>JAYKAV010001000.1:1742679-1993857 GCA_035582835.1 Phoebastria nigripes | reverse complement strand
AAAAAAAAAAAAAAAAACTACAAACTATTTCAATGCAGAGAGGATGTTGCATAGACTATTTTCTGGTAGATGTTACTTTCCTAGTAAAATACAGTCATCGTTACAGTAGAGCTTCAGAATCTGTTTTTTTAAATCTGTTTTCAGATCAGCAGGTCAGAAAGTACAAGACTGTTACTTCTATCAAATTTTTATGGACAAAAATGAGAAAGTTGGAGTACCAACAATTCAGCAGTTACTGGAGTGGTCATTCATCAACAGCAACTTGAAGTTTGCAGAGGTTGGTGACAGCTGTTGCTTTGTTAGAAGTGATGATACGTAGATATTTGCCCATTCAGCAATGGGACAAAAGTAGGATTTGGTGTGAAAATGAAATGCGGACGTGTTGGAAACGGGAGTGCTAGGTCAGTGGTACAGGTTGCCTACATTACAAAAATATTTTAAGGTTGACTTAATGACATGTATCCTTCAGCTGAACAGACCAAAGTAATTTAGGTAAAGAATTACTAAAAGAAGACTTCTTAGTTACTGCCAGTACGTTGTCTTAAGGACTAATATTCTGAGATACCTCTGTTTGTAAAAAGCTTTACAAAGGGAATATTTTTTTTCCTCCTCCCCCCGGATGGGGGAGTGTAGTCCAGTATATTTAATATCATACTTGAGCATGACTGGCACTTACGATGTTTGACAATGATTTAGATGCCACTTTCCTGGGGTTTTTAGCTGTAGTTTCTCTCAAAGACTTAATTTTGGTTTGCTTACCGTCTTGTTAATTTTGAAGTCAATGGCCTGCAAGTTTAAGTAACATGAATATGTTTATAGCATTGGAAGTATGTCTCTAAATTTAGATAATTATCTACCTGAAGCTCATTATATTCTGGCATTTTACCTAGGCACCCTCTTGTCTGATTATCCAGATGCCTCGGTTTGGAAAAGACTTCAAAATGTTCAACAAAATTTTTCCATCCTTGGAATTAAATATAACAGACTTACTTGAAGATAGTAAGTATACAACACTGCATTGTGTAATAAAAGAGAGTTGTTGAGAGTGACTAACAGTGAAAGTAAGTACTCCTGGTAGTTCTGGGTTTTTTTGTTTGTTTGTTTATTAAATATTTAACAAGGTAGTGTGAGGTGCTCAAGCTGAGGAGAAAGGAAAGTTTACTGGCTAGAATGCTTTTTTYCCTCATGTCAAAAGCTATAATGCAGAAGAATGTATAAAATATAACTTGCTTGATTATGTTTATTTAATTCTTGAGTATCTGTACAACTAAACTTAATATTTCAAGACAGTGTTGTTAAAATGGAGTTATTAGCAGCAAAACAATTCATTAATATGGCAGGTAAGAAATCTTAAAAGCTACGTGTAGCACTGAGGTTGGTTAACAGGTATTTACAACGTTGACTATGTTTCATTAGTCTTCATCAGTTTGTGCTGCTTGTTTCTAAGCTTTTTGTCATTAGTTTATCAAACTAGAAGAAGAGAACCTGAGATTAGTATGTAAACCTGCAGCATGTAGTGATGGTGCATTTTTCAACTATAAATCTATCACTGTTTTTGTGACCTAAATTTCTGACATTTGTTATCCACTGAATTTTTCATTCAAGAAAAGACACCTGGTTTTAAATTTGAGATAAGAATTAAAAAAACTGCTAACGTTTATTAGAATAATAATCTCTGAAACTGTCATGGCCTTTTCTTTCACTGTCATGGCCATCAGCTTATGCTTTTTTTCTTTTTTTTTTTTTTTTTTTTTTTGGTGTCCTGGTCTTGACAGACATAGGGTCTAAGCTCGCTGTACCAATATGATGAGAGAGAACTAACTCGATTTAAAAGCCTGTTTTTCCTTGTTCATGCAGTTGATAAAACTTAATTTTTATCATCTTCTGTTTTGCAGCTTACCACTCTAAACCTTTTTCTCTTATTCCACATTATGTCAAAGGGAAGAAGTTAAATACAGTGATACATTTCTGCTTCATTGGCAATCTGGTTTTAGCTTTTTTAATGTACTGTTTTTCTCCATTTAAAGTAGTAATCCTCCCTCCTTTCCATGCCTTTCATCTTAAAAAACCAAAAAAAGCCTCCCTAAATTGGAGACTAATATCTTCTTAAAAATGCAGCTCCCAGGCAGTGCCGTATATGTGGAGGGCTTGCTATGTATGAGTGCAGAGAATGTTATGAAGATACTGATATTTCTGCTGGGAAAATCAAGCAGTTCTGCAAAACCTGCAATACGCAAGTAAGTTGTTGTCTTTGTTGTTCTACATGGGTTTAACCCAAATGGTACGTGCTGTAATAATCGACAGAAAGGCATAAGGGTGTAGTGAGACTTTCTCACCAGCACTAGTGTAACTGCGCCCACCAAGTAAAGCGTAGCCTTCGGTGACAGATCGGGAACTCCACTTGACTCTGCAGTGTACTCATCAACAGTTTCTTACTAAAAACATGGCAACTGCCAAATCCAGGACTGAATACAGTGGAGAAGTAGTCATAGGCAGCTTGGAATCTGTTTCCTGTTGCCTGCTTTAAATCCTAATTTTGCACACATGCTACCTTGTTTGAATTGATAAATTCATGACATAGAACTGTTTAATTTTG
The DNA here is from genome assembly GCA_035582835.1 of Phoebastria nigripes. NCBI lineage: Eukaryota > Metazoa > Chordata > Aves > Procellariiformes > Diomedeidae > Phoebastria > Phoebastria nigripes. Next base: position 1,991,261 of record JAYKAV010001000.1, on the reverse strand, counting down.
AGACCTGTTTGGTAACTTGCATGAAGCTGTCCTAGACACGGCTTGTTTTCAAGTCTGAGCATAGTAGAAAATCGTTGCATTAAATCTGACCTCCCTTCTAACCTTAGATTTGAGTTTTCTGAACTACACTGGTGGGGAAAAATAGAAGAAACGTTTAGTCTGCTACTGTTATTGCAGTTCCTCCTCTAATGCCATTAATCTTCAGTTCAGCAGTAGTGTTCTTTTTAGCTTTGTCTGCCACTGAAACAAATAATCTTATGGGGTGTTTTTTTCTCTTCTGAAATATCACTTCAATTGTAGGTTCATCTTCATCCCAAGAGACAGAGTCATAAATTCAATCCATTGTCACTACCTAAAGATCTGCCAGACTGGGATTGGCGACATGGCTGCATCCCGTACCAGAAGATGGAGTTGTTTGCTGTTCTCTGCATAGAAACAAGCCACTATGTAGCTTTTGTTAAATACGGGAGGGATGACTCCGCCTGGCTTTTCTTTGACAGCATGGCAGATAGGGATGGTAGATCTTTTATTTATTCTTATTAATTTTCTCTTTTTTTTTTTTTTTNTTTTTTTTTTTTTACATTTTAACTTTCAGTGCCTATTTCTTAACCTTTTGGGGATATTAATATCGTTTAAGTACTTGATGCTGGGACACTAATCTTGACCCAGCTCTTACCTCAGCRCATTGATTTCATAGCAGCCACTGATCTGCATAATCTGAATTTCAACTAGATTGGATGCCTTAGTAAGTAGATGGTACAGAAGTAACTGCAGAAGTTTTCTAGTGGGACTCTTTATACATTTTTTCTATACTTTGCAAGTTTGGCAGAGAGAAGTAATTTTAAATAATCAACTGCAGGAATGTGTTCTTTCAGTCTATATTTAAGTGGATGTACACAATTATCAGATAGTATGCAAATATTTTTATTGCTTTTGCTTAAATGACTTAGTGTAGGTGTCTTTAGAATAAAAGAAATAGTCACACATTACAACATCTATGCCGTTCCTTTGAATCTCTTTAGAGTTATCAGTGGAAAACTGTTACCCTGGAATAATACAAATGTCAGTAAAACAAGCGTTCTCTTAGATACTGCTGCATTAAATAGTGTTTAAATAAGGACTCTCTGTTCAGTTCTGGTGCCTGAGAAAAACAGTAATAGATGCAAGTGTCAGACTCATAGTAACAGTTCTTTGCATGAAGAATTCTTGAACCCCTCTGTTGCAGTGTGATTTGGGGGGTGGGGGGAAAAGAATCTTGCCTCCTGTTGAAAATGAAACTGCTACAGGATTAGTCTCTTTCTTATAACAATCAGAAGGCAATCAAGCTTTCTCTCAGTGCTTGAAATGTGTACGACTGAAGTCTGTAAAGAATCACTTTATTTCAGGAATGTAGATCACATGAGATACTCACTGGATGTATCTCCTGCTGATCTTAGGTTTTTTACTTCAGCTGGTGCTATAAGCTAAAAATGTCTGCTGAGGAACAGTGTCATGGATGCCCATACTGGTGTTGTTTGAATTTGCACATTTTTGCATGGAAAATGGCCAGGAGCAAACTCTGCCTTAGTCTTGCAAGTCAGGTACAGACACTCATGGTTTAGAAATTCATCAACTGTTACCAGTTGTCATGTTGTTAACAAATTTAGTAGCATTTGAGGTGGAGTATGTATTCAGGTCACTCTCCCAAAGTCGTACAGAATCTTTAGTGTTAATGAAACCCCAAAGTTCTCGTTCTGGTGGGGTGTTTGTGTGGGTATTTGTTTGTTAGTAACACTACGAGATATTCTGATACCAATTGCAATTTTTCTTGAACAATACACTTTTCATATAAGTTTACCCTGCAGTAGTCCAGAATGGCATATTTAGGTTTTTTTAAAAGGCATTTTCAAGAACTGGTGATGCTGTCCTAATTAAAGCACATTATAAAGAGTAAATATATGTAGATGCTATCCTAATCTGTTTCTCTTTCTTTCCTTATGGTTAAAAGGAGGTCAGAATGGCTTTAACATTCCACAAGTTACCCCATGTCCAGAAGTTGGTGAATACCTGAAGATGTCTCTAGAAGAATTACACTCACTGGATTCCAGAAAAATTCAAGGTTGTGCACGAAGACTACTTTGTGATGCTTACATGTGCATGTATCAAAGTCCAACGATGAGTTTATACAAATGAACAATGTCCTCTGGAAAACTGAAGAAACAGTATAGAGTTATCTACTGTTGCATTTGCTGCATTTTTTGGTTAGTTTTAATGCAACCGTTGCTGGCAATGGATGCGATGACAAGGAAGAAGTTGACTCTGAGAGCAAAAGGATTACTGTTCCAAAAACTACCGTGGGGTCCTGTCATTGAAGTATTTAAGCATTTTGCACTCTGGGAAGTGTGCTTGTGTGTGTTTGTTTTATAAACAAAGTCTAAGTGAAGTTACTAAAACTTAAAGCTTTAAGTGCATTGATTATTATACACAGGCTTTTTTGAAATGTTAAAGGTGGAATTATATCAGGAGAAACCTCCTTAGTCCATTGAGAATGTAAAGATACACAGTGTTCTTGCTCAGTGCATTTCTGTGGACCAAGGATGATGATCCTCCTGTGTTCCTCTACCCTCCACACCCACCGCTTCTCCCCACCCTTGTTCTTTTTAGCACCATAGATTCTCTCTTTTGAAGAGAGGGTAACTTCAGTTTCAGTAAAATAAATTTTAGACCGTTCATTGCATATTAATTCTGTTCTGTTGTCTGTCTACTACATTCTTTTCAGTTCACACATTTGCATCTTCAAAAATTAATGTTCATTTAAAGATCTGAATTCTTATCTTGTGAAAATTAAGCACACAGATTTGCTATCTGTTAACTTGTGATTTTTGGAGGGGGAAAAGAGGAGGAGAAGAGGGTATTAAGGGAAAGCATAATTGCTGAAATACAAAATTAGCAATGAAAGTTAACAGATGTCTTTTTCTAAGTGTCTATTTTTAAAGAAACAAAGCAGTCTGGAACAGAACAGCAACTATATACAAATGATTCGAGGACAAAACAATAAAATAGTGGATTGCCTCAGGGAACGTTACTGAAGTGGATTCTAGTCCTTGGTAAAACAAAACTGACTTTTCTACAGTACATTAGGCTACTACCTGGGAATATATTATACATCTGACTCTTCATTTCAGGATTACTAATGAATATTAAAAATCTCTGCCTGGAAAGATGAAACTATAAATAAAAGTAGATCATATACCAAGTACCTAATGAAAACTAACTTGAAAAGCTGCAAAACCTGTGTTGATGTAAAATATTATACTTTGAAGTCTGTTGGTTCCTGTTTGCAATGAAATACTGTTGTTTTAGTTGCTTTTTAGCTACTTATGCCTACACTGACTAGCAAACATGCAACTATATAGATACAGTAAAATCTGATTGTACAAATTGCATACATATGAGCTGTACATTTTCAACTCTAAGATGTTTTATATGGAAAACTTCCTTTTTGGGATCGAGTCTATAGAAGGAGAGGTCACAAAATATAACGGAGGAAAAGCCACTTTGAAAAAGCCAGTTTTAAAGACAAGGGAGACTGATCCCATATTGTAGAAAATGTGCTTACTTTGTTCTTCTTGGAAAACCTAGAATCTTTCTTTGGGACACACTCTACCACAGAATAGTACTAGAGAGGGATTTGAAAATTATGCTTGAAGGGCTAAGCTGTCTAAAACAAGGGGTGCTGAGAGAGTTGATCTGTTCCATTAGCCGCTGCATGAAGTGTGCTCTACTTTTTCGCTCTCAAGAGCAAGAAAGTTACTAAAAGTGTCACTGTTGCTTTTGCATCTAAGAGTCTCCTGGCTTCCATGTTCCCTTGCCTTCTTTATGTAGTCTGTGCTCCTTGGCAAAACTCTGTTTCTTTAGTTTCAGTACTACTACGAGCTCTTGGAAAAAAACCTGCCGTTTCTTTAGTTTCAGTACTACTATGAGCTCTTGAACTCTTTCTCTCCTGAAAAATTTCAGTGAGGCTTTAGGTGATGGATTCTATAACCATCTGTCAATGGATGGGTTGTTGTCCATTGGCCCTTCCTTGGCTACATACCATCCTGCTCTGGGACAGCAGCTGCAGATGCTCAGATGTGTCAACAAAGATGCCATAGAAGCATCTCATAGGCAATACAAGGTAAAAAGACTAGTTATAGGTCTTGGCTAGGCAGCTTGTATTTATTAAAACGGGCTCGAGAACACTTACATAATATGAGCAGAAGGTATGATAACTCGCCCTTGGCTGCATATTAAAGACAAAGTCCGGCCACAGCCTCCAGGTACCTCAAGTGATGTTTTTAGAGCTGTTTGCAAAGCAAAGGCAAGAGGGGGCTGCAAAAATAAAGGCAATAATAATACAACAGACTCTCAACTTGCTCTCTACAAAGTTTGAAACCTTGTTTGATACCTTCACTCCCCTAGCCCCATCGTGACTCTCAACTTGAAAGTAAGTGTGGTGCCCCCTTCTGAACAAGGAGCAAACATAAAGGCTTTACAAAATGAACAAGCACAAACCCATGTATCAATGAGACCAATATGAATGTCTGGATTCTTTCTCTCCTGTATCCCTAGATTTATTTTCTAGTTTTCCCAATGCATTAACTTTCATGTGTCTTCCACCTGTGTCATCTTTCTTCCTTCCCACCCCACCCCTGCCCTTCACATATATTACATACTACCTAAAGTTATAGTTACCTTACCTCTTCCCGCCTGAACTCAGAACAGCCGTGGAACTGCTATGGCCAGAGGGGAGACTTGGACTTGGCAACCGTATTAAAGTTTTCTAGATGAGTAATCTCACAGCAAAATATCCACTCTTTTTCACAACTGCAAATATCCAAGAATCCCATTTTTTCAGGATGCGTATTCTATTAGCAGAAGTGAATAAAAATAGATGGGTGTAAATGAACTCCTTGGCTTCTTGCCTCCAATCTTCTGGCCTTTGACTGGAAATGGACAAGAGGTTGTGTGAACTCTTACTGTGGTACACGTAGACAAGAAAAACTGAGGGAGTTGGTGACAAATGCTGTGTTTCGAAACGCAGGCAGTACTTCACAGCTGCATTTTGTACTACTTTATATTATTGCAAAACAGTAAATAGTTTTGCAAACAGTATACGATTACATGGTTAGTTTATTGCTTATCAGTTAAGAGGACAGAGATGTCTTCCATAGCATTAAAAAAAAAAAGTGTTGGTTTTGACAAGTGAGTCTTCTTTTCTTCTTTTAATCCAAAAAGTATTGCTTTATGGTGTACTGCATTGGATTGGAGATAATCTGGTAATGTAAATGAAATGTTACGGAAACTAACCCCAATTTTTATTTCCTTTCTCAGAAAGTAGTATACTGACAGAAAAGTGGTTTCACTGTGAAAGGAAAATTGTAAAATAACTTCTATACAAGGTAAGAAACTGGTTTTAGCCTTCAGGATATATTGTAGGGGAATTGAATAAGCTATTTTGTAGAAACAGCCTGCAATTTTAAGCATCTACTGCTGTTAAATGTAATGCCCAAAGATTCCAGTGACTAAGCACCCAACTTTTGTGTGTTTAGTGCATTTGGGAACCTCCCAATCAGTTTCTCTTTTTTTTTTTTTTTTGTACGGAAAATGTGCACATAAAGATGATTGCTTCATGGTTCAGCTCTTAAGTATTGCTAACAATGGCCTTAACCTGTGAGTAGGAAAACGCATAGAAAATATGGTTCCTGACAGCCTGTAAAAATGTAAAGTTTCATAATACATAAAGTTTCATAATTGGGGAGAAAAACTGCACCCCTATACAACTCTCAGCCCCTACTCTGCTAATCATTTTTAGAAGTAGGAGCTCAAATCAGTTGAAAATTGAACAAATAACTGCTCCGCTAAATGCCTGCTTATTTTGAACACAGAGGGTAAAGAGAAAAGGTATTAGTTAAAGGTGATGCCTTACACATTACTAAAACAAACCCAAACGAAAGAAACCCCAAATCCACAGTAAGCTACACCAGAATGCTTGCTTTTGGTGTGGGAGATAATTGGAGGAAAAACCACACAAATACATATGTTCAGTAAAGGTCTTTCTAATATCTGTGATACTGATTCTGTGCTCTTGAAAAATGTAGTACTGTGTTTTACTAAGCCTGTGAGATTTCCATGTTAAGCAAGTACTATGGGTAACGGGAATTACTCATAAATGGTTCATTTCAATGCACTTATTTTTCTTGTGCACTTTATACTCCACTGAATAGATGAACTTGGTCACCACAATCCCTAACGATAGCCTGTTTAATACAATACAAAGGCACAACATGCTGCAAACTGGAATTTTATGGTTTCAGAACTGAGTTGGTGTAAAAAACAGCTTGAAAGCTTTGTGTATTTTTACCACTGTAACAAAGCATGTTTTTCTCTGTTCTTGATGTTTTGCTAAATAAACATCCCATGTTTTGTGCACAAATAGTCTCAAACTTACAACGGCTGTCTCCAAGAATGAGTTAGGGAAACAAACCAGTGTATCAGGTTGCCCTCAACTAGCCTTAACTTTTTTTTCCCCCCAATGGTAGAGCGGAATCAGCTGCTGCTTGGAAAGGAATGTAGCATGTGCTTTTTCTGTATTAATATTAATTAAAAATGTTATTCTTATGGCTTTATTCATTTCTTTGGGGGCTTGGAGTTTTGGGAGTGTCACAAACAATAATGAATACAGTGTTGAACCAGCTTCTTTTGTGTATCTATAGAAGGATTTCTTTTTATGTATTTTTGATAGTCTCTCTGAATTTGAACATTTCTAGGAAACTGGAATTGCTGTACTGTATCAAATCAGGTCTAAGCATACTACTTCTGTCTTACCAATTAGTATTTAATACTATAATGGAAAACCAACGAAAAGCTGCTATAGCCAACTGTAGTTTGCCTGTGGGGAAAAATTAATTTATTTTTAAATGCTTAGTACACTACTACCTTACTGACCCTAGGTGATCAGCTCCTTCTGGGATCATGCTGTAGCTTCAGTGCCACTTCCATAGCTACCATTTAAAAGACCGGCACACCAAGTTTGGAGGCATTCTCTATCTAGAAAAATACTGCTATCCAGTATTTCTAGGTTTAATTTTTTTAATTTCCTGAGTATTGTAATAATAATATTATTAATAATAATACCAACAATGAAAAAATCCTACCTGGGACTTCCTACCTGTAAAAGGAATGCTGTCAATTTAAGTATTTTTAAAATCTTTGTCTTAAACACTTGTAAAAATACTTGCAAAAGATATTTTCAGGAGATGTATTACCTTCTTCTGCGATGTAAAGGGTTGGGGTTTTTGTTTGTTTTTTAAACTGAGTTTTTCATTCGCAATAAGATTATTATTTGACTTTTTAAAAGCTAAAGCTGAGCCCTCCTGTGAATCACTATGGGAAAGGTGCTCAGAACACCTCACTCAACATTTTTATAGCAATAGCACCAATGTTTATCTTCGGTAGAGCTGAGCTCTGCTGAGCAGCTGCGGCTGGAGGTTTGCCTGTATTTCGAGTATTCAGTCACAAGAGGGCACTGCCTGTACCAGCTGGAAACTTCTTGCCCATTCCTAACCCACGGCTTTTAAAAATGAAGATTTATATTCATGCGTGTCTATACAGCTATTGTAATCCCATTTTTATAGTGCTGCTCTTAAAACTACTTTTGGGCTAACGTAATTAGGTACATATAAAACTTTCACAGGTTTATAAATTTCAAACATACACCAAATCTAACGCAACGGGTCTTTAGCTCAGAATTGGCAGTATGTGTAATTCCCACAACAGTCAAGCCCACAGACAGTTCATAAACAAAGTGCTGCAAGTTGAGCTCGTGTCCCCGCTGCGTGCCGGAGCTACCCAAGGGGCTGGGCTGGCATCTCGCACAGCAGCGAGAGTCTGGGCAAGGCAGCTTCAGGTCCTTACTGCGCCAAAGCTGCCCGTGGATCCCGGGCCCAGCTGTGCAGTGCAACGCGCCGATAATGGAAAATTGGATCCAAATGAAACTGCTGTTTGAGTGACTAAAGCAGATACTACTGGGAGATGTAAAATACCTAGGAGATCTTGGGGCATTTGTAGAGCTTAGTGGAAGCTAATGAAAACTGTGAACAACTTGAATGCAGTAGTAATTTTTCAAACCAGAAACTTCCATGCAACCCAAAATGTCAGAAAAAAGCACAGCGTGAGTCACAATCTTCAGTCACTTCATGAGGAGCCGGTCCAGCCGCAGCTGCTGAACCCAGCGGTGTGGCTGCAGCCTCAGTTAGCCCTACCTTTTTAACTTTAGGCTCTTCCTCGGAGATCTGCTCCGGGCCAGCTCAGGAAATGGGATCTGGCTGAGGCCTACCTCCCCTGTGAGCTGGTGCAGGAATTAAGTGGTTTTGGGGACAGAAGGAAGCCAGGGTAGGTAGGGTATGTGTTTTCAGCTGTAGCATCACTGATGCTTGGGTTAGAGAGCACCTTACAGTCACTGGCATCAGTTTGCTCTCCAGGCTGATTTTTAGTGGGACCGTGCTGCAGTGTGCTCAGGAACCCGAGGCCGCCCCAGGGAGCTGCAGGTGGCAGTGCAGCCCGGCACCCGCTCCCCTTATTGCTGCCTGCTGATGTCTGAAATGCTGGGGAGCGCAGGAGGCCCCATGGCTGCTGTCACTGACTGCCCCACGGCTCAGAGGCAGTGATGCTGCAGGGCTCCTCTGCGAGCAGGGCGGCGGTGTGGGGATGCGGGTGTGGGTTGGTCCTTTTAACCACAGCAAGGAGGTGCTGCTTGGGGTATGACGGTGCCACATAAAGCAAGCAACTACAGAAAGGGACAGTAGGGAAAAACAAAAGAAAAAAGGGCTGATTACTGAGTCGCAGCACAACTGGCTGCACGTGTGACTGCCCCAAGGCACTGGGGTGGCCATGTGCAGGCCCCAGCGGGAGCAGTGGGGGAAGACCTATGGCTGCTGAACTGTGTAAGCCCATGAGCGGAAAGGGTGCAGGCTGCCACTCCCACCTCAGCCCACAGCCAGCACTACAGGTACTCACGAGCAGTGACAAGTACATTTGATATATTCTATAACTGAGCAAGTAGTGCAATAAAAACATTTACAAAAAGGAAAAAAACCCCAAACACCAAACCGCCCTGCATTTTATGGCCCTAATGGTCAAGTTTTGCAGCTGATTGACCTGTGTATACAGAAATCTGATAGTGGATATTGTTATTTATTAATCAATCTATCAATTTTATCAATTAATTTTAATTAATTGAAGAAAAATTTGGAGGTTGTTTTGGTCTAAGTATTCTCTATATGCATTAATAACTGAAAACAATAATTCTGTGCATGTATTTTCTCTCTCTGTATATGCATGACTCTCTGTGGCCCCATTTATTTGTTATTGCTGGTGCTGTCTTACCTGACAACTGTTAAGCCACAGATTTCCCCCGCCCTGCCCCTGGTTTGATGCTGCAGCAGTGGGTCAGCTACAGCCTTACTAACGCTGCTGTGATGGGATGGGGCGCTGGTGGGGCTGGGTCTCCTGCCCACACCACACTTCTGGGCTCTGCTCATGGGGGTGGTGACACTCAGTGTCTCACCTAGAGCCCAGAACACACAGACATGTGTTTCATTACACACCCCCAGAGCTGGGCACTACCTACCTGCCTCTCTTGAGGCAACCCTTAGCTCAAATGACGTCATCGTATGATGTCACATGGTAGCTACACATCAGGGGTTTCTGGAGAGCAAATAAGGTGGTGGTGTGGGGGTTTTTTCCYGCTCTCCCCCTAATGGCCACTTAAGCCCTCGTTTAGGCAACTAAGTACTTTGGGGGGGGCAGGGGTGGAATATGGCCAAGTCCTCTTGAATTTTGCCGCTCTGTGTTCAGCCCAGCTCTGCGAAACGGCACTGTCTCCACCGCAGCGCAGCGAGCAGCCAGGCAGCACCCCTGGCCTGGGCTCTGTCTGCAAGGCAGTGACAGCTGCTACCTCCTGAAGGCAGGAGCTACATAAATACAGCTATTGTAAAAGTGTGACACCCTCACTAACAGAAAGGCAGCCCTAGCTTAACCAAATGCTTTGCAAACTTCCTACCTTTAGGTTTCTAATTTTTGAGGAGTCTTCTCTTCCCATCTTATTTATCCTTCATTTTCAGCTGATTCCCTGTTCCATGAAGAAAAGAGACATCTGGGAATGTAAGGATAATTGCATATAAGTTACATCATAGTAATTTCTTTTTAAACTGTCTATAAATTGGCTGGATTCACCTTCACTTTCTAACAAGACCAGTTTGTATATGCTAGCGCTCACACATTAAGGTCCTTTTCACTAGGTAGCATCTCATGTTCCACACTGCACATATTGTTTTTTTTTTTAACCATGCAAATTTCCCACCTATCAAAGTAATTTGCAAAGGTAATTTTGTTTCTACTCATCTATTACAATAAATCAATGAATAAATAAATTATAATGCAGCAATTAAATGTATAATGAGATGGGCAACAACTATTAATAAATGCAGAGCTAGTTGCCCAAAGGTGAACAGACTTCCCCTCTCTTCTTACAAGTCAGGTAATGATCTTTCTATGATCGAGAAACAAGCAGCCGCTAAACATGTAAATGAAACCAAGAGATATATGAGTTCACACTATAATGCTGTTCTTCAGCCTCATCATTATTGTCACAGTATCAGTTCTTCCGCGACTTTTCCTCTGAATATTTAAAGACAGGGAGGGGATATGCAATTATTTTTAAACATCCTTCTGCCAAATGACTGTCTGAATGAACCCAACCACGTTGTTGAGGTGTTGGCTCCCTTCAGTACCTAACTGGTGCAGCATGACTGAGTTTTATCCCAGCAGAGCTGTTACAAAACCAGTGTTGATCTGCAGGAAAAGCCAAAAGAAAATGCTGAAATTCCATGAGGAATGGAAGTCCCTTTTTTGAAAAAAAAAAAAAAATTCAGCATTATTAAATACCAAATCTGAACGAAACAATACAAGCAGGGTATAAACTAGTGTATCTTCTGATTTTAAATATGGCTATTAATTATAATATCACTACTGCTCTCAGTAGTTTGATATTGCCATAAGGAAAAAGCAGAATGATCTTAATACCTTTTTGCCCCTGAATTCTTCCTGCTGTAGTAGGCGTGCTCCAGGATGCTTCACGTTTCTTCAATTTCTGTCGATCTTCAATATTTTTTTCCTATTMAAAATTAAGTGCCAGAGAGTTACCATTTCATAGGAACATGCTTATTTCTTTCTTCACTAGCCACAACAGTGGATCCCTTGTCATTTTACTCCTCCTCTTTCCTGAAAGTGCACGCACTCTCTCTCTGTGTCTCACCTCTCCATGTTTGCGTTTACCCACCCATGTATGCTCCACCATCTGAGATCACATTATTCAGAAAATTTGTTTTTAAAGGAAAGATTTATGCATTTACTGGTTTTGCCCCAGTCTGAGCTGACTCTGGCAAGAATGATCCATTAACATGGGGCTGAGGAGATACAGCATTGCCTAGAACATCAAGTTGCTTAACTAAAACTTTCTTATATTTAGAAGAATAAGGGTATTCTTCCCCCCTCCCCGCCCTTGCATACAGATTAAGAATTTCAAGGGCAGCTCATTAGTTAGCAGAGACTTCAATGAAGCTACAGTGGTTGATTTATTGTAATAGATGGCAGGAAACAGAATTATCTTGGCAAATTAGTTTGGCTGATAGGAAAGCTGGCCAGCAGATAACACGCAGTGCTGACATCTGGCCTGACCTGCACATGCTTCTGATGGAGCTACGCTGATTCACAGCTGAGGATGAGTTGCTACACTTAACAGAAAGTGCTCAGGAAGAACAAACAAGCCAGCCATGAACATGGCCAGGAACTGCATGCAGTATGCTACCTGGAAGCACTGTCCTTGAGACTGTCCAGCTGCCCTGCAGTTTCTGGCTAAGGTGGGAAATATTAGCTGATCCTTTCATAGTTTTTATACAGTTCAAACACTCAGCAGGAGGCTGTTTCACAGAGGAATCTGGACAAGTTTTTTCAACTCACATACAGTCACAGAAGTTCGACTGTATTTATCAACCCTAATGAAGCAATTTCTTTGGATTTCCATTGCTGCACCTGTCTGGGTCTTTAAAACCCAGCAGCAGCTGGCATGAAGGGGACCTATGGCAGTCAGTTGACCTATGGAGCTTTTACTAAAGATACATAGTCTTATACGGGATCTTTCATGCAGATAAAACCAAAAGCATCTAACTCTACCCCAACACTTGACTAAATGACTACTCCCACTTTTCCTGTTTAGGCGGAAAAAAAAGAAATCCCAAAGCCTTTAATAAGTTCACAGTATATGTTATTTAGCACTGAACGCAGCTGTCTCTGCAGTAGTGCACAGAAGCTGTTTAAAACCAGGCAGAAAAAAGATACATGTAGATGTAAAAAGCTCATATTTGAGAGGAATTTAGTTTGGGACTTGGCATTAACTACACGCATGTGTGTGCCCACATGGTTGTGGAGAGGGCACAGTGGTCATAAACCAAAGCAAGATCTTGCCTGCCATACTTCAGCTCGCCCTTGCTCCCTGGAGCGCAATGGCCAGGGTGGGGACTGTAGGACAAAAGCCTTCAGGTGACGTTGTTGGTTCATTGCTGTACAAGGTGCTCAGAAGACATTAAATGAATATAACATTTTCTAAGCAGGCATTAGATGTGCCTCCAACTTTATGTTGGGTTGCTGAGGATGGCATGAAGAATTTTTCAGCACTAACTCTAACTTTGCCAGCAGGCCCCAAAGGATCCCCCTCCGGACAACTGACAGTTTTAATATATTTCATCCTTTAGAAGCAATTACTCCCATGCCCTGGGACACCCACAGTTTGGTCAGGGATGCTGACTCTGACCTCACAGACAGGTCAAAGACAGGTTAGTAGCATTCCTGTCTTTGCAGATGCTGGGAAACCTGCTAGACCTTCTACAGCCAGAACCAACAGCCACCTCTTTTAGTTCTTACAACAAGTGTGGGGAAATTAAATTACAAACACAGAGAGAAATACAATGATAGACATGGGGAGAGGGAGGAAAAAATGAACCCTTTCTGCAAGGTAAGAACTCAGTGATAAATAGATCTGTGCATATTTCCCAGCCTCATTCCTCACTTGCCAAGTCTGATGCTATTTTCATTAGGTCATGTTACCATACATGTCATTTTATACAAAGGTGCAGTATATCACAACTGGAGGTTGAGGTGCTTGTAGTGAACACAAATGAGCTTGTAATGGTCCATCTGCTTTGATTTTATTTAGTGATCCCTCAAGGGCTGGGAGCTAGAGTGAGAATAACAATGCTTCAACCCATCTGCTATTGTAGTACCAGCTCCAGTTGAATTATCACATGTTCTGAGTGGCTGGCATATGCTGTGACATAAAGCTACAAGAAAGTGTTGCTCTCCAGCTGTTGTGTTGACAAATACTTTTCAGCCAGTCATTAAGCTCAGCTCAATAACCAGGGGGGAAATGCAGCTAAAAGTTGATTATTATTTTATTTTATTTTAAGCATTAGAAATCACCAGTACAATATATTTTATTTAAAAATGTGTCACTAAGGGCACACATTGTATATGAGCTCTAACAATAAAAATTTCTCTGTGATGCCCATAAATTTTTGTGTTATAGGATTGGATGGGCATCTCTGTAACTGACAGTGTAAATCTTAGTAATGAAACTATGGCTGCCCTCATTTAAGAAGCAGCACATCTGAAGCTGTGTATGTACAAACTTGCTGGCTTAGTGGTGCTATGGGCCATGAGCATGCCTGACCACAGAAGGAACGACTCAGAAAGAGATTGTGATCTGAGGCCACATGCAGTGATGGATAACTAGATTGCTTTAAATTGAGGAGGAAAGCAAGTAGAGACCAATGTAGAGACATTTACCTGGTGGATGCAACAGGTTCGGATGGCTCATCTGGCCATCTGGGCTGCAAGGTACGATTGCTAGAAGTGGCCACTAATTTTGCCTTTACTCCCTCTTCCACTGTCGGTGGCCTGCTGAACAGCTCAGGACACTCTGGAGACACCCTAATTTGTGCCCACATGGGACACTTGCTTCAGAATGGATCTCTGCTGACAATGGTCAGATTCTCCCCTTCTCCTTCTTCTCTCCACTCTGTCCTCTCAGGGCTGCTGTGGGTATGGAATCCGCCACTGTGTCTGTGAACAAAATAAAAGGGATTTCCCACAGGCTCAAAGGCTGATATACAGCCAGATGTACGTAAGAAACGTGAGGTCCCCTGCACAATCTAACGTTCCTCTCTTCCTGCGGATAACGTACCTAGAGAGGGCACATGCCTTTGGGCACTGTCCACTGTTCAGCAGACGCATGTTCAATGAGAACAGAGCAAATAAAATCTGTTCTTGATATTCAAAAACACTCTCCAGAATTCTCGTCCCTAATCTGATACAGCCCTGCTGCGGGTGGAGAAGGGACTGGTGAGGGGTTACAACCAGAAGACACTAAACGATGGTATCAAACCCTCAGTGCTGCCACTACCCCAGGAAGGCAGGGCGGGCTCTCTGGAGCATGGCTCTTGTGCATTTCTGTTAACCATTGCATCAGGGATTCAGTTCTTAAATATGACTTACGCTTGTATATTGTCTCAGAAAAACAATAGGCACTGTTCATACTGAAGCATTTCAGTTCTAGAGGTTTATATTTCCTATTGTATCCGAAGACCTGTGGGTGCCAGCTGTCACTGGTGCTGCCGTTGTATTATGATCCCCTGGCTAGTGCAGGGATTGTTGATTACRTTGCCTTTTGAATCAGTTGATTACCATGAATAATAGGCCAAAAAGGCTGTCAGCATTTTGACTTTAACTATAACTGTTACAATTAATTATGGGTTTAATTAGCATATATGCCTAGCAGTAGAGAATATAATACTTCATGGGTAACAGATGATCCTGCAGCTGTAACATAAAGTGTGATACAGGTTGGGATACAGATAGTTATTAATAAATGGCTTCTATTGTTTGAGGTCCTTATTTATACAAATTAGCAGGCACGACATAATCAACCCAAACTGTATAATTTATAATAATTGATTTCATTTTGACTGACCACCAGTCGGCCTACTACATGCCCTCAGAAGAAAAATAGCCCTATTAGGATAAGTTTAATCCTAAACATAGCTAATGAATCCTATTACTTTAAGGTCATATTTGAAGCTTTTGTTAATTGTCAGAACCATTTTAAATTGATTAGAGTTAAATTAAATCAATGTAATGTTTAGAAAAACAATATTTCTAATGGATGAGGCCAAGCTGACCTCGAATAAACATATTTATCAACCGATTTCAGTGAATGAGAAGGCTAGCAGCTGGGCTCATAATTCACGATTGTCTATAATATGGGAAATGTCACTATCTAGGCAATTAATTATGTCAGGTAATAAATCTGTTGCTCGCAGTTGAGCATTTGCCAGTTGGGGTGACAATCCCCTCAGCACGGTTATGATGTTTAGAGACTCTCTCCTCCCCCAAACCCACACTTTACAGTAGCAGAACAACTACATACAACTTTAGGGGGAATGAATGTGGTGTTTTCATAACTGCCAATTACCTGACAACACGCCAGACTGTGATAACTTAGTATGGAACAATTTCTCTACCAGGTCATTTCAAATAACAAGGATTTTCTATGAGGAAAAAGTTTTGCCGAACTATATAACAACATTTCCCAGGCTGGAGAGGTCAGAAGCTATTAATACTTCCTTACAGACCACTATTAAGTGATTGGTTTGCAGTAAATACATTAAGTGGCAAAATGTATCATGATCAGAGAAATAATTGTTTCGCACAAGCTTGAGAGTGTGAGAAATTCAGAATGGGTTAACATGAACTAGGCTACATGATATTTCACAGGTAATGACGGGTACAGTTCAATACAACAGGACATAGGAAAAATGATACACAGAAGTAGGATCAGTTTAAGGTTAATCATGCATTCAGCAGCTTAGGAAAATGTCTGGCATTATTGCAGACAAATGACACAAAACATCTGTCCTCTGTTCAACATTTTGTCAAAAAAAGAGCAAAGGTAATTTTCATAACGAAAGGGTGAGAAAATAGTATAAAAATGGCACAGCAGTAACCAGATAAATTCTCATTATTTGTATAGTATTATATGTGCAGCATGAGCTGTCTTATGTTGAACAGATCACAGAAGAAAAGACTGAGTATCAGTAAAGTAATACAATATTTCTATTGAAAAAGAGTAGGATAAGTGGTGAAAAGTTCACTAAATTAAAAAGAATCTGGAGCAGTTCAAAAAGATTCCTACCATTTCTTGGGTGCTTTACTTTACTTATTCTCTAGAACTAGGCTTTCCATGTTGCATGTCGATATAAGATGATGTGTTCTGGTCAGCATGCTGAAGCGGCACTGTGTTTGCAATGGGTGACTCATCCTTTTACTGGAGGCTATCCTGCTTTTGGAGCATCAGCTGTTTTTTATACTTCAGGTTCAGTCATAAGCTTCAACACTGAATTTGACCATTAGCCCTGAACTGTACTAACAAATGGTCATATCCTGACAATCATAGTCAAAAGTTAATATAGCCTACGCAATCTTAGATTTTGCACATGGAAGGTACGAGGCACTAACAGGTACACGCTGCACTTGCACATACATGATCAACATTTTGGAACCAAAGTGTTGGCTTCATAAATTAGATATGTGTCTTCAGTGAACCACATCAAATGGCTCTTAACAGCCACAAGTATGTTGTGAATTGGCCTTTTTTTGCCTGAAGTGTATCAACAGCTTTGTAAAAAGTACTTGTGAAAATAAGAAGTACTCAAATGCAAGTTGTAAGCTTACATACGTTATGAACAACAGATACATAAAAAGGCCTTTCAGCCATAATATAAAAATAGCCTTCTATGAGAAGAAGAAAATACAGATGCTTTCTAGGTGCACAAACAAGGCAGAGCATGTTCACTAAAAGGTCCTGCCAGCAGGTTTTTTTCATTGTTCCATGGACAGACACTTATGTCTTAGGAAATAAGCAATAAGAAACATAACTAGTGGTCATCTGGCACGATTAGACCATTCATATGAAGCACCTAGAACTCCAACCCATGGACGGGGTGCCTTGACCTCTCTGCTCCTCCTACAGAGGCTACAGGCAAGCCCCAGTCCCACATTCACTCTCCCATGATGGGAAATGTTTTGGTTCACACAGTTCAGCTTCCCTCATGCTTTGCCATGAGTCTGCTTTGAGGGCTGGCCTGCCTGTGTTTATGCTGTGAAAAGCAGCTGCTCAGCCAGCACTTCTGGTACGGTTGAGCACGACTCAGCACAGTGGGTAAAATCCAGCTTTGCTTTCGATTTGGGCTAGACTCTTACATTAAGCTATTTGTGTTACTGAGGATAGGACAAGCCACAGTGAAAGAGAAATTTACCCTATCACACACAGACTTCATTTACAGTGGGCTGAGGCTGCCGCTTGACTTCAAATCTCTAGCAGACACTTTGCAGATACTACTTGCAATTAAGCATTTAAATAGAAATTAGTTACATTTGTGTATGACATCAGCAGGTTTAGAAGAATATGGGAAAATCAAACCATCAGCTGTGAAACACTATGCTGGAGAGCTGCTTTAGGATATTAAGAAAATTTGTGTGTGTGTCTGTGTATGTGTGAGAGAGAATGAGAGACTGTGTTTGTGTGTGTGTATATAATTACTATTTCATTTCTTGGGTAAAAGTCCTCCCCCTGCCCGCCCGCCCCCCTTCCCTTTATGGCAAGGAAAATTGCTCTTCTAACCTGTCTTCAAAATGTAATAACTTTACTTGCAACCAACCACCGTAGACCCTGACTGGACTCTGAATTATTACTGTGAGATGAAACATTTCTTTAACAAAACTGAGTCCTTTAATATCCCCCATCTCTGTTATTAGATGGACAAATGAATTTTACTTTGAACATAACATGTGGCATTGTCTGAAAATTGCCGGTATGAACTGAAGTTGGCAGGTATTTTCTTGCTCTCCTCGTCAGTGATTGCCATTTATTATATGTTGCACCTTTATCTGTCAAATACTGCAGAGCGCTATATTGATTTGTGTCTGCCGCAAAGCAAAGGTCACTTTGATCAACATACTACAAAACCAGAAAAAGTAGGGTTCTGACATTTCATTACCTGGGAAAAAAAGGACTAAAATAAATAAGAATATGTTTGAGAACAGAGCACTTCAATATCACAGTGTGCAGTAACTGTAATTAACAAAAGAACTGCTCTATTGAGGTTAAAGAGAAAAAAGAGAAGGCAGGTTTTCTTGCAGGGACTATTCTTTACATGACTGATTCTGTAACAGTACAGCTGTGATCTTACTGAAGGGTTACATTCATTACAAATCAAATACATTGGCTTCTCAGATTCAGACTTTTAATGAGCAATAAAACTCAGGAACTCTTTAGGAATTGGGGAAGATTTTTATAAAACTTCTAATTTTGTCTAAAAAACCCTAATGAGATTGGGACTTTCTGTGCTATGCCCAGATGAAGAGATGGTCCCTACCTTAGGAATGTACAGTCTGAAGAGATAAAAAAGCACAGGAGAAAGAACTGGACCCACTGCTACATGTGGCTTGCCCAATGTCCACAAGGAGTGGAAAGTAGAGCCAAAAATTAAGCCCAGATCTCCATTTTCTAATTCTAGTTCCCAACAGCTTGGTTGTCTTTCAGAACTAGCACACAATTTAAAGATTTGTAAGGAAAGTGGTGTCCCAGGTGACCTAGTCTTGTTATTTTTCTTCATGCCCAGTGTCTTTCAGGCGACGTCTACATTATTGCTTCACTGGGATCAGCAGACACTTCTTTGCCTTGTGTAAATAAAATAGGCCCAACACTTCTGTGGAAATTTGTCATTCTTGCAGAAACTTCTGTTTTACATTTTGGGAATTTGCTTTTAAAATCAAAGTAGTTCCCCATCCCTTTCCCAGTAGTTTCTCGCTTGTTTCTGCAAGAAAACCTGGTATTTTTTCAAAAATACTATTTTTGCTAGTAAACATAATAATTTTGTGTTTTTTTTTTTTCCATGTGGCACCCAGATGCCCTCACTCAGGAGCTGAGTTGCTAGACTGGGCTTTTCCTGGAGCCAGATCTGGTAATTCACATCCCTGGTCTTTCCACACAGAAAAATGAATCTCTGATCTTACAAGTATTACTGCTCTACCTGAACACAGGCAACAAAGCGGCCAAACTGCTTTCCCATCATTACTACTGTGAAGTTTTCTTTTTTCTGGTTTTATATATAGTGTTTAGTTCTTCACCTGAAGTCACATTTGCATTGAAATACAGCAAGCAGTTATACCTAAGATCTTTTGTTATACCTATGATCACTAGGGTGCATATCACAGCTTGCATGGCATATGGCAGTGCTTATCATGTCAATAACAAAGTCTGAATAATGCAATTCGTGTTTGTAATTATCTTTTATTATTATCAAGGGTCATTCCTGGGCTCTTCATTCTTTCATCTCATGTGGAATTTTGGGCTTCCTTATTAATTAAATAGCCAGTGTGATTGAATTAGCTGATTAGCTCTGCCTGAAGGGACGAGCATTGATCCAAACAAAGGGCCTGATTCCACAAACTTGTTGCTATGAGGGAGAGTCTTGCAGGGAGCTGGCTAGCAAAAGTGGTCTCATAGGACTTGGCAAACTATTGTTTGCCTATCCATCCCAGTTAATTTGCAATTATTAGACCAGGTAAAAAATTTTTATTTGGATACTTTCCTACAAGGAAAGTACTGCTTATCAAACATGAAACCTTCCATGGGGATGTTTGATTTTATTAAAAATAATGTGTTTGAAAAAAATCAGACGTTGCTATATAGTCTTCTGATATTACAATTTTTTTTCTCAGAGTGACTTTAAATAGTCGTATTGTAATTTAAAATTTGTGAAGTTTAAATTGAAAATGGGAACAAAACCTTTTAACATTAAGAGAGGCGTCCTGACTGTTCCTACGTATTGGAACAGTTTTGCTGTAAAATTTTGTATCACAGAAAACGTCCCACTAATCAAAAAATTAGACTCTGTCTTCAACAGTTACTTCAACAAGACAAGGTATGTTCCCTAATCCTAAAGCATAGATTAAAATCCCACAGGGCACCAGGGCTATGCATCTCTTAAGTATCTGTGCCTAAAAGGCACACTGGATATGTATGCAAATGCAGCTCATCTCTCTCATGCTCCACCATTCTCACTCCCTTTTTTCCTCCCTTCATCTTGACACGTTTACTATTTCTTCTACACTGTGCTTCACTGAATAGCAGATCAAACTTCAAAGCAACTTTTAGTTTGAAATTTGTTTCCAAGCTCCTAAGCTATTCTTTTTCTGACAGCAGCGGATAAGAAATTGTCACTACCACTGGTGACATGTCATCCGGAGATGATACACAAATAACAGATGGGCAGCAGTGAGATAGCAGGAAGTAACTTCTTTAAAAGACTGTGTTGACATCACCAACTATGAGAGCAGAGGTAGAATGACCCCCAGAAGGGAATCCAATCCGCTCAGCTCTTCTGACTCACAGGTGTTCTGTCTTACTTATTTTTGTACATAGATCATATTGGATTTAAGATTGTTTGAAGTTTTAAAACTGCTATGTTAGAATTAATGGAAACTATTAATAAGGATTAAGAAAAGGATGAATGGATATAGCCACTAACTTCAGTGTTTTAAATGATACCACTAAAATGATAACTAGGATTGCTGATGTAACTGGTGTAGCGGAATGCCATTAATAAGAGTCAAGAATCCTTGATTGCAATGTGAGATCAATGGGTTATGACATTTTGATGTCAGGCTGATGGATCTGACTTTCTAAATGAAGAATGATTGATTATGACTCTTCAAAAGTATGGCTCATTATCAGCATAGCTAGGCAACTCTTGACACCAACCATACATAACATCCATTATGATATGTCAAAAGTCATCGCTTTAGGTGGGTGGCCATGATTTCTGAGAAAATTAATTGTTCTGATTACTGCAAGATATTACAGTATATTGCATAAAACAAAATAGTGCATGGCATCTACAAGGAAAGTACCATAGAGGCAGAGGAAAGACAGTGATTTTTTAGCCTTAAGTGCATTTTGTATGTAACAGATGGTCCACAAAGCCTATAAGAAACTTGTTCTTTCTGACGGTAGTAGGAAAATGATATCAAGCGCAATGGGCTTCATTTGCTGCATTTTGTAAAAGTCTACGAATCTGTCTTTCAAACCAGGAATGACACAGACCCAGAGGAAAACAGATTTCTTGATTTCAAAGAGAGCTGAGTTAGTGCTAATTACTTTTGAAAATCTCCTGCTATGCTGCACTTTTTATATTTTAAATTTTAAAAAAATGTGACTGTTTTATTTATAGTACATTACAGTCCGGTCCAAAGTTTTGCTCCAGAGTGTAAACTCCATTGTGTAAAATTGTTGTACAGTGGATAACATGGATACTGTCATGGACAGTACAATAAATGCAGGGCATAACAATATTCATGGTAATAAAATAATGCCTGAACAGTCCAGCCTAATACCCCATTCTGTACTGAGCACTACTTTCGAAAGAAGTTGATATTACAAAAGAAAATGCTAAACGTAATTTTAAAAAGGTGTATTAAATGTGGTCTGTTCACCAATACATTATGTTTTATTGTCTCCTTCAGAATTCTTGGAAAAGCTCTGGGACACTGAAGGAAAACCAGTCACAGCAGAAATTTTTGCCACAAGGTCTGACAGAGTGAAAACAGAAAATAACCAGGAAGAGACAGATTTATCTTGGGAGATAAAGCACCCAACTACCCTCTGCTACTAGCTTCTGAGACTCTAGATGTAGGATATGCACGATTTCAAACAGTTTCAAACCACCACATTTAACATTATGTTAATTTGGCTTGGGGGACATCATAATTCATTGACTTTCCATCCAGAACACTAAGACATTAGACAATTACAAGTTCAATAATATCACTAATTCTGCCCAGTCTTGCCAATTATTCTGTCTCCCAAAGGACAAAGAATACAGAAATGCTTCATACTGAGAAAATTACCTTTTTTACAAAATATTAAAGGAAAAACTATTGTGAAGAAATATTCTTTTAAACCAGGGAAGGATCTGCTGAAGGAGATTTTTTTTTTCCCTTCTGGAAAAAAATTGGTGTCTGGCTGAAATAAGGTGGCAGTTACTCAGATGGCGATTTACTTTAGAATGCTTCTAGTAGGAGTTGGACTTTAACCTGTAGATCAGTTTTGGAAAAGTCAAGTCTTAAAAACAGTTAACAATTACTTAATAAATAGTAACAATTACTAAGCACTCATTTTGCAAATCCCTCTCTGTTTTAGAAGGTCAGGAAATTTTTAAGTGAATTGTGATTTAGGCATACCATTTTATTTTTGTGGCTGGTGTATGTATGTCAGAATGGCACTTGAGAAGTGCATTTCCAACACTTGCTATGCTTGTTGACCTGCTATTTCAGATGACTAAATAGGACGTCTCTGTTGGTTTTATGAAGTCATATTCACATATATGGTATTGACTAATACTTACGTGAGACACAATTTGCTACTGCTCTGAACTAGGGCTGAGCACACACGAAGAGCTCTGCTCCATTTTGATCTGTTCTTATTTTATGTTTATACTGATGGGGGCAAATGATTACACAAAGCACAGGACAGTGGAGATCTGTCTTGGACCTCTGTTGCTGGAACATCACCAGCCAGCAACATCCGGAGTTTTAGTTACTGTAAATCAGTATAATTATGAGTTAGTGTTTTCAGGAGACCAATTGCTTGGCACTTTATCAGATCTTAAGAAATTCTACTAAYGTTACATCACGATATCATTGCAGAGAAATCCTAGCAAGCAAATACTGGATCAGGCCCTAAGTGTCAATTCAGAGTCCTAGCACTGTAGGCTGTTTTTTTAATTCAGTTTCTTTTCGGGGGGGGGGGGGGGGAAAGAATTTGCAAAATCTGCCCAAATCTGGTAGATTTGATGTGACAAACAGCTCATAATCTACTAACTGAAACCTTCTATGCAGTTCATCAATTACTGAATTTAAGCCAAAATTTTTCTTCATCCTTAATGGAGAAGTCTGTTACAATTTAATAGTGAAGCTACAGAATATTCATAGTGGGTTTATAGAAATTGCCCTGAACATCTACAGACTTCACTGTTGCATGTTGTCCAGCTGTGGCAGTTTGAATGCTTTACAGAAGAGAACACAGTTCTCCCAGCTCCAACACTGGGGCTCCTGGAGAGCTAAGGAGAGCTTGTGTTCCCCCGAGAGGGTTTGCAGGCTCCTCTCGCACCCCTTCCCAGCATATCCGTTTGCTTCTCTGGCCACCAAACCTCCCCTGGCAGGGATCTTCACCTGATGCCTGCCTGCTGTCACAAGGTGCACCGTTCTTCTGGAGCTGTGTGGCTGGTATTTTGCCTAAGAAGTCCCTGAGGCAATGACAAAAATCCTCCAAATAAATAGCTAAAATTCAGCCACGTGTCCTTTCTCCCTGACTGCTTCCCTTCCACCTGCTGCATATTAATTTTTTTTTAGTAATTCTCCTTTTTGGTTTTACCTTCTCTGGAATATGCCTGTATGATTTTTATTCTTCAAAGTCAATAAATTAATAGTCATTGAAGTTTCTGAAATGGCTAGCCATGAGGGGGGCTTGATCTCACCAATACACAGCCAAAACTGCCTGACACCACTTGCTGAAAGGGGGTGAAGTTTATCATGTATGCTGAGCATCATTGAAGAGACTGTGAGGACACTTTCTAGAAAAGAAGACAACTGCATGTACTGCTCAGACTGTAAAAAATACAACAGAAAAAATAATGTAAAATCTACCTACTGCTGCTAAAGTCTTGTGTTTATTTTTAATACTTTCCCCATAACCGTTCAAGTTCCTTAATTTAATATGGCTCATTTGGAAATGATGGCTTGGTTTTTGTATTGACTTGACAGTTATATATTTGGCATATACAAGCTATAGCTCAGCAAACAGAAAGCAAAAAATAAGGCATGAAATATCATCTGTTGTGCACAAAAATGCATATTAATGGCTTTTAGCATGACATGTAGGTTTAACAATTACAGAAGCAGTATTTCAACAACATGATTCTTAAACTGTGTTCCACAGACCACTGCTGGTCCATGAAATTGTCTTACATTACTTGCCAGGGATACCAAGGAATACGTCCTGTGTGCCAAGTCTGCCAGTGTCTATGCACAGAGGTCAGAGATACCAAAAGACGAACAGTGAGGTGCAGCTGTAGACCATGGACACATTCATGGCAGTTCATAGATAGACTCACAAACATCCAAATGCAGGACCAAGTCTAAGTTTGTAAACAAGTAAAGGTTGGCTTAGTACTGTATTCCAAGTACTGCTTAGCCTTGATCACCTTGGAACTGACTCTTTATGGAGCCAGTTCATTGTGCTTTCCAGTATGAAATATCTTCATGTATGCCAGTAACTCTTAGTAAAGGCAGAGTTAGAAAAACCCCAAACCCTCAGCTTACTGAGTGAGGTAGCTCATCCCTAGACTCCCAGTTTCCAATTTCAGGCAGTATTTGGCTCTCAAACTTCCAGGGAAATGTGAGCTCAGGGTGACCAAAGCAGCTACTTTGATCTGCAGAGCACTTGGGACAATCACCTTATTGCCTTATTCATTTCTGTAAGGTGTTAACCCAGACACCCAGGAATGGTAATTTAGATGTCATGAGGAGTTATTGAACTCCTCATGTAAGAAAGATCTGTACAATTTGCTGTGAGTGACATCTCATCTTAGTGTCACAAGGGGGTGATAGCTGGATGATAATGCCACTTGTTTCTTCCCCCATCAAAAAGAAGAAAAGCCTAGCAAAACAGGGAAGCCCCTAGAAAAGCATCACAGTCATTTGTTATATTGATGATTATTTTTTATTTTTCAGACTGTAAGAATGTTTTGTGCTTGGTGCTGTACAACTGAGGAACTAAAGATGACCCTTTCCTCAAAAAGCTTTCAAAGAAAAACAGTGCTAGCCAGAGAAAGATGGACTAACACAGTCCTGGTCAATAGAGTAGTCTGTGAATTAAATTTTTGCTCATTTGCATAGTGTAAAATGAGCGTCAGTTCTGATTAGCTGAGCTTGGTTTGAAAGCTGGAAGAGTAGCACTGCCAGCACGAGCTGGAGAGCAAGTCAAAGACGGGATAGAGCTGTGTAATTATCACAAGAGTTGGAAACAAACAGAAGCTTCTCCTATGCAGTAGAGTAGTTCCTGCCCTCTCCCCATCCTGATTCCCATTTTTTGTTAGGATGAGGGTCTGCAGGACTAGATTTTGGGAAGAAACGAAGAATAGTGGTAGCTTAAATAAAAACACAAAACTCCTGTGAATATAACTGGAAAAGTCTTTAACCACTGCATTGATGAAGAAATTTGAAAGGAGCGCTGCTTCTCAAAGGTGCAAAGTTAAGCGTAAGATTTAGAGGAGGAGGCCAATTTCAGTTTTAGGACATCATTAGCTCTTATTCCATAAAAATTCCTTCTAGCCACTTACTTATTCAGATGAATGAAGAACCAAAAAAGTAATCCATGGACTATTACTTAGGCCATCACTTAGGCCATTGAGTGTTTCAACACTATAACTTACATAGTGATGTGATTTTCCCCACCCCCCCATCCCATCCCACAGAAAACTTGTGATTTTATGTGCTTTTTTATGCATGTATTAAACAAATGGCACAGCTGAATAGCTTTTCTTAAAAACTGGACATTCACCAAAAAGAAGTTTGCCAGCACAGACAATTAGGCTTTCTTCTTTTTACAATAGATTGACTGACTGGCACATTTGAAATGCGAGCGTATTTTTTATTCCTCCGTTCACCCTTTGAGCTGATAAACATGAACAATGGGAAACAGCTGGGACAGGAAAACATTTTAGTTTGTATTTTCAAAGCAAGCAAGAAATAAACCCATCAGTGGGAGCCAGATCACATCTTCTGCCTTAGGGGTAGTCAGCAATTGGGGGGAAAAATACGATCCATATTTTTAATCAAACATTACATATTTATTAATGTGCAGCTGGCCTATTGTGTGCATGATTTTTTTTCTTTAACGCTGTGCTGCGTCCGTCAGCCTGACATTGTTCTGTAACTGACATTACTCTATAAGGATCTGGAAATGCACAGATTTAATAGGAATCATTGAGACAATTGCTTTCTGTATTATTAGGTCTGTGTGACGTAGGTACCATCTGAAATTCAATTTTAGAAGAAAAATAAGATATTGTTCTATCAAGGCAATTTTGTGCACCTGTGATACAGTAAGAACATACACCCCCACCCTCCTATTTTCCTCCTCACTCATCTAACTTCGTGGCCATTTAATGATACGTGCCACTCTTTTGTTAAAAATGTTTGGACAAATGTATTTTGATGCTTATTGAGATTAAACTTTCAGTACATCTCCCTGGTAGCAAAGGTTGGGCTGTTCATTAGTTGGAGGTTTGGCCTTGTCAGGTTCCATTGACTGTTGGCTAAAAGGATCACTTTATCATCATTTGTCTGCAATGGAGACAGTCTTTATTCAGCCTTGATTCCTCTGGGGGTCACAGCTGTCATAACTTCACTTGCTTTATAATGCAGACCCCAGTTTTGCAATCCCCTTAGGTAATTGTCTAATAGATTCAGTTTACCTTAATATAGGTAATATGTTATTTACAAAGAAATACAAGGGAAAGGAAGGGACGATATTGCTTAAAACATCCCCCTCCTAACCTACTGCTTGGGACCAATCATTCGGAAATTATGTTAAACTCAGTTCTCATTTTGAACCCAAAAGGGAAATATGCTTTTTTTTTCCCTGAGTTTTACGCTCATCTTTTAGCTGCAAATCTCTAGACAGAACCTTCAGGCCTGGTTTTCCACTGGTGAAAGTTGAGATAACTCCACAGATTTTGACAAGGCTATGGTATTTAAGGGAAGAAAGGCCTTCATTTGCTCTTATTTTCAAGATCCTGTATCTAAAAGAAGTCCAGGGGAGTTTGGGCTTGTCTTAATTTATTTTTGGGGATTACTTTGGTTTTGAGATTTGTTGCAACACACTAAAAATTTGGAACATAGAATGTACGAAGATGTTTCATCACAAACAACATACTTCATACTTTTTTGGTTCTCTTCTCATTAGCTATGTGAAACTGCTGCCACCAACCTTTTCATTACATAAGAGGATTTTCCTGAAAAACACACCACTTCATTGGGTGATGCAGGACATTCTCTTGCTAGGTTTCAATGGGAGCCAACACAAACAACGGAATACTGCAACTCCTTCCTAATACCATACTGAGAACCCCATTTGCTCCACTTTCAGCCCCAGGCTTCTGGTTCATTACTGGGGCAAGCCCTAGGTATTGGCCCACTGCTCTGCCTGCAGGAGAAGCAGGACTGACAGCCAGCGGCTGTGCAGGACTGACAGGCAGGTGATATTCAGGCTCCTTGGATGGGTGCGCTGTTTGAAAGGTGGCGTCTCCTGCAGCATCCAGGAATATCAGCACTGGAGTGAAGCACATGTTCTGGGCCAACAATTTATTTGCTGAAAACTATAGTTTAATTCAACTTGAAACAAGAAGTTTGACCTAAGGTCAATGTGCTAATGTTTTGAGCCAGAAATCAGCAAGAAGGATGTGTTACCATTGCCCCTTCTTCTCCAAGGGGGGCACCCACCCAGGTGCTCTGAGGAGGGTCTCCCTTCTATAGAGCTCATCCAGTTTTGCATCTCTTGACACAGGAACTGGAAATTAGATGATTTCCCACAAAACAAGGCCAAAGAATCAGTTTGTCTCCACTTGATTTAGTAAAACCTGAAATGTTTTACAAAAAGTGGAAGAGCTCCATCAGGGCATTGTGAGAAGCCCATTTTTGAGTGCCTTGGTAAGTGATGCTTTCCCCTTGAAGGTTAGATGTCGGCTTTCACAGAACCAGAACCAGCTTGACCGCCAAGAGGAGAGGGGCTGACCAGTTTCAACATTTGGTCGTCTTTAAAATTTCCATTAAAGAATGAGGAAAAAAAATCAGAGCTTGATTTTCACACTGTTACTACTGCTTTTACAAACTTTTCTAAAATCTGCTGGAAGCATCCGTTACTGTAAATAAGATATACTTCTCATATTTTTTATATCTTTTAAGGATTACATGGAAACATTTGTATGCTTCATAGAAAGTAGTTGCCACACTATGTTCTTAGTAGCTCTACCAATGAAGCTTTGCTTTTCACTGTTTGTTTTCAATAGGAAGAATGATGTTGTAAAGTATCCATGAAAAGCACGTAACAGAGACAGTTCTGAACAAGAAGTCCTAGTATAGAACTATATGGGTCCAGACAGATACTTCTTTACAGGTAACTGCTTAAGGGGAGTAATTTCACAGACTTTAATGATTAAAAGAAAGCCTTGATGTAAAGAAAAACATAATGAAAAATAAAGAAACACCCTGTGGTGGGAGTCTAATCTTCAAGGGGGAAGTTGTGCTTTCCTTTGCATTTGTGGAAGTTTGTGGAAGCTCAGACACACACAATGGTCCCACACCTTCCTCTTCAGGAGGATCCAAATGCCAAATCGTCTCCACACTTCACTGACTGGCTATTTCTTTTTCAGAGTGTTTCCTGAATGAGTGGTTGTATTTTTTAAATAAAACATATACTCTATCAACAGCATATTCTCACAGTAAAGTTTCTTTCAAATTCCACTCAGTCATATCTTGTGTGTGCATTTGTGCACTAGCATGTGTTGAATTCCCAGCCAGTATCTTAACTAGAAGTTGAATTTCATTTAAGCTTCTAATTCAATGCCAAAACTCTCTGCACTGTAATATCTTAATGACAGTTGGAGGTTGATAAGCAAACAAGGAAATGGAGTAGTAATGCTGTGGAAAGTTTCTCTATAAATATTAGCTTTCATTTCTTTTTTATTATTTTCTCCCAAATATCTTCCTTATAAGAAATTAATTCAAAACAGTTATAGAGAAAATAAACATGACATAGGGGAAAAAACCAAACCAAAACAAAAACGCAAAGCAAACTTTTAAAGGGTTGCATAAAAACTGGATATAAATGCCTGTTTCTATGTGTACTGCCACACCATCCATGAAAAGGGCCTTTAAGACAACTCATCTTACAAAGGAAAATGTCACTAGATATAAGTGTTGATCATTAGGTGTACTACAGTGCATTCATCTGCTTGTACCCCACTTTGATTAGTATACAGCAAAGATGGCCACAAGCACTCAGAAAGTTTTATTGAGGTTTAAATCTTCATTCAAATGATGTAAAGGGGCATTGAATGAAGATTTAGAACTCTATAAAGCTGCTTGGCAGTGTCTGTGGCAATCTATGCCACATAAAAACTGAAAATGCTTCTACTTCGTTATTGAAACATTTCTACTGTAATTCTTTAATATTAGGTAGCAGCCACAGTGTTGGGACATTACCACATCTGGGAGTATTTCTCTTACTGAGGAGCTTGCCTGCTATCAATTGTGCAGGATATTATAGAACATACACACTGTTGATGTCTAGGAGATAATGGAAGGGGAATTGTTACTGCAATTACATATTATTATGCTTTTCAGAAGATAATGTGGGTTCATTCATGTGAGTATTTTGAACTAGCAAATACCCTAATTGCTTACATGTCTGTTATAATCCTAAATCCAGTTGACATATCTGATATACCGTCACATTTTCATCTGGCCATTTGCACGTGTACTCTTTATGATTTTCCTCTGACCTGCATGAACTGTGCAACAAGGAACACAAGCGTCTTGCATATTTCCTTTGCAGTTTTGGTGTAAGTAAGCACCCAGGAAAATGGAGAGACAGAGCACTGTAACCAAGTATGCTTTTTTTCAGGAATATAGAATTAGCCTGTGCAAGAGCAGGATAAGTGCAAATGATCTGATTATGCTGTAATGACAAATTTATGAAACGAAGAGCGTGTGTATTGTTTCAACTGTCCTTTCACAATATATTGGATTGACAGAGAATGTGTGGCAAATTATTCACCCATTCACTTAACCAGAAAACAAAGGGAGATGATTAAGAAACATCAGTATTCTGAAGCAGCAATCAAACTGACCCAGCCAAGGAGTGAGGAACAGCAAGCCCAACCAAAAAATGCTGCAGTCGTCTTGCTTTATAACCATAGGTTTACTGCCAGCATTGTTTCACAGACTTTCCTGAGGTAGCAAGCAGGGGGATGGAGATAACAACAGACAGATGCATGGGAACATCACGGTGCCTATAGTATTCTCATGTTCACACTGAGTGACAGAAAATGTTTGGAGAAAAGATGTGTGCTTTTATAAATTCTTGTTTAATAAGCCACTAGAGGGAGCTTATGTATAACCTCTGCTAGGCCAATTATGTCAAAGAGCTTGGTTTTGCATAATTAACAAAGATGAGGTAGTTATGAGGGGGATACCTGCACTATTCTTTTCTCCACCTGTCGTCTTGGAGCTCATAAATGGCATTTTTGGAGTCTCCAGTTCTAATCAGAATAGCTATTTGCTTTTCTGAAGCGGAAGCAGCGTTCTCATTGGCGTCAACTGGGATTCACCTTCATCGTTGACAGACTCAAACCTGAGAAAGAGCAGCCACTGCTGAGCAAGGATATACACTGTGCTAGTTTTGGCTGGGATAGAGTTAATTTTCTTTATAGTAACTAGTACGGGGCTATGTTTTGGATTTGTGCTGGAAACAGTGTTGATAATACAGGGATGTTTTTGTTATTGCTGAGCAGGGCTGACACAGAGTCAAGGCCTTTTCTGCTTCTCACACCACCCCACCAGCGAGTGGGCTGGGGGTGCACAAGAAGTTGGGAGGGGACACAGCTGGGACAGCTGACCCCAACTGGCCAAAGGGATATTCCATACCATGTGACGTCATGCTCAGCATATAAAGCTGGGGGAAGAAGAAGGAAGCCGGGGAACGTTCGGAGTGATGGCTTTTTGTCTTCCCAAGTAACCATTATGCGTGATGGAGCCCTGCTTTCCTGGAGATGGCTGAACACCTGCCTGCTGATGGGAAGGAGTGAATGAATCCCTTGTTTTACTTTGCTTGTGCACGCGGCTTTTGCTTTACCCATTAAACTGTCTTTATCTCAACCCAGGAGTTTTCTCACTTTTACTCTTTTGATTCTCTCCCCCATCCCACTGCGGGGGAGTGAGCGAGTGGCTGTGTGGTGCTTAGTTGCTGGCTGGGGTTAAACCACGACAGTCCTTTATCCTGTATCCCAGCCAAAACCAGCACATTCTCCACCCCTTATTTCATACCATTTACGTCATGCTCAGGTCYCACACTATCCAATACATTCTCATTACCCACCACCACCCTTCCCATCCTTTGATATAATACACAGATATCATTCCCTTAGTCTCTGGACCACCCCTGTGAAACGTCTGTAAAATGTCCATAAATGTCCAGAAAATGTCCACTGAGTTCATTTAGTCCATGACTTTGGGCTCCATCTGTTATGGCGGTCACTCAGGACAGGAGAGGTGGTGTGTGGCGTGGAGTTACTGGGAACCAAAGCCAGCTCAGGTCGGGTCACTGCTGCAGTGGCACTGCTTCTTGTAAGGCTTGTTCTCCATCGGTTCAGGTGGTTCCTGCTATAGTAATTCCTATAACATGCAACTCAAATCATGAGTTACAACAATTTAAAGGTATATCCATTACAACCTCCACCCCGGTCCCTTTTGGCCAGGTTATAGGGTTTGACATTGCAATGAACTCCTCCCCTTGCCCCTGCTCTGGCTTGAACTTATACACAGACTGCAGTCCCTTAGGGGTGTACCTGCTCCAAGTGGAGCCTTGTCTAGTCTCTCCAGGGGTATACCTGCTGCAGCATAGACTTATCCACAGCCACAGTTGCTTTGAGGTGCACCTGTTCCAGCGTGGCCATATACATAGGCCACAATGCCTTCAGAGATAGACCTGCTCCAGCGTGGCTATACCCACAGCCACAGTCCCTTCAGAAGTAAACCTGCTCCAACATGGCCTTACCTATGGCTGCAGCACCTGCTCTGTTGTGGGCTTATCCATGGCCACATGTTTTGAGGTGCTCCAGCATGACCTCATGCACAGCCACTGATGCTTCAAGACATACCTGCTGCAGCATGGACTTATCCACAGCCACAGATGCTTCGAGCTGTACCTTCTCCAGCGTGGACTTATCCTTGGGCCACAATCCCTTCAGAGGTATACCTGCTGCGGCACAGACATAACCACAGTCACAGATGCTTTGAGATATACCTGCTCTGCTGTGGACTTATCCACGACCACAGATGCTTCGGGGTGTCCTGCTCCCACATGGACTCATCCACAGGTCACAGTCCCTTCGACTCGAGTTCACACTGGAGTTCAGCCTGTCCAGTACAGCAGCACAGAAACAGCAGCGATGCCCTGGCCRTYTGCCAGCCCAGGCRCATSRCCATTGCTGTTATCAAAATGTTCCCAGGCACAGCACAGTAAGATGATAAGCAGTACAGCAGTAGAACAAGCAGCAAAAGCAAAAAGCAGCAACTAACGAGCAGTAGACTCTGATACACAGTAAGCCAAGCAAGCCCCATGGCAAGCATAGAAGCCTGCCAATTAATAGCTAAACAGCAATAACAGCTATACATTTGATCCAGCACATTCCAATCAAACCTGTCGTTATCTCAAACCCTTCGAGCCCCACGTTGGGCGCCAAAAAGGACCATTGTGGTTTAACCCCAGCCAGCAACTAAGCACCACACAGCCACTCGCTCACTCCCCCGCAGTGGGATGGGGGAGAGAATCAAAAGAGTAAAAGTGAGAAAACTCCTGGGTTGAGATAAAGACAGTTTAATAGGTAAAGCAAAAGCCGTGTGCACAAGCAAAGCAAAACAAGGGATTCATTCACTGCTTCCCATCGGCAGGCAGGTGTTCAGCCATCTCCAGGAAAGCAGGGCTCCATCACGTGTAACAGTTACTTGGGAAGACAAAAAGCCATCACTTCGAACGTTCCCCGGCTTCCTTCTTCTTCCCCCAGCTTTATATGCTGAGCATAACGTCATATGGTATGGATGGGGGTCAGCTGGGGTCAGCTGTCCCAGCTGTGTCCCCTCCCAACTTCTTGTGCACCCCCAGCCCACTCGCTGGTGGGGTGGTGTGAGAAGCAGAAAAGGCCTTGACTCTGTGTAAGCCCTGCTCAGCAATAACAAAAACATCCCTGTATTATCAACACTGTTTCCAGCACAAATCCAAAACATAGCCCCATACTATGAAGAAAATTAACTCTATCCCAGCCAGAACCAGCACAACACTTACAATGGAAAAGCATTAGCAAGGTTTACCTTACCCTACCTTCTGTCTTTGCCTATTTCAATTCTGACTGTAAAACAATAATGCAGTCTCTATGATTTCCTCAGAAGAAACAGGCAAACAACCTGGATTGCAGACGTCGCTTCCTTTTTATTTCAGTAGGACAAGGCTTTCAGCAGAGTGTTTGTCTGGGACTGCTTGCTTTCCAAGTGGAAACTCTGTCTCCTTTCTCTGGGAGACAGCTGATACAAATTTTGGTGTCCTTCACAATATTTAACATGCAAACACCTTCAGGTATTTCCTATGATGTTAACTAATAAAAGACAGGTTTAGCTCTGTCATATCAGAAACATGAACTTTAGTTTAGTAGCAAAGATGCACTTGCAATTACAATTCTAGCTAAATCTAGAGATAACACACTTTCAAGCTACGTACCCACACAGTACAGTCTAGCCAAATAGTCAGATACACTATCAAAAAGCTTATCATAAAACTTGAAATTGCTGTATCCTTTACATTCATTTTGTTGCCTTTTTTCTTTCTATTTTTCTGTTGGAAGAGAAAACTTATGACTACACTTCAGCTGTCACCAGCTTTCAAGGTTATACTGATAGGAATGAGAAACATATTCCTAATCTGCATACCAATGCATTGAGAATGCAAAGGCAGGCTTTTTGCCATTGGATAGATGATGATAAGGTCTTAAGTCTTTTGAATTTCTTGTGTTGTACTTGTATTATCATATGATTTCTTAAGCCAAGAATGAATATGTAAATTTCTTGCCACTGACTTGCTCCAAAATAATGGACATTACACTTGCACAGTGGCAATTCAGAGTGTAAAATTGATTAATATTTGTTTTCAAAATGACATGCAATGATGTATGGAYCCTTTTACAACTTAAATTAATACTTTAAAGAGATGAATGGTCTCTACAGAGGATGTTAAAGTTCAAGCTGAAAAATTTGCATATTTATATTACAACCAACTGATAATAATTGTCGAAACAGAATGTAATGTGGTTCGTTTTTCATTTTAATCTGGTTGTACTCAAACACAGGACCTCATTAACTTCCAGCAACTAATACAGCATTATCAGTCCCCATAAAACAGGCTTGCCTTGAATTTATGAATTTCAAAGACTACTTCCAGTGGTGAATCACTGTTAAACACTGGGTCAGCCACTAGCATGTGCACTCCATGTCATATGCCATAGAAGCACGAAAGTTACCTGGGCTAAAGTGCTTGAGAATCCCATGGCCAGTTACCTGCTTGCTAGCTGACATTTGGAGTCAAAATTAAAGTGTGATATAGACATCTTGCCTTTGATGCTCACTCAAAGACAGAATTTTTTTGCTCTGAATGACCAAAGTCAGGAAATGCAACTTCACCCGCTTCCTAGGTTAGGTAATATTCTTTAACAGTAAAAAAAAGAGCAAGAGATCTTTCCTTAAGGTATAAGGTTTGTATAACGAAAATGCAGAACTTCTGATAGAGAAGATAAGAGAACTTGGAAGGTATTGAGGATACAGCCCATGTAAATACTATTCCATTTGGATTTAAGTAGCAATAGCAATAGAATTACTAGTATATCGCTTTTCTGAGGAGAGGAACATAAAATAAGCACACTATCAACATATCTTAGGTAGTGCATTATAGGCATTCTTGTACCAGATGTATCAGGAAAATGTACATCTCTAGAAGAATGAACAGTAAGCAAGTAACTTCACAGCTCTGTGAACTTCTTGTTGTGAAATGGATATTGAATCTTCTAATAATGGTGCTTATTTCTTTAGTTCACTAAAAGTTGATGGCTATAAAAAGAGGAGGTATTGCTTATAGTGCACCCTCTTCAACTTTTTTCATTTTTCCATGTAAGTACTAATTAAAGGATAGTATGATTAGCTTATTTCTATGAACAAAATTACTTTGGAGAAAATAATAAACTATTTTTTCTATGTCATCTCATATTTTGACAGCTAATCTGAACTGATCTATGGTTTTGAAATTCCATGGGCCTAAGAAGTCACATTGACCCATCTGTTCAAGAGGTCTGGTGTATGGCTAGTCTGGTAGGATGGGAGAGCAAAGGTAACTTTCCTTTACTTTAATACTATAACAGCTACAAATAACTAAGGACTGATCTTGCCTCAAAAGGGCTGTCTGACAGTTGGTAGTATCTGGAGTATAGATGCATTTGCAATCTCTAGGTATGTTCCTACAGGGAAGAGAGTAACATTACTAAACCAACTTCCTGTAGCCCAGATGTTGCCTTTATGCAAAGAACAGATCAGTTAGGTCAGCCCCATGGTTGCCTTGTGCAGTCCTGGAAAGTCCTGAGAGGCTGAGAAAAAGAGGAGGAACATTACAGAAACTCTGTAAAGAAAGTAAATGTATACATTGCTAATAACAAGAACTTTTATTTAAATGAATGAAAATATCTAAAATGTCAATACCTGGAATTATAACTATTATTTCCTAGGAAGCCATCCAGACTTCCCATTATGATATCATGAAGAACTTTTTTGCAGATCTTCCTATCAACTGCCAAATACCTGGAGGACAACCTGTTCCAACTGCACAGTGATTGGATATTCAGTTGTTGCAACTTTATAATGTTGCAAGAATTGACTCTTTGGATGCTCCTCGCAAAACCAGTCCACAGAATAGGCCAGTGAGATGCCTTGCCGAATTCCCAAGCTTTACTGAATGAGCTATGTTGCATCCAGGCCACCACAAAACTTAAAAACAAAAGCAGGCAAAGTAGTAAAACCTCTCCTCCAGCATATGAATTCATCCATCCTACATGTTGGTCACTAAAGTATGACTAAATAATTGATTTTTCATGATGAAGGGAATGTACCTTCCTATAGGGCTCTGTACTGGGACCTGTGCTATAACATATTCATAATTGACTTGGAAAAATGGAGGAGTGCATATTCTGGCGACAATTTAATTGCTGGTAGAACATTACCTAGGACAGTCAAAACTTAAACTGATCAAGACTTGGAGAAGAATCTCTGAGCAACTTGGTAATAAAATGGCTGGAGACAAGATGCTGACAAAAGAAAACATTGCATAGGTGGGGGGAAGGGAGGAGAAAACAATACCCCAAACCAGAAACACAGCATGCGACTCTAAATAGTTTATTATCACTTAGCAAAGTGAGAGCGTCCATGTGGACAGTAAACATTAACTCAATGCTTAGGCGAGGAATGGAAAAAACATTATATATACACAGCACCCGATTGGTGAATACTTCACAGTGTTCGATCTCAAACATGGTATTACAGAATAGCATAGAGAAAAACAATAAGGACAAGCAACATTTTGGAATAGTTTCTGAAAAATTAAATAGATTGGATTGCTTTGATTAGAAAAGGAAAGCTTGAGGGAGGATTTGTGAGGAGTCTATAAAAACATGCCTTAACATGGAAAAGATGAATTAGGAATAAATAGTCATCATTTCTCGTACTACATCAATTAGGGAGAAACTTGTGAAATTACAAAGCAGCAGGTATATGGAAATATATATTTCTTTACATGGTTCCTATTTCATCAAAACAGACTTCCATACTACATTTGGATGTTAAAATTGTGTGTGGGTTCAGAAGGTGACTGGAGAAAATTCAGGCAAGAAATGTCCATCAAGGATTACTAAACACAATGATGCAGATGTAAACAGCAGTCCCTGAACTCCAGATTGCTGGAAATAGTAAGAATGCAATGAGGAAGCTTCATTTGGTTGCTCCAGCCTTATACTTTTTTTTGCAAACATCTGCAGGAGACAGGATGTAAGGCTAGATGCTTGAACAGAGCATAGCCACTGCTGTGCTCTGATGGACTGAAGGAATGGCACAGCAGCAGCAAAATCAAGAACTGGAACACAGGAATACTTGTTCTACTCTAATCACAGCTAAGCAGATCACAGAATATTTTGGTTTTCAACTCCACCAAACATACTGGCAAATTTTCTTACCGTAGCAAAATTCTTAGCCAGTGAAACTGGGCATTTCTAGTGCAAGTTCTGGCAATCCCTATGAGGCAATGAGGGCCAGTTAAACCATCAGAAATATATATTTACACGTGGAAATTGTTAGCAATACTGCTCTTCTTTTCCCTAGAGACAGCTCCATTGCAACAGCCTTGGAAAACACATGCACACACACACGCACACACAGAGAAACAATCAACAGATACACTTAGAAAGCCTGTTATACTATGTTGTGCTTCGGGGATTTTGATAATATCAATCATAATTGAGTTAGATATAATCCATCTGACTTTCAGTATGCTGGGGTCAGCAGGGGACACAATGCCTCACTTCACATCAATTACCACATATAGTAAGGTGGTGGTAAGCAATTCCATTTGATAGTTTGCAGCTATAAATAATTATATGGCAATAGCAGTAAAGTTGGCTCTTGGGCACAATACAGAATCATGAATTTTCATTTACTTATATCTCAGAAGCTGTTAGGCCTACTGGTTTGAAATGTGAACCCCTGAATAGGTATATCAGTCTTTATATTAATACAGTATATGCAGCTGGTAGATGCTTTTGAATGAACATTTTATGCTTTCTCTTATTTCATGAGAATATTTTCATTACAAATATGACCACATGATACATAAGGACTGATTAGAGATTACTATGACAAAGCAAACTTGGTCTCATGCTCCTTTAATATTGTGTTCCATCTTTCATTCAGTTTAGGGTCAGTACCATCCAAGTCTCTGCGGGATCTCAGTAAGAAGATGTTTTTTACATGCTGTATAATAAATTCCCAGCAATTTGAAAACATACAGAGTAAAGCAGGTTTATTAATCAGAAGAGTAGTGCAGAAAGGTTGCAAAAAAATCAGAGGTTTTTTTACTTCCTTGCTTTGGCTGGATACCTGTTCCTTTTTAAATGCTGTTTTTTATGACATATTCTGTATTTTAAGAGCATCAGTCAACAGAGACAGAGTGGACRTAGATATGAAGTCAGATTAGGAATAAGGTAGGAGCATAGGAAGGAGTTTAGCTGATTTAAATTTGAAAATCAGAAAAGAACCAGGCTGAGGGACACCTAAGGAAGGCTGCACAAGTACAAGAAGAACAGGATGACGATGAAGAGAACTGGAAGAAGTACAAAAGCCCAATCTTCCTAAAACATATGAGGATATCTCTATGGCCCATAAAAATGCAATAGAATTCACTTGAAGTTTTAAAAGCAATATGGAAGTGGGGGCTGGGAAGAGTGAAGATTCAAGATAGGCTGAGAATTAGATAACTCATTTGCCTTAAAAAAACAACCCACTTATAGAAATTTTATAATCAAACCTTTTCCTAAAGGTGATGAGTGTTTGGGGGGGGTGTCTCCATGTCCACTCCTACACATGTGACATGGATAAGAAATTAAATACCCTAATAAAGTCATATTTTTGGATGCTTTTCTAGATTTGAACTGTACAGAAATTTTGAGGAACATCTACTATGTATAACAAAGCTTTTATAGAGTAGGAATTTGGTTCAAAAGGAGCAAAGAATCACAGCCTCCCAGTTCTTGTCCACTGGGAGCATATATTCTTGACACTTTCAAAAATTAGGCTTTAAACTATTTTAGGAAGAGTCTCTTGTTGAAACAATGCTGAGACTCTCTGCAGAACTAACATGCTGTGATTCATTGATTCTTGTCTTATCAGAAGGCGGACGAGGCTGTGAAAGTGAAACATATCTCATCTATGGTCATTTGTTCATGTACAACATATTTCTGGCAAGAAGCCAATCACAGCTAGCAGCTCCTGCCATATACCATACACCATATTCCACCATTGAGCACAGAATGAATATAGGAACATGCCACGTTCTCTCCTAGAGATTTCTGTGGTGGAACAGGGGCAAATTTCACTGGTAAGCTTATTTTCAGAAGTGAGTATGCCACAAGCAGGTGTTGCAGAGCACTCACACAGAATGCTACTAGCAGTTTACAAAGATGCTGGGGCTGGAGGTGCTGTACAGGAAACAAGGCAGGGAAAAATGGTGCTGCGGCAATGACAGGAATCAAATCCAAGACTGCTGATGTGAAATGGGGTTGACATGGCTATGCAACACCAGGAGAGATTTAACAGTCAAGAACAGAAAAAAGATGCCTCATCAGCAAGATGTTGCCATGGGATCTAGATTTTAGGAAAGAATCTTTCTCTTTCTTTCACCCTGACTTGAAGACCAATTGTGAAAACTACTAGCATTTTGAACAGTAAGGAAAATCAAAAAATGTTCAGTAACCTGAGAAAGCATTAATCTAGGAAAAAGTCTTCTAACCAGGAGGAAGATTGAATGCATTAATGATGTCATAGATAATTGATCAACAGTTAATGATTTAAAGGAAAGGCAGATTACATGTGCCAAGGAATGCATAGTTGTCACTAATACTAGATGAATCGCTAAAAAACATTTGAATAAAAAAGGGAAGGTTTGCTGTATGATCAAGTAAGAACTGTATCCTTAATTATGATTTGATAGGATGGATCTAATTTTAGTAATGCAACCTATGTAAAAATTATGCATCCATGGCTTTGGGAGGCCCAGGTCATAGCCTGTAGAGCAGCATCTTGCTGATCAGAGAACTGGTATTTAGCAGCATGAATTGAACTGCAATCAACAAGGAGTCTGATTTGTGTTCTAAATTGGTGTTTAGCAGCATGATCTGAACTGCAGTCAAGGGAGAACTCAGAGCATTTTCTAAGGGGAGCAGATGGATAGTTTCCAATCTCATTACACAAAATATTTGTAGCAGTTTAAATTAGATTGGAAAAGATCCCAAATTATTTTAACATGCGATCTGCAGAAAGAGAACTTTTTGAACACGTTTCAGAGCAGAAACCTGCACAAATGTAAAGGTTCTAGTAAAAGTTTTACTCTAAGTATGCCCTTTTTTACATTGTAAAAGGAAAAATATCTGAAAAGCCATTGTAATATAACAAGTAGGTATTTTGTGTCTGTTTATTTTTTTTACTCTGTTCTTCCATTAATTTCTCTGCCCTTTAACATGCTGCAACACCTGCATGGGTTGTTGGGGGTTTTTCAGCAAACTATAATGCTTCCCAGAAAAATTGCAACACATCTTGAAAAGAAAGGTATATTGCCTTGCGTCATAGGTCAGTTTCCTGATGTCACTGCTCAGAGGGCTAAAGAATACCGCATAAAGGAATAATCTCTAGGCATAAGTATTATTAAAGAGTTTGGTGGCCTTACCGTGAACCTGATGCACTGTGCATCATCCCAATTGGCACTCTTTTCCCTGTAATTATGTCATCAATCTGATATTATACCCCAAAGCTGATATTTCACAATATTCTCACAATTGAATATTTTAACAATCACCTCCCATGCTGGTTTTGTACATTTTGTGTTTGTCTCATGTTTTTCTTCTTCTCCTAACTCAATCACAGTCAACGGTCAATTTGAAGATCTGGCTACCCGGCCGGCCTGTTGCCATACCTCTGCATATTCATGAGTAAAATCTTTCCATATCCACATGGCAAACCTTTCAAACTGTCATAAGGAAGAAATAATCACCTTTTCTTTAAAATCTAACAAAGCCCACCAGAGCTGTGTTCTTTGTATAATAGTTAACATTGTCACTAGTAATCAATTTATTTTACTGGTAAAGACAGTATTCTCATGACAAGTCAAAGACCTTTGGAAACAGTACATCTGTGCCTGCTATTTAAGCACACACAGACACAAAGAAGCAGAATATATTAGAAACAAAAAATATGTCAGCTTGTATAATGGTCCCATTGTTTGCTCCACCAGAGAGGGATTGTGCCATAACATATGACGCTGAATGTGCTTTTCTTGTTCTCCAGCCTTCATAATAAAGTATTTGATGCAAATACTCTAATCACATGGAGAAGATGCGGATGTTAGTTGTCCTTCCTTTCATTGCTATCCCGGCTGCCTCAAGAAATATATTTTTATGAATATTAAAACAACCAAACAGCAAATTGATGGCATTCCGCTTTAATGTGCTACTTTTAATAGCAGGTGCTTGATTCACACTTGGCTCAATATGAGCCCCCTCTGGCAGACACTGAAGCTACATTACTGTAATGTTCAGTAAATGACACCTGTCTTGTGGCTTCTCCATTAGGCTGCTTAGTTATTTTGTATAGGATAAAAGAGGTAAAGAAAAGGCACAGAGACTAGCATACACCCTATGCAAAT
The DNA here is from genome assembly GCA_035582835.1 of Phoebastria nigripes. Classification (NCBI taxonomy): domain Eukaryota; kingdom Metazoa; phylum Chordata; class Aves; order Procellariiformes; family Diomedeidae; genus Phoebastria; species Phoebastria nigripes. Next base: position 1,949,677 of record JAYKAV010001000.1, on the reverse strand, counting down.
ATATTAAATTGCTCTATATAGCACTGTAACTGTATGCAGCCCTGTGTGGCATTTCCTAATGGGTAGTGCCCACAATTTACAGAAAAAAGTGGGTTTCCAGAGGTGTAGGAAGAGGTAGAATAGGTCAGTTCACTCATTTATAATACTTCACTTCCTCCTGGGCAGGGGAAGCCTAAGGTACAACCTCAAATACACAGAGTGACCTTAAGTAACAAGGAGCACATTGACCCTTAATTATGCTGCATGGACCCTAGAATTATCCAGTGCTAAAACAGCTCGTCCAGTTCAATATTTCTGTTCCTACTCACTCATTTATCAATGCTTGATAAAGAATGGGAAACAATAGCCCACAAGAGAAGGAAAAGGGCAGGAATAACCGTGGAGAGGACTATGGCTTGTGATAGGGGCCAGAAGCAGAAAGGAGTCGCATGTCTACCCCAGCTACACTCTAGCAAGTGCCATTCTTTGTTCACAGGCAACAAACTGCTTGGCCAGCCTGCCTCTTCCCCAGCTGCGCACATAGCCCCCCACTAACTGTCACATACTGCTTGAAAGCTGCTAATTTTTCTGTAATCAGAAAAAGGGGCCCTTTATGAAACAAACAGGACAGGGATGCATTCCTTTAACACAGCATATTTTGTTGTAATACAGCTACACAACACTTCTATCAGAAGCAGCAGCCTCAATCCTAGTCTTACCTGCACATCTCGTGGAGTTTTGCAGCAGCCTTCTGGATTACAGGAGAGTTTCCAGACTTCCGCTTTGTGAGACTTACACGTGTTCTTCCCAAGTCATTTGGTAGAAATATAATAGTTCTTTTCTGCCTGTCTGGAGCTGGAATGAAAGGACAGGGCAGGCAGATACTCCTCTGCTTTCCCTTCCTGGGCACTCATTAATTGGGCTGTTACACGCATGTCTACATGAGAGTAGTGCATGTGGTTAAGAAGCACATGGGGCTTAGAAAATCCATGGCTTTCATGTTATATTATCAAGTTTCATATTTTTTTCCTTATGGAAACCAAGGAGACTTCATGTGCGTGTGAGTCAGCTACTGCAGAAAGCCATAGTGGGCACCAAAATCAACTTTAAACCAACACTAATTGAGTTGAATAGACTAAATATTGCCTGCTGCAGCATGCAGCCACTATGAAACAACCAGAAGTAAAATCAGAGACACAATTAAAAAGGTCTGTTAAAAGTACCTGATATTATGCATCTAGGTCCATGTGGCCATTAATGTCTGGCATGAGCAGAAGGGGCCTACAGTGGTTAGTGTAACGGCTGAAGCTCCTCGGGACCCATTAACAACCTCAGCAACCCTTCCCCCAGACACTGGACAATGTAACAGAATTCCTACATCTCAAAAGCCCACTCTATAAACAGAGATGAAATCTGAATATTCAAACCTTTGGCCCTCCTGCTGAGCACAGCTGAGCCTGCTGCAGCTTAACTTCAAAGGCAAGAGAGCCATGAGAAAGGAAGCGAGGCCTTACAGCGCACACTTGACTCAGCACTGGTGCCTGGCTAAGCTATATGACTATTGTGTGTGCACTATTAAACAGTACCGTAATGTACACAGCAGATCTTCAGCTTTGGAAAAACAGACTCAACATTTGGCTATTCTCACACAGGGTCAAATGCACCTAATTATTACTTGACTGTTAATTTGCATTTCAAAAGGCCAAGCCAGCTCTGAATATATCACTCCTATATTATAACTTACTGTGGATTAGATAATGATTTAGGCTATGCAGTGAGAGTAGGACACAAACTTTCCTTATACTATTACAGAGGTTACTTTGTGCTGGGACCAGGTGCTCCAGGCCATGGAGCTTTTGAATCCCGGAGCACGTGGATGGGACTGTGCAGAGGACGGGTACCAACCCCCATGCACCTGGTCTGTGCAAGTGAAGCCAGGGCTGTAAGCTGCTGCTGACCAAGGATGGAAATTCTGATTCCTGGGGCACAASAAGAGTCAGGCTCACACTGCAACAGCCAAGACTCTAGCGATTTAAAAAAATGTTCAAGGACTTGGAGATCCAACTGCAGTTCCCTGTATTGCTCAATTCTGAATTTACATCTTCTGTATGCCAAGCAGGTACTCAAACCAGTGGCAGTTCAGAGGATGACTATCAGTGGTAGGGTCCTCATGACTTAACACTGTTCTGATTTCCCTACTCCGCATCCCATTCTGCACTGAAACAAAAGCATCATTCCTCCAAAATATTTCCCAAAATTGAATGCTTGAGATTTAGACTGCAATAAAGTAATATCCTCTTTGAGGGAGTAGGACAAGAAGATACCTTTGTCTTACTGTGGCTTCTACTGATGCCTAGGGACTATATCCAGTGTTTCCATTTGGCATTCCATGCAAGTATCTTTAGTGAAACCTTAACACACTCAAGCTCATCTCTACTGAACAGGCATGAAGTAGCCAGGGGTGCTTCCTTGTAAAAGTGTGCAAAAGCATGCTTGTAAGAGCACTGTTTCTTTCTGCAGGAGTGACCAGACAGCTCCCACTTAAGCAAGATGCTGTGCAGAGAATTATTTGTCCATTCTTTAGGACTTAGGACTTTTACCATCGCGATTGTTGGGTTTTTTGCTAGGACAGTACACAGCTTGCAGTGTTCGAAATGAACCATGTAACTATAATGCAGCCAGATGGTAGCACTGCTGACATCCCTGGCAGAGCTATTAAAAGTTGCCACATCTGAGGGTAAGATTGATTTACTTTTCTTCGTCTTTTAGAAACCCACCTGAACTGTAATCTGTTTGGTTTTGGTGGTGGATTTACTTGTTGCTTCTTTTATTCTTAGTGGGAACACACACATTTATCTTTGGGTCACTCATAATTTCTGCTCATTCTCTCTCTCTGAGCTCTCAGACTGATCCCTGTTATGCCCTGTTAGCCAGCATTTTCTAATTATCTCTACTGCAAGGCCCATTCTAAAAGATACAATTATAAGAGAATTTGTGCAATCTATGCCCAAGTATCTCAATATGCCCTTGTCAAGCTATAATAGCATCATTGCCTCTCACAGAGTGTAGTGGCTCTCTGAAGTCTAGATGGTAGCAATGGAAATGTGGGCTGGTAACACATTGATAGGTTCAATTTTTCACTGTCAGTAAAAGCATTTTTATTAAGCAGATATGTTAAAAGTGAGAGGTTTGCAGGAACATGCAGTGAGGTGAGTTGCAGTTGGGAAAGCCATCTTTACATCGAAAGCAGGTGCAGAAGTCTATCCTCATGAGTATCTTTAAAGAATACAGATCTGTGATGAATCTTACTGGCCATTGTATATCATATAAATGTCATCAAAATCTCGGCATGTATCTGGCAGTAAAAATACCTGGTTGTTATTAAATAAGAAGTGAGGTGATGATGATAGTTTTCTATAGTTCAGCACATTGTTTATTTCATGTATCACTGGTTGGGGCTGGGAAGAATAGGAGCAGGGCAGAAATGTTCATTTCAGGTCCCGATTCTGAAAACTTTTAAACCTTAGCCTTATTTAACAGAAGGACTTGTATGTATGAATTACACATGTGCACAGCTATGTGCGACTCAAGCACTAAATATTTACTCAGTAAACTCTCTAGCTGGCATACAGCTTTAACTCAGTATAGCATAGTTACAACTGTAAACTGAACTGAAAATTCATATAATCAAGAAAGATTCCTTAGCAGAGATTCTTTTAATGAAGCAACAGGCCAAAACTTCAAGATCTGACACAAATAGACATATATAACAAGAAGCCTTTGCCTTAGTGCAAGTGAATGCATACTTGCAACTAAAGATCCTGGGTTCTGCCAGGGAAGACATACAGCTGCTTTTTTTCAATTGCTGCCCACCTTATTTGTTTATCCTACCAAGACTGAACACAACAAACTGAGTGACCATCAAGAAGCTCTGCTCCTTTAATAGCTCCGATAACTGCTATCTCTAATGGAACTTTGAAAGCAGCAAATCAAAGAAAATCCTCACCCATATCTGCTCTCRTCAGTATCCTGAAGAGACACTCTCTCATTGTGTCCACAACATTTACTAAGACAGTAAGGAGGGAAAAGTGTGTCTGGAAAGATATCAGTGAGATTGCTACTACATAATTTATAGGGCAGCCAAAGCAGCTTTATTTTTTGAGCTGATTACTTACATCATGGTTTTGAGATGATTAATACAGTTATACTATGCTCAGCCAGCCACTATTTGTGCATGACAGATTAAATATTTATTTTAATTACTACATATGAAACAAATTTGCTCTGAAGGTGCTGTTAGTATATTTACAAAACATGTTTGATGTTAGCTTAGCTGATTAAAAATTGTAGTTAATTAGATTAACAATTTATCACAGTTTTTACTAATTCAAGACATTCTTGGTAATCCTAGCAGACAAGGCAAAGATTGAATTGGTATGGAGAAAAGACATCCTGATCAAGCTACTCGAAGGAGTCCCACCACATCAGGGATGGGACCTGTGCTGATGAGAAAACTGTCCTGCTACGGACCAGGCTGGTGTACATAGAGGTAGAGGCTACCAGTGCAACATACCACTATCCAAATTTTCCAGTCTATCATGACATAAAGAARCATTTTTGCAGAGTGAAGGTGTGAAGTTCAACTCTGTTCACTTATTCCTCACAACAATGTGAGATTATATTGGCTTTATTTTCCCCAACCTGTTTGACATAAAGTAGTGTTCATCTTTTAATGAGATACCACAAAAGTTAGGTGTTCCATGAGGGGAAAGAGACAGGGAAAAATCATTTTTCAATCTGCATAAATTACTTCATTCAAAGTTTTCGTAAGATGAAGACATTGGAAGAGCTAGTGATTGCAGGTGAGCAATATCTAGACACCTCACATGACATTATTTCAGGGTATTTCAAATACCTATTTTAAAAGCATATTTTATTAGAGTTACAATGATAAATATTTCCTTGTCAAAAGAAGCAGAAAAATTGGATTATAGGGAATAAATTTAATTATGTTTTCCTTTTGTTCTCTTCTGCCTCTAAAGATGGAAAAAAAACAGAAATCAAAATTCCTCAAAAGCTCTAAGAGCTCTAGAAGTTACTGTTATATTTCATGAGAAACCAGTGAAAGATGTTATTTTTTGCAGATTTATTCAAAAACTTTCTCTTAGTCATGGCAGATTACAGGATAAGTCCAGGCATCTACACCCTGAAGGCGGAGTGAGAACTCATGAGCACTAATGTAAATGCAGAATATGTCCGACTGATTTCTGCAGAGGGTTTTATTTTCAAAGTACATAAAGATATGTTGTGAAATAGTTAAAACCAGTATGAAATGTCCTTTCCTATGTTATTAAAAGGTGCCTCTATAGCCTCATCTAGCTGTTTTTAGAGAGAAGATATTGCTCATTATGACTTGACTTGTGACTTGGAGTTACTTCTAAATATAACTGTGATTTTAGCTTAGCTGAAACTAATACTCACTATTAGGCACAGGTTAGGTATAGATTTAATGACCAATTCCTTCCATATCATAGAGTGCGAGTTTTAATGAGGAGTACAAGTTGCATTAAAAATAAAGGATAATTCCTTTTAGCATTATTTCCCATTTAAAAAAGAAAAAAAGAATCTGACAATCAAACTAAGCCTGTTATTTCCCTTGCTCTAATAAATGAAACTATTCTGATACAAAAAGATGAATTAATAACTCCTGTGTATCAGTGTCAAAGTAGAGACTGTCTACAGAAAAAAATAACCCTTTTCCATTTGGATTATGCTGATAACATTTATTTTTCTCTTTCCATCTGGAAACCCTGTGGGTATCATGAGAATTGTAGCAAAGCTGATTGGGGTCACGTGTGAGGGCACTGGGATCAGAGCCAATGTCACGTCCAGACTCCTGCAGCTTCAACAGCTCCCAGAGAGAGTGTAAGTACAAATCTGTGGCATATTGGGAAATGAGGGTGGTAACAACTGAGGTCAGTGGCCAGAGTGTTTCAAATAGTCTTGGGACCAGCGATCAGTTCTTAACCTGCAGCAGATATATTGAATGGAGTTTCAATAAGGAATGGTGGTGTATCCTGCAGGAATGATGCTCTAATCCTGTTGCTTTATGAAATTTGGGTACAATCATAGAAATATGTGAAGCTTACAAATTGCACGTAGAGAGCCTTCTGTCTTCATCTGGCACAGAAGTTAGAACAGCAGATCTCTTGCTTCTCATTTATTTACTTGTTTAATAGCATTGTTGAGAAGAAAATTAGAAGACAACGAAATCAGTACTTCAACTATAGCAAGACTGAGTTTTCCAGTCCCCCAAAGAAAGGCAAAAGTGACAAAGATCTATAGCAGTAGGAGTAACTGCAGGCTTCCACACAATGCTCTTGCAATGCCTTCCTGAGACTGAAAATTATGTGGAAAATGTGCTGTCTATGCTATATTTCATATTATAAAATATGAGTTGATTTGTCTCATATGAAATTGGATTTTGTACAGAAACTGTGGAACATCATCTCARTTTAGCAAAGAAGGCAGTGAACCACAGAGTTTAAATATGCTGCTCGAGGTCACACAGCAAATCGGTGAGAGCTGGGACCCCTAGCCCCAGTCTCTGCTCTAGCCACACACTGCTACCTTGTTAAAAAAGCTAGTACACGAACACTGGTACAGTACCTGTGGAGACAACCATATTTCTTGCCTTCAGACTGCAATACATCTCTATTGAAGTTAGCAGAGAACTTCAAGAGGCATCCTTTCCTATAAAAGCACCCAGAACCACTATAAAAAAAACTATGAGAAAATAGTGTTGAGTAGCAGATGCCTTCTAAAACTGCCCCAAGAGCCTGACTGCTACGCCACACTTCAGTGCTTTGAACACAGTGCACTAACTGCCCAAAGCTATGGGCCACCAAACCACTCAGGGACATGCTGAAGACAAGACATGTCTGAAAGCCCCTCTCTCTCACAAACTCAACATTATGATTAGAGTGGAATACAACTTCTGCAGTGGCAGCTGCCAGAGTACATTGTGCTCCTGACCCCGTTTTATACCGCAGTCCAGTAGCTGGAGCATTTACCCATGAAGTGGCAAAATCCGATGCTTCCCCACCTTGGCCTGAGGGTGTTCAGTGGCCCTTGGAGGAAGGCTGGCTACCAGACAGCAGGAGCTGGTGGGCAGAGGAGGTGCCACTCTGCAGAGTGCTCTCTGGATTCTAGTTCTGGTTCTGCCTTTTTTTTTTTTCCCCTCACTGAGAGTCAGTGGACAAAGTGCCTAGGTAGCAGGACTAGACCATGCAAATCCAAAGCTCCCTGCCCCCCAACAGGGTTTGCATCACCGAGCTCAGATCATTCTCCTTCTTGCTCACACCTTATGAATCATGTGACAGGACAAAAGAAACTGAAGCCCTGCATTTATTTCTGCCCTCTGAGTACAGCTACCAACACGTGCTTCTCAGGGAATTTGAGCCTATAGATGCCAGGCCCGTGATTACTACACCAAGCCTAGGTATGAGATACATTAAAGCACACAGAGCAGCCAAGATGGCAGCTGTTGTAGGCACGTGAAACTGTCCTGTGTTCCATTAGCAGCAATTAAGTATACCATTAAATACACCCAACTTCTCAATAGTATTGGCTACAAAAAACCACAGATTCTTCAACTGAGGGAGGAATTAATGGGTGCATCATCCTGCAGAAGGAGGAATTTTTCTAATGAAAATAGTTTGATGACTTCAATTGACTTTACGACATTTTGTGCAGACAAAAGCGAATTCTCTAGGCTAAGGAGTCTGACTGACTGGTACCATCTCCAGAGAGGGTATATTCCAATTTCATCTTGTCACTATGCAAAGAACAACCAAAGATTCAACTATTCATCTTTCTGAAGAGATGAATGTTTTCATCAGATGCATGTGGGCCTGGGATGCATTTAGGGCATCTGGTCTGTCCCAGACCCAATCCTGAAATTAGTCAGTGCCCTTAAATGTGCTCTTTCAAAAAAATCTGTTATGTGATTATTTGTCACTTTACAGTTTCATACATACGTCTATATACATATGTATATACATATATCTATATACATATATATAGATGTATGTGGGAGAAGGGAACAGAAATCAGCATCTGTGCTTCAGTCTACCACCTATACTTTTCACCTCCCYGAAAACAAAAGTTGCTGAAGGGGCAGATCACTCTTGGATCTCTCCCCAGATCAGCAGCAACACTGCACCGTTACACCTCAGTGCTTCCAGAGTAGATGAACATGTCTTCTAGTGAGAAGTCCAGTGCCCTATTAGTCAAAGCCAGAGTGTTGTTAATCACATGCTCTCAGCTTGTAAACAACAGTAAAATCAGTAGACAGCCATCAGAAAAAGATTCTTGCATGCTAGCCTATTAAACTATTTCTGGACTTTAAATTGTGCTTAGACTGCAAAACCACATATACATTTCATAAGTTGAAAAATTCCTTACACTGTTTCAAGATTTCTTTTAAATAAATCAGATTCTAATTCAAGTATTTACTTACCCACTGTTTTTGCATGTAAGGTTAAGACAGCTGGCAAACAGAATATGCAACGTATAGTATGTTGCCTGATTCCTGGCATGTAAAAGTAGATTCTAATGGGAGTATCACAGACTTGAAAGTGAGCATGGATACCTATACATGAATAGGTATCAGAGCAGTATTTTTTCAATGTGTTCATTTGCTAGACCCCATTCGATAAGTATGGCAAAATCTGAGAAATGACAAGGGCCAAAATATTTTTCACATGCATGAGCCAACCATCTAACCTCATCCCACTAGGAAATGCAGTCAGCACAAATGTGGTGAGCTCCAAAAATTTAGAAATCCTATAAACTAGAGCAGAAATTCTGCTGCCAGATTTTACTAATTTTAGAACCAAGAAAGAATATTTGAACAAAACATTGTTGACCAATTTGTTAAAATTGCTCCAGTTCTTCCAGTTTAAGTGGATAAAACAACAGGGATAATATAATTTATTAGGTAAATTTCACATGACAGCAAACTTTTGACTTCAACTGTTTCGTTTGCTCTATTTATGAAACGCACCTCATAATTATAAGAGATTCTACTGCAGATTAAGGGAAATGCCTGATTTGTTCTTCCCGGGAAGCACAGTAGCTTCAATGCTACCAGTGATGAAAAAATTTGCATTTTTACAGCTTGTCATATAACCATGAAGGAGAGACAGATGCCTCTGAGGGGAGAAGGCCCAGGTCAGCTTGCATGTGAATGAAACTTTCCAGTAAAAATGTTCTAGTTTTCTGCTATTGGAACCAATACAATGAATCCAGTAAGGCACTGCTGCCCACAGCACCAAGAGGTACACTGGGGCAACACAGAGCTGTCAGAGACCTGCTGCTGTAAGCAAGTTCTGTGCCACTCACTGGAGCTCAGCTACAACAGAGGCGTGCATTGGTTTTTCTGCACTGGCCAAGCACACCCCGGACAGCCAAGCTTTTGGGTGCCAGTTGCAACTCCTCCAGTGAAGAAAAGTCAGTACCCATACTGTTTTAAATTGTCTATTTCCACGCAAGAAGCCTACAAAATCTGTTTATATCCAGGAGTTACAGATATCCTATGCTATCACTGGGTTCTTTTGTACCTTTAAGCTGCCCTTTTCCATTCTAAGTTCCCCCCCCACCCTCAGTTCTCTCCCACCTCCTGCTCCCTCTCCCCCACTTAATATGTTGCATTTTATTTCATGCTGTGACACCATTAGTGGAACCTAATCTCCTCTCTAAAGTAGACTATTAGTGTTGGTTGGGGCCACTTATGAGGTCATACGCTCACACAGCACTTATCTGAAGTAAATGCCTTCTAGCTAATCAGGAAAAGGTAACACACCATCACCCTGCCCAGAGCTTACCAGCACCCAAATTCCACTCATTTACAGTGAGAGAAACCCCAAGCAGCCCAAGCTTTGGTTTTTTTCTTTTACATGACAGAAGCCATAGCCCTTAAGTGACTAGGATGGAATGAGAAGGGAATAAACAATTAGACAGGGCTGCTGGAACAAATCCTCCTGTTTCATTTTTCTTCTTCACTTGTCTCAGCGGGAGTAGTTTTACCTCCTATTGACACCCATTGTGCTCTTGGCTGCTCGCTATGATGCAGCTGTTTTCTTAATGCCTATCAACCCTCTGCCTTTTTACGATACAAAGGTGACTTGTTAATACAAATGTTGTTGAAACCTTAATAACAATGAGCCCCAGTTGTGATCAATGATATTGCACCTTGGCAGGGAATGTATCAATGCTTATGGATTCATTTAAGAGTCATCTGCACAAGGCTGCTGATTTTTTATTTTAAAAATCTACACATAAGAAATACGCCTGCTCTATTAGACTGACGTTTCTAACTCTACTGGGTGCAGTAATACGGTATTATAGTTCTACTGTTTCCTGTGATACCTACTTAGTCTCGTATCTACCATTTTCTATCTGCTCCAGAGACTACATTTAAACAGAAACTCAGTCCTCCAATGAAATCCTCAAATCCCATTTATGCTCAGTCCTCTTAAAAAGGTATTTTGATGCACCTGTTCTTCTCCAAAGGTACTTCCAAGGCAGAACAAACAGCCACATGATTCTCAATACCCTTTTTGTTTCATTATCAAAACCTCAGCCCAAACCAAATGTTATCACCACCTAAACACCAGCTGAATTGTCTCTGGACTTACTAAGCAGTGTGATAATGTTATTTCAGAAAGGACATTATCCATCAAAGCTGCGTGTATGAATGGCCACACCTCAAAAGGCCATTGTGTTCAAAAGTGAATATACAATTTTTAAAGATGACAGACTGGTTCTGCTTTGCTTTATGGCATCTTTACATGGATGTTGGTCTAGTCATATCAATAGATGTATGTTAGTGTAAAGTGATATTAGATTAAAAGCAGATCAGGAATAATGAAATTTAATAAAGATACCCATACATCTAACTGACATTAGTGTGCATAATCCATAGAGAAGTGCCATTTTCAGATGGGAAATAAGCCCAAGCAAACTTCGTTCCTGAAATATTCTTAGTTCTTGATCAGGGTATTCTAAGTCATTTCCAACTTAATCCACTCAACCAAAGACATGATCACTGGACTATGCAGGGATCAGTTTGCCCTAGAGAATAAAAGCTTTTGGTGTTCAAAACACGAAAGCTGAATCATTCAGAAAGTAGGCTACGCTATTGTAATTCTAAGTAGAACTATGTAACACAGCTGCTTTATGCTTTGAAAACTGTTTCCAGTGTTCCAGTGTCATATATTCCTCCACTCCAGATCATTACACTCTTGCATGAAATTAATCAACATTACAAATTGAAATTAATCTAGCAAACACAGTTTCTCATTATAAAATTATTAGGTTCCATTACACTGTCTTAAAAATCCACACAGGGATTAGCTGGTGGTCACCTTGACAAGTGACAACCGCAAAAGCAGGAATAGCTCCTAATGCCTGATTTAGAAGTCTTCAGATTTTGTACCTCTGTATTGTGAACAATAGATTCTTTTTTGGACCTTTGGTTTGTGCTAGGACTCTGAGTCACCGAATATTTTATGGTGTTCAGTGAACTACAGTATGAGTCATTCATCAGCTTTCAAGTATTTTTGGAATTGTGTTATTTTGCTTAAAATTGCAGAAAAATTGACTAGCAGAAGTGATAAAAAATGCAGCATTGTAGATTTAATAAGATCATGTGATGGAATCAGAGCATATACACATCAGTATAAAAAATTAATTTAAGCAAAAATTAGGTCTACAAAGGAAACGAGGGATTCAACAATGAATTGTTAGAGAGTTATTGTATTCTGAACAGGACCCATTTTACTGGAGCTAGTTATGGTTGCCAAAAAGTTCTTGCCTCAGATGCTGTCCGTGCTCACAATACTTATTTCCAACTCTGCTGCAGTTTACAATTTCTACAGCATTCTGCAGACATGCAAGATTTTTACGAGCACTAACTGATTAAGAGCTTGATTGTAGGAACATCAGATACCATACAAAGTGCATGATCCAAAGCTAATTTCAGTTGGTAAGTCAGTGAAGAGAAAAATCCCATTGAAAAGAGTCAGTCCTACTACAGTCTAGGATACAGAGAACTATTCCTAGTGTTAGAGAGTGATTATTCCTAGATTTACATGGGGGTTTTGTTCTTGTTCTTTTTTTTGTTTGTTTTAAATAGTGCCTAAAGCCACTATATATCATAAGCAACAGCTTCAGCATAAGGACCTGAATCATCAACATCACTTGAAGATAGGGAAAATAAACAAAGCTTTACACAAGGCACATGAAGAGCAGTGGCAGAGCTCAGAGCTCTGGTTTATGATGACCATCCAACACTGCTTTTCACACAGGTTCAAACTAAATGACATTTAGTCATGGTTCTCTTGAGCAGAGATCAGTTTTGGCTTTCTAGCAAGGCTGAACTAAAGCCATTTGGATTGGAGAAATAATGGGAAGGATTCCGTCAAAATCTGGAAGTTTTTCCTCTATTGAGAGCCAAAGTTCTTGTGTCACAAGACTTTGCCTGAAAGAGAAAGTTTTCTTAGATGCATGACTGTGTTGACACTCTTATTCTTGCTTGAGAGTGGCTTTTCATGTTTTTTTTGAAACCCCTTACTAAGCAGTATAAACTAAGTCAAATAATAATGGGCTCATGGGGCTTCTTTGGATGGAACTAACAAATTTACACGTTAGTGAATTCTGAACAAGCCTTCCCTGAATACACAAGATCTTAGCCAGTGAGAAGTTCACCATTTCTCAAATTAAAGCTTGGTCATTTGGATATCAAATGGATGGACATCCCATCTTGCATCCTGCAATGGGAGCAAGAGAGAACTATCAAGCTGGTTCCAAATGTCCTTCACTGTTACCAAGTTTCTGAGTGATTAGGAGATGAGGGATCTGCATTTTCTAATGTGATACTATGAAAAAGACAGTAACTTACATCCAGCCCATCCCAAATGATTTTAATACCCTTTTCTACTGCATATCCCCAAATCTGCTGCTGATGAAGAGTGCCATGCAAGTGATGGACCTCTCTTTCCATACAGTTAGTAGGCTGCTGCATACAGACTAAAGCCGTGGTGAGTCCAGAAATCATGAGACTGGTCATTCAGCTTTTAATGCACAACTCTCCTAAAAAGACAGGTATTATTAGCACTAGCAAGGCATCTTTTATAAAATATTTGGTCAGAATACTATGATTTGTCAAAGTCAAAGAAATGTTTTATATTGAATGTTTAGAATAGGTCCTCAGTTCAAATGAGAGGAAGAGAGCTAGGTGTATTTGTAAGTAAATGGTATCATGGCAATCATTATACAAACTATTTTTTTTTCATGAAAAACGTAAGAACTCTAATTGTCTTGACACAGAAAAATTTTCTTTGGGGAAAAAAGTTTCCCCACACAGCTTCAGTATTATTGCATTTAATTGATGAAAAAACTGAGGGAAAGGGTTTGTCTGTCACTAGAAAATCTGCAAGAGTAAGATTATTGCTTGGACTTCAAACTCCTTCCTGTCATGCATGAATGACAGGTGCCAGTTGCAGTAGTTTTCTATTCTCCTTCCTGGAAAATTTGAATTGCGCTCCTCTGAAGAAAGAGCTGGCTGCCCACCCACATTCACAGCTACAGTAAGTAGGACTTCTACAAACTTCCTTATCATAGTTCTTGTTTGGAGGTAAACTCTTCCATTTCAAGTTTTATAAAAATGGCTGCTTAAAAAATTAAGAGGCTAACAATAAAGGGGGTGGGGGCGGGGTACTGTTTCTCATGCTACCCTATCAAAGGACAGCATGAGTTAAATAGTTTTTCATCAAAAGGTAATAAAAAATAGGTATGGTGTATCACTTAAAGACAAAGGATAAATCTTTTTTTAATATTTTGGAAGAAAGGTTGCCTATATTTTTGCTGACACTTTTTCTCTGAGCAGATCTAATAAAACATTCTCTATATTGTAACAGCGTTTGTCTCAGGCAGTCTAGTACATCATGTAACCATATCATTCAAGCTTGTTTCAGGTATGGGTTACTTTTCCATTAATTATATTCCAAGCACATGTATACATATCAGAGCTGTTGGGATGTCTACTTCTATTAGTTTAACAAGCCCTGGTATTAATGAGATTGCTCTATAATTGAACCTTTTCATGGGTCCCTTGGTGATGAAATTATGCTAATCTGAATCAGCAACCACAAGGCATCCATCATACTTGATCAAATAGTAAACATCAACAGTGATATGCTAGGAGTGTAAATGTGCCGTTAATTATTACATAAATGAACAAGCCCCTTTATTTCATCTTTATATTTGTGCAACTTAATAAAATGGGTGAAGACAGTGTGTATCAGACTTCCACTATGTGGCAGCATGGTCCACTTAACAAGAGCACGAGCTTGTAAATATTGTGGTATCTTGAGGCCTGAGTGTGTCTAAGGGAGGAAAGAAGGTGGATATATTTCATCTGCTCTGAGTCACTGTTGTGGGAAACAACGATACTGATCAGTTACATACCTTTAAAAGAGAAAAAGCATCCAATTTCCCAACTGCTATAATTGTTTGCTTCTAAAGCATGTGTGGTTTGTGGATCACCAAGGGTTTTAAGTGAGGGACATATATCTCAGAATCTCTGCTGTAGGATGATTTATATCAACTTCAAAAAATGTTTGTAAGCTTAAGCACATAAGATCTTATGTACCTACACTTGCAAAAATAGATGGATTTGCAGAATGCCTGTGTTCCTGTAGGCATCACTACCCGCCTACGGTCACACCACACTAAAGAAAAGAAGTAAAAATATCAGGCCACTTTTAATTAATAATATGAGGAGGAATGGAATTGTCACAGTGCAAGCATAAAAATTAATATGCTTTTTTGCCCATGTTTTTTATTAGGTGCAATGTACCTTATAACTGTCTGAGCAAGTACTAAATTTCAATGCAAGTTGCTTCTATTGTTGCTTTAACACATACAAAGGTGAACAGAAAATAAAAGAAGCTAAGACTTTTATTTCATTTGGTAGCATTTTAGTTTGACAAATCACAACCCCAATATTTATCTAGTGACCAGAGTATTCCTCCACAATTATTCTGCTGAAGGAAAAGTATCTTATCAGAGATCTTATGAATATTGTGAGCAAGATATGTACTGTGAAATATATCGGGGCCAGATGTCAGGGACCAATTCTAAAAACCAAGATCATTCTCCCTTTTTGAATGTACTTCATTAATTTGTATAAAATGGAGTATGGTGTGGTGATGATATTAATTTAGTTTTTAACCCAGTTTGACTCATGCCTTGCCTCTGCCTTTTTAATATTTAACACAACTATTTTAACTGTATTTGTGGAAAAAGACATTCTGTAAGCCATCAAGCTACACATTCAATTAATACAAAAATATAGGGATAAATATTCTGCCTTTTCACTATCCATTCCATAGAAGAAGCATATAATTCAATGAAGGAGTATTCAAAAATGTATTCAATAATTTCCAGACATAGCTCAAAATAAGTTCCCTGGATTGGTGCAGCCCTGGGGCAATGCAACATATAAGACTACAAGTTGTTCACTCCAAGCTGATTCTACTGCTGCTAAAATCAAGATAAAGGTCCTTGTGACAGGGCCTGTTCCAGTATTTTTGTTACCTCTATAAGCAAGCGAACTACAAAACCTTAGGTTGATTTAACAAATGAACACCAAAAAAAAAAATGTTACGACAGTTCAGCAGATTTCTAAGAACATTCTCATTGGGTTGCTACTCTTAACATACTTATTTAAAAACATTCCCATTTTAAAACTTAAGTCCCGACTCTTTTATATAGACAATGACATAGAAACAAGATGAAAGAGAGCGCGCTGCCTCTCTGAGCTCCCAAGCTTATCATGTATTTATTCACATCCTGTTAATGACATTTTGCATTCCTGAGATAGTTTGCCCCAACTTTCCTTCATTAAAATTGAATTATTTTGAGATGTATACCAATCATGGTCAGAGTTTCATAATACAGAAACAGCATATCAAAAAGTACAAAAACAAAAAAAATTCAGTCTTGCAATTTCTTCCCTTTTCAACATTTGTCAGTGGAAGCACACAGGACTGCTTGTGCAGCACTCCTCTCCAGAAAGTGCCATGTTCTGTTGCTGCTTACTTAAGCTAAGCAGCACAATATTTAACAAATAAAGCTACCAGAATGTGGCTGAAGATCAGGAAGCAGCACTCTTCCTGCAGACAATAATGTATAGCAGGGATTTACCCAGACATTTTTTCTATTAAGAATTGCCACTGAATGTAGTCACCTTAAATTACGCTGGTTGTGAAAGGAGTGAAAACTGTCTCTCTCAGGGGTCTCACTGACACCTTACAAGTCAGATGTTGGACCCGATTCTGACCTTATTTACACTACCATCACTGCTCATTTCAGCAGCCTGACTTACTCCAGTTTCAAGCAATACTAGTGTCAGGCACTTTATTTTTAAGATATTGTTTCCATCCTTCCTTTTTCTTGTTTTTGACAGCATTGCCTAATGCTGTGGTTTCCCTCAGAAGTGTTTTTGTAACTGTCTCCTGCTGAATCAGCAGCCTCTCATGCTGATTGTAGCCATGCCAGCTAGATCAGGTTCACTCTGTTCTGTGCAACCACCTATGAGTCCTAAACCATACAGAGAAACCCTTTCAAAAAGATAAGAGATCAAAATGTCAAGGGACCTTGAAAATTAGGGGGAGGTGAAGGAGGAGGGTATCCACGCCCAGAAAAAAACCCAACAGCAAATAAAAAACAAAACCACCTCAGGTTTGTGTGAGTGTATGGATTTGACCACACAAAGGCTTTAAATTCCCTTTGTAGGACTGCTGGCTGAGGAACGCTGGCACCTGCAATGGCAGGCACTGTTCCTAGATACATTCAGGTGCCTCCCTGAGTCTGCATAGGCTTACACTGAAATCATTGGGCCTCCACAAAGACAGTTCCTTCCCTCTAGCAAGGCAATGGCACAATTCCCCTAGTGAAAATGGTACTGAGGCACTTAGAAAATCTGTCCTGCAGGTGCGACTCTCCACAGAACAAGTCTTTGCTTTCAGATCCCTTCTCAACTCTTTTTGAGCACAAATGCATAGTCTTAAACTTGCACCCTTCATGAAATATTTCGATCACCTGCACAACATAGGCCAGATGCTATATGAGAATGCCCTTAGCTTGGGTTGAACTAGGACATTTTTAAATATTTACATTCTGCTCTCAATGTTTTCAGTGTTAGACAGCCCCTGTAATCAGTGCTCATTGTCTCCCTTTTGGAAACCTGCATTTTGTATCACCTGAGCTTGTCTAATTTCAGATTCCAGTTACTGAATTTGATTTTTATTTATTTCTAGATTGAAGATTCCTTTATCAATGCAGATACATAAAATAATCCTCTAGATTTCTGCTAGGTAAACTATAGTAACAATAATTTATCGTAAGTATCATGCGATACAAAAGCATGGAGCAGCTTTTCCCAAAGACAGAAGTTTATTGAACATTTGTACCATTATTTATAATTATACCCAATTTTATTATATCCAGATAGCACAGTAAAACCACTCACTGAGGTTCTTTTGTTCTTCGCATTTTAAAAATAAAAACTTCAAACTGTTCTCACAGTTACTAGTTCATAGTCATCAACAGAAATCTATCCTTTCTTTGGTTTTATTTCTGTATACAATGCCTTTGTTACATATCTCTATATATCTTTTAGTAATTGTTTTCACTTTCTCTCCAAACAGCAGCAACAAAATACACCTAAAATCCCATTGCTTCCTTGCCCATGATTCCTAAATATTTAACAAGAGTTCAAATATTCTCAAACTATGAATGTTTCTATTAAAAACAGAAAAACTTTACCTAATTTACATCTTTATTATTAGCATTATTATTATTTATGGACACCATGTAAATTTCTAGTCTTGACAATATATTTATTTTGACCACATATTCTAACCAGGTGCTTGATTATCTGCTTGGTTCTCCTGTTTATAGAAGTCACCTATCACAAGATTTGTCTGCAATAATACTGATCCTTTTCTATGTGAGACCATACATTTCCAAATCATGAATGACACTGAAACAAGTAAACCTACTAAAGTAAAAGTAGACTGCAATCCTCTTCCTTTTCATCCACYCAGACTTTCCTAAATAAGTTATTACCTGCTATTCTAATATCCCAGTCATGCAAGTCTTCCCACTAGGGTTCAGTAGCAACTCTGGTCAAATTTATTATTAGCAAGCAATTACAATCCTTAATTGTTTATTAGAAATTATCTGTGTATTCAATATTGCATAATAATGTATATATGATACTTAATCAGCTTCCCTGCTGGCAAGTATATTCATTTAAATGTAATTTAAGAATGACCATATAACATGATATTGCTTGTTTCAAGTGTATTTCTATCTAAATAATTTCCTTTGTGTCAAGGATATCCCTGTATACTTTTAAAATCAATATAGTCCTGATCCTTTCTTGACTGGGAGTTCCCAAACCAAGCAAACAAACAAGTAACCCCAAAATACAACCAGGAAAGGCCAGCACTGAAGTTGAAAGCCAGCTAAGGTTAAGTAATTAGTGCAGATTTTCCATCATTCAGAAACTCTCATTCTGACACATCATGGCCAAAATTCACATCTTTTCAGTATTCTGGTTCTAACCAACTTATCTCATAAAGCTCAAGATGAACGCCAAAACAATTATATGCAGATTTGAAGCTTTCAAGTCAATTTATAGGAGTTATACTCCACRCAAAACAACTAACATTAGTTTCCAGACAATCACAGAGTCATAGGAGTGTTAGTTGGAAGGAAACACTGAAGGTCAGTTAGTCCAGCCTTCCACTCAGGCAAGGACTGCTGTTAGCACTAGAACAGCCATGTCTTTCTGTAGCTGACTCTTGAAAACCTGCACAGACAGATTCCATAACTTGTCTGGGTAACCTGTTCCAGTCATGTAGCCACATTCAGAACATCATTGTCCACGATAAAATAACTAAGGATTCAGAACAACATATTTCAAAGATCCATACATGTCAGAGGTTTTCAGGTGGCCTTGAGAGCCAAATGTCCACCTTATTTAGATATGGATGGGTAAATCTGACAGTTACAGCTATCACAAGAATTTGGTCCATGTCAACCTACAGTATTAATTTCTCTCACAGTCCATATAACCCTTTCAGGTAACTTCAGATGCACATAACTTCTAATTCATCAGCTGAGAGGAAAAAAGAAGGTATTGCTGGTGCCACAAGAACAAAGGTATCAGTGCACAGCATTGCACTGCAAAATAATAATAAGCTGAACTTTCAAGGAATTTAAAGTCCATTGGTTAACTATTCCAAAACTCCTGAAGCAGATTTACTTTTGCACCCTTCTTAATATCTTGTGCCTGTCAATACCTGTCACCCATCTTTTTCTGGATGAATACTTCTCAATCAGTACAACTGAGATAAATGAAATGCCTGTGGATATATACATGCATTAAATAGRTATACATGCTCAGAATCACTAAGGGGTGAGAGAATTGGCCAACCAGAATAAAGCACAGAAATGGAAATTTTACATCAAGGGTTGATGTCATTGTTTCAGTGATACTCCAGGGGGAAAGGTTCTAAAATTCTAGCTGAAAACTTTAGAAGGCAGTCTCTCAGAGAACATATATATGTCTGTATACATGTATGTGTTTGTGTGTGCTCATATGGCCCTTTGTCTCCATTGTAGCTATAGAAATAAAGTAATTTTCTTTTAGATCAGCCATACCAACCTTGCTATCACTGCAATAGGACTCCTATCAGGAATCAAACAATGTAGTTTTAGGTGAGATGTGTTATCATTACTGTAGATGACAGTAGTTATAGCGAAAACATAGACTGAAATGGCTTCCCAGGAGGTACGTACTCAACACTGCCCACAGACTGACCAATTGCAAACTTTTTGGCACCACTCTCTGAAGCGGTAAGGAAGGATAGGTTATTACCCCCAGATAAGGGTAGTATAGACATCACAGCCTAGAATTAATGGTTACAAGCTAGAATTAGACTAGTAGCAGTCTAACTGTTATGACACAAAGGTCAAGACTGTGTCAAGCAACTAAGGAAACCATGGGCTTAAACAGTTTTGCATACAAAAGTGGAAAACTACAACTTCCCTCTACTGAGCCCGAGCTACCTGAAGATGACATACAAGGCACACAACACAGTAGAGCAATCAAAGATGGCCAGTCAAAACCTTGGCACTTACAAAATGTCACCACAGCACCTGCAGAGTCTGGAGGCTGCCAAATTCAGGCAGTCTCCAAAGAGAGGTTTTAAAGTTCAAAACCTCAAACTTAGTTACATGACGTGGGTGGAAATCCATGGCAGAAAGGTAGAGTGAGCTGAAAGGAGCACAGGGGCTTTGTGGAAAGAGGAAGAAATGGCTTTGGAATTGGACATGGCTGTGTGAAAGCAGCTTAGTGTTTGGGAAGTATCAGGTGGCTTTGGAGTGGGACTGGAATAAGAAGTGGGGATTGAGGAACTCCAGGAGAGACTGAGGTCACCACAGCCTCCTGCCCCAGCAGAACACCCTAAATAGATTTCAGACTGGAAACACCCTCAGGACTGGTATGAATACACCTACCTCCCTTCCCACATTGGACCATCTACTTAATGCACCAATTAGCATAACTTCTACTAAGCAGTAGAGTCTGCAGTTTTCAAATATACAAGCACAGGTTCTACTGCACTAATAACTGTTTCCAGATACATTTAGACTACCTGGCAAAAAGCTGCCACTGAACAACTTGTTATGGGTACTCAAATTCACTTACAGCCTTTTTTAAAGAACCTGCTCCCTTCTCCAAAACCCCTGGTGGAAAAAATAATCTGTAGACCATCCTGATCTGTGCTGCTCCTAACCTATTGGATGTTCAGAACTGAATCTGTTCCTTATGTTTATTCCTTGACCTCTCCACTCACTTTGTTTGCCTTCCTGGGTGCATCCAAGGTTTTAAAACTTCTACTGAAATCATTTAATGAGACTTCTTATACAGTAAAATGCTCCATGGTCATAGGTTGAATAAGGCCAGTGCTAGCTATTGCCCTGCAGAAAGATTATATGGATGTGCAGATGGGGTCATGTGCCAGGGAAAATGGTTAATGTTGAGAAGGCATCAGCTAATTCTTGGCTCTGTCCTTTGAAAGAAAATAGGTTTAGTAAATGAATCATCATGTAGTTTTAAAGATTACTTCACTTCCATACTTGCTTCACCTTGTAAGTTTGTGTTTCCACCTTTCCTTGCTCAAAAGATTGCAGTCTTTCTTAACTTCACACAAGGAAGACTATAGCTTCACATTAAGATCAGATTCAAATCTGCAAAATTCAGTAAACTTGTAACAGTTAATTTTAAGGTTATATCCCACTATTGAGTTACAGAATTATTATGTTCATTAATGCAGCTATGGCTGCAAAAACCCAATGTGTTTACCACTGAAATAGCTCTGTGAAAAAGCATCATGCCTTCTTCAAGAAGTCATACAAAACCCCTGAAGTTCTACTGCAACAATTCTGTTTGTTTTTACAAAATGTTCATGGTTTTATAACTTTTACCTGACAGACCATAGAGATAATACTTTTTCAGGCTAAATGAATTAATCTTTGCTGGACAGATTTCATAGCTATACAGTGGATATAGATTATGTGTGAAAGGGKGTGAACTGAAATCTAATTAGATTTCATTTTAAGTCTAGTTGCTGCAATTATGACTTCTGAATAAAACTGGTTGTTATTTAGCAGGGTAGCCTAAGCAATGAACATAATTATTATAATTATTATGTACCTAATGATATCTAATAGGAGTCAGTATAGTAAATAAATGCTGTAGACTGTTCAGCAGGGTGGCCTGCACTTTGCAGAAAACTAAGTAACAAAGGTTAATAAATATGTTTGCAGATGATTGTTTTACAGGAACCCTGGGCAGCACTATCTGTTGGAGATTAGCTACATTAGGACTCAACAGACCAGAAAACATCCAGAATAATAGTCTTGGTGCTAGCTTATAAATGCAATGTATTAAAATAGCTAAACCAAATTCCTTCTTTCCCCAATTCCCAATTCACCTCAAGTATAGGCTATACTGTTAATTTTTTTATAAGATCACTTAGTGGACAAAATTCAACTTCTTTAATTATTGAATACTATAAATCAGAGAATGTGTAATCAACCAGACAATCAGTTCTTCTGTTCCAAGCTCCTACTTAATTCTCAGAATTTAAGAATATAAAACGGGTACTGCTGTTTGTAGTGTGGATTACAATAGCTGCAGATGCTGCCTAACCCCTATTTGCACTGTATTAGCAGAAGAATTGTATTTATGTAATGAAGAAAATGTTCACTGCTGATATAGATGACACATCATAGATTTAAAATTGCATGTGTTTGCAAAGTGCATTTCAGAACCTTCAATTTCCAAAGTCCATTGTGTTTTCAATTATCTTCCCACCCAGGCAAACTAGGGAGAGACTAATCAAGCATAATGTCCTCACATAATTCCCACTATGCCTTCCTTAGAGAGGTCAAAGGGCACTGTCAGATCACGATTGCAGCTTGCTCTGCCATGGGAAACACTGGTATGATTTACAGTTTATAGTCTCCATCACTAAATGTAGCCATTAGTAACAGCATGCCTAGCTACAAAATAATTAAGCATTTTATTATTTAAAGTTTTCTCACATGACTTTTGAGATAAGTTTAGCATTTTAAAAATTATTTTGGTAGTGGTCATTTAGGTTCCAGAAAACAAAAGATACCAGCCTGTAGTAAATATTCCAGTAATGTATTTAAGGCTCATGCATTGATTCGAGTGTAAATATTTGTTTTTGAATAACACACGTAATGCAGGCTGCAAATGAGGGGAAAGGGTATGTATCTCTCACATGTTAGTAGATGGGTTATTAACTGATTGCTGTCCTAGAATAAAAGGGCATAATCCAGATAGTCACCTAATTGCCTCCTGAATTGGAGGTTTGTAGGTTGTCACATAAAAGATAGCCCCAAGAGAACCTTCCATCAGAGATGARAATTGGCCACTCACTCACCTCTGTGTTGAGACTGCTCATGTTAAACTACCATTGCTGTGAGAGTGAGCACATTGTTACACTTCTCTATCACAAACAACAGGCRCTGGCATTATCAGGTCATCTGGGGAGGAGAAAATTTATCTAAGAATCTGCAAATGACTTCATTTTGTACATGCAAAAGAATGAGACTGCTAGGACAGTTGAACAGAAGGATATGGGTAAAAGTCATCCCTATCGATGTTATGTGCCCTTTCCTCTACTCATTGTTAGTGGAAGGCAAAGCAGCTTAGAAGTTTTATCCCATTGTATAGTTAGCATATACAAGCCATAAATGCATAACTAGAAACAGTACATCACAACATGGGCCTCAGAATATGGTTCTTTAAATATGTGAAGCATATACCAATAACAATAATGAAATACTGCCTTTAACCTAAGTTGGGTTTATTAGAATCTACTGAAGGTGCAGTTGTCACAGTGAAAGTAATCAGTTAACTGAACGTTATTTTACAACATTAAAAAAGGTAGCAATGCTTTTGGAACAAACAAGAGGGCTCCTTTCTAGTTCAGCTTTCAATACAGGAATAATGTGAAATTATGAAGTTGATTCAGCTCAGAAAAAGCATAATTTTTTAATCACAATATTTTTTAAGGCACAAATGGAATTCATTTTAACAATTCATGAATTAAAGATATGCTTTGAAATTGAGTCCAGCTTCCTAAAAGCATATATAATATATCTATACAGCAAACTTAGACACTAATGTAAACCAAGTTCTATTTACATTTTGATTGCTACCTCATATCTATCAATTAATGTACTGTACTCATAAAACACAACCTTCAACACCCAGCTGACGTGAAGAACTTCCATATACATTTCAGGCTCAGTCTCTACAGATTACTTTATTGGCAATGCTATGTGTGAAGTTAAGTACTGTACTTGTGTTTTTATCTATCTAAAATTCATTTATCTAATATTCTATCAACCAATTTTTCTTAGGTGAATTCTATGCCTTAAAAAATACAGCCTAACAGASCATTAAAGCAACAAAAAGCAGCTTGTTGCATACATGTTAACAGAGCTCTAACAAATTGCATCTGAAGTCACAAAACCCATTTTTTCACTGATATCAGTAATAATTTTGATTCAGAGAACTAACATTTTCCTCATAAAAAAAAAAAAAAAAAAAAAAAAAAAAAAAAGGCTCTCCTTAACTTTCCACTGCCTTTAACAGGAGTTTTTGGTATGCATAGCCAACAAGTTGGGTCTACCTGTTAGACTCTGGCAATAGGAATACACGGGAGGTCAATGGGCTTAGAGTGACCCTCTCTTAAAGAGTGATTCAGTGAATAAAACAGCCTAAAAAAGAGGGCAAACCCCACTTCTTTTTACATACATATGATTTCAATAGTATTATGCAGGTGAACCAGGGAAGGTGAACTGGTGTTAATGTGCTTGTTTATATATGACTGACCTGCAAAATAAGCCAAAATATGCCCCAAATGATGGATTTGATTAGACAGATAGCAAGTTGAATATTCAGATGGAAAAATAGGATTCAAAGTATCACTAAAAATTGCAAAGCTCATCCCTGTTTATAAATACAAAATACATACGCAAGCTATGAATGCCATGAAACTAAACCCACTTCTCTCTCTCTTTCTCTCACCCACTTAAATCAGGAATTTCAGTAATCTGGATCCAGTTTATTGATTACTCTAGCTGCTAGGAAGGAGGTGGTTGCTTACACTGAAAGAAACAACTCAGCGTGTCAGAGAAGGGCCTTTCAGAATAGGCCACAGCTTGGTGCTTCAAACTTCGTTAAAGCAAGAAAGATTTTTTTATTTAAAACAGGTTGGGTGTTTGTGTTTTGTTCTGTGCTCAAATCCCTTGATAGCCACCATGTGTCTTTCCCCTGAAGCTGGTGCTGTGAATGCAAATGGTTTGTTAGTCATGGCTACACTGGGCTATTTAAGCAGATCAGAGGCTACGCAGAACAACATCAGCGTGAAGTGAGGAATAGAAACTGTTTTGCTTTGAGAAAGAATGATACCATAAGGAACTTAGCATGCTAAAACAGGGCTAGGGCATGCATGTAGGCAGTACAGCTGGCAGAGTTAGCAATCACTTGTATGCAAATAGGCTGATGAAAAGCTTTGTGCCATCGCAGTGGGTCAATGCCCACCAGGGTGGATTTCATGGCACTGGCCACTGAGCTCTTGAAAGATCAGGTTGCAGCATCTCAATTGAAAAGATCTCTTGCAGAGATCTTTGCTAGTTCATTTCAAAATCTGGTTCCAGTAGTATCAGTTATACTGGATGAGACTGCAAATTTGTTCCGGTAACTAGAGCTTGCTCGTATTTATTGCACATCCCCCTAAGGGCCTCCTCCTCAAGGAGGAAGTCTGGTCCACAGTATTGGGAAGCTAAATTTGGGAGCTTTTGCCTCAAAGCTTTCTATACATTTGACAGTTTTCTGTGTAATTGGCACACCTATGTAGGTGCTACGTAGGCGAATAAGCCTCCTAACTCAGGTGCCTCAGTTATGCACTATATTGCTCAGGGTAAAGATCACCATTTAATTATAACATGCTAAAATTGAAATACTGCCATTATGCCTAGAAAGAGATGTTTCCATGAGAAGGAAGGTTTGTCATTACATAAAGTGTCAAAATTTATAATGTTTAATCYGCCAGAAATCACTTTTCTGCAAATAGACTTCCAAAGTTGACTATAATCTTGTCTTTTTTTCTCATTCCTTTATTTTCCTGCACTGGAAGGCTTCTACTGAACGCAATTTAAAAAATATTGCCATGAGAACAAATCTGATACCAGGAAATTATTTCTTCATCCTTATTTAGCAGCTCAGCAGAGGGATGAGAGGGAACTTAGGTTATTTTTATTTTTTGCTAGTATTACTTACAGATTATTTTGTTATAAAACTTTTGGTGAACTTTCTCCTTAAAAGAGGCCTAACAACTAACTTCCTCTGTTTAAAGGCCAATCTTGACAGCAGTTGGAAGAGATGTGATTGTTCTTTAAACGTTATTCAGCTCACAGCAACGTTTTTTTCCATCTTTTCAATGCCCAATCCTTCCAAAAACTTGCTCACTGAGGGCATCTCAAACATATTCAGCTTTTAAGATGCAAGGAGGTAATAAAGCCAGGTAAGTTTCTAAAACTACGGAAGATAAGTAACTTCACATATTGAAGTCTTGAGCACGTGTGTATTCACTCTTTTTACAGAGACCCTTGCCATCTGCCTGATTCACTCTGTGATATTTAGAAGCTTCCTTTGTTGTCTCCAAGCCCAGTAAAGACGCTGAAGAATGTGAGGAAATTTCTCCACCTTTGCATTCACTTCTGGTGAATGCAAAAAAAAAGGAAATGAAAATAATTGTTTAAAAAAAAAGAAACTGAATAAAAATATAGTGATCATTATGAAACAGTTATCAGCACTAGGCCCTCAGAATGAATGGCATGGACTAATGTATGTTTAGTTTGTCTCTTCAAGATTTTCTCCAGTCATGAAAACATCAAACATCATATTGGAGTAAGCCTTTCAGGTATCTTCTCTTGACTCTGCATGGATTGAAAATATAACTGTTAAACCTCCCTCAGAAGAAATTATTAAATCAATGTGRATTTGTGTAGATATATGTATTCAGACAGAATCAGGAAATAAATGGATTTTTATGATAAGCCTATGTTTGGGAGGATTATTTCAATTTGCTACATAGATATGACCTACATTTTCAAAAAACAGTAATAATTTCCCAAGAAGACTTCAATACTATCTATGCTTGTCAATTCGTTGTGATTGCTTCTGAAATCTGACAAAAAAAAAAAAAAAAAAAAAAAAAAAAAAAAAAAAATCAAGGTTTGCAATTAAGATACATGTTCATTAAAAAAAAAACCCAAAAGATACCTTTTTATTTCTGGTATTTATAATTTAAGATTACATAAAGAAAGCTCACATGTTGCTTCACATCCAAAAAGCACTGAGTTTCTTTACTTTTTGAAACTGTTAGCATGTATACACTTGAAGAGTTTTTTGGTAACTAGCTAAAGGAAAAGGAAAAACCAAGCAGGTTTATTACACAGAATCTTTAGAGGAGAGACCTGTAGTTTTATATGAAGGTCTATTTAAGGACAAGGAAAATGAAGAGATTACTTTGTACATAGAAGACACATTTTAATCTAGCAGAGCACCACAAAGGTGAACAAATGTTTGTCATATGAAAGCATTTACAGTGTGTATTAGAGAATAATTTACATTTTTTATTAACTCAAAACTAAGGCTAATTTGAATGCCAGCTTTTAGACTTCTGACTTCAAGGGTCTGTTTCGGGTTTTCATGCTGGTTTTCATTGCATTTCCAACACAGTGGGGAAAAAAAAAAACCTCAAATGCTAGCTATGTACTCTTGTCTTATAGCTAAAAATCTTTAGTCTCAATTTTGTTTACTTTCATCATTTGAAGTATTATCTTGAAGATTACTCATTGTACTGTTGCATATAAAAATATCCTGACAGCAAACTCAAGTACAGATAAACTGAAATCCAGTTAAAACTTACTGACATCAGAGAATATTTATTATTTTGTATTAATGCATGGAAGGGACTAAAATAATTGAAGCCCAACAGAGAGTCTGCTGTGATTGTTTTAATTTACCAGTATAACAGAGGCTTCATCTCCTTCTTCCCTCTTGGAACACTTTGGTTCATTAAAGGACAGTTCTAGTTGACTTTCACACTCAGAACAGTTCTTTAACAACTTTGAAAGGTAGAATTTAATAGTATATCCCTTTAACTGCATGGGTGTTATATCCAAACAGACTGTGCCCCACCTACATGTTTTTCACATTTAGGTTTGCCTACTATAGGCACCTAAAAAGGGATGACAGTTACCCATGAGAATGGTCAACCTAGACTGAAAATCTAGACTACAAGGTGGTCTGTGGTAGGAAGGGCAAAGTAAGGAGGACTTGTAAATACCTTCAAAAGGCAATTCAGAAGGTAACCCTTTTTATAAGCTCTGAGTAGAGCTTGTGGTGCATGGAATGCCTCAAATGAGTAAGTAGTGAGCATGGTGGACTGAACATCATATTCAGCAGATCAGCTGGGCAGACAACTGAATCTTGCTCCTGCTGGAGACAGGCGCTTGTTGACTGCATACTGAAACTTTCTACTCATCCCCAGTAAGTAACTACCATAGTATTTTTACTTGAAGTACAGACTTCATAGCACTGAACTTCTAAAAAAGAGGCTAAATTAACCAGCACTCAAAGTCAGTTAAGAAGGGGTTCTCATCAGCAGTATATTGCATAGTTATTGTAATCAGCTATCAAAGAACACATTATTTCTATAGTACTACAGTAGGATGAGTGGTAACTTAGGTTATCCACATCACTGTGCCTCTCATGAGGTACATCAGATCAGAAATTTATATAAGAGAACTATCTATGCATCATATACGTTATCATCATAATTGTCAGTAAAACTGAGTTCTCATTGTTCAGTTTAGCATAATAATAGCAATCTTGGAATCAATTCAGATTAAGTACAGTCAGTTTATAAACAGCATTCAATTAAAGTCCTCGGGATATGTTACCTATCAGTTTCTGAGAAATAGGTTAATGTAGACTTATAAGTTAAAATGTTTTTTCTTAATTCTTTCATGAACTGAAATTGTAGACTTTATATACAATGCTTTAATGATGTCCTTTGTAACATAACAGTGACCACTAGGCCTAAAATCTTGCAAGAAATTAACTGCCCTATTGAAATTAGCATTTTAGTTTGGACGTATACCAAGGTGCATCAGATCCCACTTGTTCAGGTAAGGTTAAGCAATACTCAGAAAAGAAGCCTTTTCCAGAAACTGGCACAGATGATGTGGTACATTGAGTTTCTCCCTCAGGTTTTCGACAGAAGGATTTTCCCTATGTAGTATGAGGATATTTTTCTGCTGAAGTGAATGCATTCAGATAAGATACAAGATTAGGGGTTTGAATTTCTGTAGCCACTACTGGCCCAGTTGACCACAGTCTATTTATCAAACTGCTAACCCTAGTGTCCTAATCAAATACAAGACTCAGATAATTGCATTCTATTTGACTAAATGATTTCCATTGTGTTTTAAACTGCAGTATCAAGTAGCTGTGTGATGTTCAGATTTGGGGAGGATATAGAAGAAGTCACTGTTCCTGGAAGAGGATCGCCTAAACCTTTCTACTGGATTTGTATACAAGTTGGACACTGACCTACTTTAGTACCAAACCCTGTGTACCTTTAAAGAACAAACTGTAGACTTTCAGAGTAAAGTACCATCAATGAAGATAAACTCAAGGGATGCTTTTCTGCCCTTCCTTATAAGGCAGCTTTTAGTTCAGATGCTTGACTGAAGTCAGTCTGAACAGATTTCATCACATAATTCTCTGGGAAACAATGGGGTCCTCAAATTATCTGCACACACATAATGCTGAGAAATGCAGTTTATCATAAGCAAGAGGAAGATACTGTGAGAATTACTGGTTAAAATACTGACAGCACGTTGCTGATGCACAAAAAGTACAGGTGTGGAACGAGGTGAAAGTTTACGTTTAGTTTAGCATGTCACTTGTTAGCCTGAGCCTTATCATGCCGCTTCTGATCAACACAGCATTTAGCAAAGCTCTTAGAAGGAAAAGGAATTTATAAAGATGAATGGAGGTGTGGGGGGCTAGAAAGTAAAAGAATACTAAAGTAACATGTGACAATTTTACTAGTTTTAGTGGTTTATTAATAACTTCTATCATAGTGAGAGGTAAAATAGCACATGCAAAAATTTATGTTTAAGGGGACAATATATTTTACTGTTAAAAGGGGGTCTTTCTTGGGCAAAAGTTACAGTTATTACTTCCATACAGAAGCACAGGAAAAGTCACAGCTAAATAATTTGCATACAATATTGCAAAATTGCATACCTGTGTCTAGCTGGAAAGCTAAATGGTTATTTGGGCTAACGTTTGCTGTGGTTGCACAGGTTAGTGAAGTGAACGTGAGGTATTTGACATAACCTATGTGTTTCAGAGTAGATCAAAGTGGTAGAGTGAGTTCTATATGGAAGGAGGAGGGGGGAAAGAAAAAAAAAAAAGAAAAAAAAAAAGAGAGATTTAAGCAAAGAATTTGGTTCTGAGCATACAGGAAATTAACCATTAATGCTGAAGAATCATACCCCCTGCCTCCAATCATGGTATGCTCACAGAGATGAAAAAATCTCAATATACTATTGAAAAGCTTGCATAATGTCTAATGCACAGATGACTGAGGAAGTTTCCCTATGTACCAGATCAATAGACCAGTCATTGACTCTTCTAAGCAACACCTTCAGAAAGCACCTTCTTGAACAGAATTCCAAGAGCACTACCAAGTCAGTCCTTTTCATATAAGTTCCAGTTTTCCTGCTATTTTAATCTCCAAATTAGATCTTTAGAATTATCTTGTGGTTACTTTACTGACATACTATGACTTCAGACATGCCAGAGACACGTGGTACTCACCAAAGCTGCCTTTCTTAAAATCAAAGAGTCAGGATTTGGAAAGAAGAAGTGATTGTGGTAGGCGTAGGCAGAAATAAGGAACAGATACAGAACAACTACAGCATCTTAAACGTTACTGCCAAGCCATGCAAATAAGATCCTATCCTTATTTCCAGACTAGTTACTGTGAGGTCCCATCATCTGTTACCAGTCCCAGCACAGGCTGCTATACAAAGTTTATTAGGTAGATATAAACATGTTTAGTCATAGTATTACTGATGACAATCTGAAAAAAAAGGGGCCACAAGCCATCAGCAGTGGCAGTCTGGGCAACATGCACCTATTTGTTTCTTGCAACAATTTCTCGAATTCAAAGTTTCCCATTTCTTTGTTTCTCCCATCAGGAAATTCTTACAGAATAACAAAAAAAAGCTATCATATAGAAGTAAATAGTTTTGTTCCCTTGGAACCTCGTTGCCAGTATCTCCCAAAGACTACCACATAAGCCATCTGGATCTGATGTTTGATTACAATAACAGCGGACGAGAGAGGCGAGGAGAGGCTTATGGCTCTGGTGAGGTTTCATGCTTTATGCTTTTCTCGATGTCCTGAGGACTCTGATGTAACAGCAAGTCGAAGCATTTCCCAAGAAGATGAGTGCAGGATTATTTCACCTTTATCCCTAGAGAAGGAGGTGTTGTTCAGCATGTGACCTCACTCAGCAAAATGCAGTTTGGGTCAGAGGGGTAGCATTGCTGACCTTCTATTTACAACCTCTGTTTCCTAGTGCTGCACAGCAATTGTTAGCATCTGAAAACTCCCAATAATCTTCTGATCAAGGTTCATTAGGGGTCTTGATTTGTTCCAAAGAAATATGCAATAGGGAAAGGAAAAGACAAAACCCAGAAGTATTACATTCTATCACACACAGTTCCTCACCAAAGGCAGATTGCAGTTTTAGTTAAGTCAACTAGATGGACAGAGGCACAGTACCATGAGGGTTTAAACTGCTCTCCCTTCAAACAGATGTAGCACACAGATGGCTGGAACACTGTGTATGAAATACTTTTCAAACTAGCATCCACAGACAGTTGCAAAGTGGTGTTAGTCATTTCACTTGCAGGAAGAGAAGACAGCTTCACTGTCTGTAGAGGTGATGGAATTAAGAAACACAAAATAGACAGAGTTATCAACGTGCAGAAAGTAACAGTATGGGCACATACACAAGTGGATGTAAATTCTTGAATCTATTAATATGCTCCCCTCCCTCCTACATTGCCAGGGCAACTATATTGTCCACCTGCACACCATGTGGCTCTGGCTCTTTAGTGAACAGTGGGCCATGCTTCTCTCCGCTGACTTCTTTTCATTGTCGCACATTTAGATAGCAACAACACGTGACAGATGATAGACTGAGATCAAGACAAAGGAGGAAGATAACATCAGAGTTTGCCTGTTCATACAGCTGCTGACCACCTTTCATTTTTCCCAGAAGTTTGCCCCTAGAGCACTAAAGCATGAATAGTAAGCAATGCAGTACTGCCACAGTCTGCAGCTCCCACTGCCTGCTACAAAACTGGTACCTTACAAAATACAAAACCTGTGCTTGAGACTACTGACAAGCATGGCAAATCCAAGCAACCATTTGAGTATGCCTTCAGTTTTCACTTCCAGGTGTTTTTTTTTTTTTTTCTTTTTTACTGCTGCACAATCTTTTGTCTTTCTCTCTACCCATGCTCCCCCTCACTCGACTGAGAAAATTCACAAGTTTGAATTTAATCCCACAAATAATTGCAGCTGGGGTTTTTTTTGACCAGGCAACATTTTCAGGGAAAAAAAAATCATTTGATCTTTTCAATTTTAAATAATGTTTTGTTTAAAACCTTAGTTATGTTCAATTATAATTAAAAAGCCTGATTATTAAAAAATTCAACTAAGTGAAACCAATGTTTCACAGGCAGGTTAAACCACAGATCTGATAAGGTTGATTACTCTGATGTATTACCATGGTATATAAATACTTGTGGTAACTCTAAATGAGCTGCCACCTCTAGACTGCAGGTGTGTATTCACAAACACYAGCTCAGGCACCAGAAAGCTCCTCAAAGTGAATATAATAAAAGTGCACTATCATCTTGCTACCCTGCTTTTGACTGCAGAGGCGGGTTATTCCACGTTAGCTCAGAGATCACCATGCTGTGCAGTGCAGCACACCCTTATATGCTTTGCTGAAGACTGTTCTTAAAGTCCTAAGTCCTCAAAACCCACGTCATTCAAAAGACAATATGGGCTTTTCAATTTACATATATTTTTTAAAGTCAGCTTTCTCTGAGAGTGAGGCCTAAAATAGTGGGTTACACTCTATACCTTCAATTTAAGTATGCTTTTATTGATGTGGTTTTTTACATCTTGAGCACTTTTATTAGGATACAAAATGGTACCTGCACACTAAGACACTCACTACAACCACCTTTTGTTTTGCTAAATATCAAACTTGATACTGTTACCTTTTCTACTCTTGTACCCAAAGAGAAAAAAATAATGAGGATGTTTATAAAGAGTCAGAAAGGAGAACTAGGCAGTAGGCTTGATTTGTTCTCTCCACACTTTAAACTCATGAAATACCATTATCTTAAAAACTGTGTTACTTTCAATTTCTCTTAGGACAAGACAGGTGATGGTAAGGAATTATCTGTGTATTTTTTTGCACTTTACCCTTCCTACCCTTCCCTTTCTCTCTTTCAATCCCTCTTCCTCACCAGATTCCCACATACATGAATCACAGGAAAACAAACAAAGAACAAAACCTGCCATTGAGATTGTGAACACAGAATTCACAACTGAAGGATCAGAGCATATAACCACAATAATTCTATTACTGCAGTCAGATATTGCAGATATTAAGTCCCTATTAAAAGAGACTATAAAATTGAGCTATTCTATGCCTTTTTTTTTTTTTTTTTTTTTTTTTTTTTTTTTGTTAATCTGGCAGAAGTTTTTCAGATGGGTATTGATACCAGTCTTATGAATGCAATACACAGGGAACCACATTCAGAAATGAAATGCAAATAGGATTTGTAAGAAAAGCTTTGTTAAATGTATAGCATTTGCCTGAATATGGAGAATTCACATATTATTTATTTAGAAGCAAAGAAAGAAGTAGCTTTGTTAAAAAACAAGATCAATTAATCACATTTATGAGCAAAATAGGAATAGTCCCATAATACTCTGCGCAGATTTATTTCATTTTATAATATAAAAAAGTACAATAATACTGACAGTTAAGCCGATATAATGCTACATTTATCCTGTACTGAAAAAGTTTTCTAACAATTAAAGAGAAGAGGAGAAAAGGAAATTACACTAACAAAACTCTTCTTTTGTTTCTGACTTTGAAAGTTTGCTGTTGAATTTATTTGATTATGTTTAAATCAGGTCTGTAACTAAACCCTACTGTAATTTCTCAAATCTCAAAATGCTTTGGTTAACTTGACAGCAAATCTTTGTGTTCTACTGCCTAGAACACCAATGTCTTCAGAAATACTCCAGAAACAAATACCCAGATGAAATTTCAGCAGATTGCAATCCCATATTTTCTTATGTGTTTTTTCTTTTGTCTCCAAATGCTGTCCAAGAATGTTTTGCTACTCTCCTGT
Organism: Phoebastria nigripes; assembly: GCA_035582835.1. NCBI lineage: Eukaryota > Metazoa > Chordata > Aves > Procellariiformes > Diomedeidae > Phoebastria > Phoebastria nigripes. The sequence goes on along the minus strand of JAYKAV010001000.1, from coordinate 1,915,420 downwards.
AAGGAACTTTGATTAACTTCCATTAAGCGACTAATTCCTCAGATGGTATATTTCTGAGTGGTTCCATTGATGTATGCCAATTACACCAGCTGACAAACAGCCACTGCATTACAAAAAAAAAAAAAAAAAATCCATATTTTTAATGACTCCCTTGCTGTCCTCCATGTACGTGTGTATGTCATGACATACAGCTTTCTACCATCTGCACCTCTTCCTTTATATATATATGCATTTTTTATTATAAATTGCTTGGCTGTGAGGTATCTTGACATTTGACATAACAGCAGGGCTGGGGGTGGGGAGCGTAAGTGCTGATCATTAGATTATTGCTGAAGTATTCTCTCCTTTCCTCCCCTCCTCCCTGTGTTCCCTGGAGACACAGGTGTTAATAAAATCAAACAAAATGAAAATGGGTAAATTATTGCAAGCTATGAACACCTACATTGTGCCATGCCTCACTAGTTTCCAATACCACCTCATTCTTGAGACAACCAAAGAAAAAGATGCAATTTCATCCTGTAGACTGGGTGGTATAAGGAAAGGACAAAAGAGACAAGATATTGCAATCCAAAGGTCAGTGACCCATTCCCTTGTATAATTATAGCATTTCATTTATATCCTACCAATCTGTCTTTGGATGGCTGATAGTAAATTAGTAGCTAAAAAAGAGCAATTTTAAAAATTCCTTAATAACTAGTAACTGAGCTCTAAAGCTGGACCATCATATAAGGAGACGAGCACAAGTAGTAGCTTGTAATTTATTTTCTAAAAATAATTAAAAAATCATACTCGAAGAGTCAGGTCAGATCTAGAGATCTAGATCTGTATCTCACTGCTGTACTTCAGGAATCCTGAAAACAGATTTAATCCTTATTCTAAACACCACACAGATTTTGAAGAGCTTCAAGGGTCTGAACCGTTCCTGAGTGCAATATACATCCAACTGAATCTTCCACAACGGGTGCACTTTATACCTTTTTAGAATGTAAGCAGTACATTTTTGTGCTGCATTCCTCATTTCCCATGATGAAGCACATACTAAACTGTGCTCTTCCACTGCATTCTCCCAAGAAGGTTTCATGCAGTAACAAAAACTGTGTAAGAACATCAATGTTGAACTTTTTGCTAATATATATTAACAGCTTATACCTAGATTTGATGCTTGTGTTTCGTCCCTCTCTAGGTACTGGGGTAAAGCTTGGTCTAGTGAGCCATGTAGGGTCTTAATACTTCTTTACGGTCACAACTGAATTTAAAAAAAACCCAAACAGATCAACTATAATAAGGACATAGTTCTAGTCTTGGCTTATCACATATGGCACTTGAGAACTTAAATGATCTGGCTCACCTTTAGTAATGAGTCAAGGCCAACATTTTAATAGTCTGCTAGCCATTGTTATTGGAGCAGTATCATACAGCTCTTTGCATTATCATCTACTGAACAACCAGATAAGCACAACAGGAAAAAATTCTAGATCTCTAGAACTGATCAAAGAATCACTCAATCTATATCCATCCAGTATATCGTGCAATGCCAATGACTTACCAGGCTCGCTCTCTCCAGCATAGCAATGTTTCACTCTTCGATGCAAGATATTAAAATGCTATATATTATACATTTTTATAAGAAACCAAAAGGGAAATAATTCTCTCTAAAGGGCTGGTGGAACAGAACAAATCAGGTGCTGCCTGTTAAGAATAGTGGAAACTTAACTATTAAGGCCAGATACTTGAGAGAGCTCCAATCCCTACAATTGCTGGCAGCCAATCACAGGTCACACCCATGTTTCATTTACATTCTAAATATTGACCAGAACTTTGAATTCAAGACTACAGCTTCTTAGAAGAAACCTGATACCTTTCCACTTGCAAAGCTGTCTATCTATATTTGTTTCAACCAGACCACAGTAATTAGTATTTATGAGGATGAGTGAAAGAAGGATGCTCATAGCAAAATGGGATTATGAAAACACAAGAACAGATGAATATGCCAATGGGACTGAACAAATGGCACCTGAAACATACCTGCAGCAGGCACATGGAAGTGAGAAAAGGACAGGACAACAGTATATATGTAGCTGCCTACACATACAGGCACAGAAATACCTTTTTTTGTGCTTTGTTCCACATGAAGTCCAGGAGAAGTCTTGGTACTTGTACCAAATACATTTACCACCACTTATTTAATGGGTTTATTTGACTGTTACAGACACTGGCATCTGAGACATCTCTGATTTCAGGCTAATCAAAGTAACAGTGGCTGGCACGTGTTAACTTCTTCAGTGGTAAGTACTAGATCTGTTACAGGTTTTAAATGTGCATGTGTTGCATATTTCTGGGTTTATATTTTACATGAATATGACTAATAAAAAGTGGTCAGAAGAAGAGAGCTCCGGAAAGAGCTTGTCAACAATATTTTCAGGTGAAAATAAATGAAAAATAGGTGGTTTTGATCTGCAGAATGTGAAGTGTATGAAGTACAACAATTAAAACAGAAGGGTAGATACTTTGAACTCATTAAAATTTCTTTTGAAGATGAAAGTCATTAGATTTCAATGAGAACTTGGAGCAGAAGCTCACATTGACATGAGAATATTTAACCTGTAGTCTACAGTGCTTCAAGCAATTGATAGTATGATAAATAATTGCTTGGCTGTAGTAACCACATAGAAGGAAAAAAAGGATTACCCTAATCAAATACAGTCAATGTGGTGTTGCCTGTCTCTGTGCTCCACATTTCATTCTGAATTGTTCAGAAGTTTGCAGTTATAAAAACGGAAATCCTGAGTTCTTAAAGAGGAAATTGTAAAGGATTTCTTTTCCTGTCACCTCCAAGAAAACTTTGATAATATTCAGGGTCAGTTCTTCAGCTGGCATGATCAGCATAGCTGTGTTGAAGCCAGTGGATCATTGCCAATTTATAACAGCTGAACGTCTGGTCTTACTACAGGGACAACCCTATTTTACAACTTTTTCCTCCATGCCCCTACCTCCCCCCCCCCTTTTTTTTTTTAATTAAGGACATTAATAGCCAAATATACTATTTGTTGTCAGAAATACCTGTTCTCCTCTTCTTCAAGGTACAAGACTCCCATTTTCATGTTAGTGAGTTGCACTAGTGATTAATTCTTACTCATATTTCAGTATCACCATAAAAGCACAAGCCAGGACTGTACAGGGCTTTACCATATAGGTATTTTTTTTATATTATAGATAAAGGGGAGCTCACCCCACTCAGTGCTCAGAGCTGAAAAAAGCCAAATAATGATGTTAACAGAGGCCTAAAGCAGAGATAACAGACCCTCCTGAAAAGGCAGAGCAAGCTTGTGTTAGACGGCAATACGAACTGTAAACAGTGCTTTACAGTTAGTTCACTGTAAAGAAATGAGAAGGATCAGAAAAGGGAAGACACTTGCACAAGTAAAGGCTCCATGCCATAAGTCAGTGGCAAAAGCAGGATTGCTCTTACAGGTTATCCCACTGGATGTACAGTGCCCATGCAGTCAGGGGTGAAAGCACAGTGTGTCCTTCCTCACAAGAGAAGGTGGCATTTACATAGTAAGCAATACGTAAAGGCAGTGGAAAAAAAAACCTCAAAGTATTTCCTATTCAGTCTCTTTGCACTTTCCTAAACACTCAGATCCTGAATATACAGTGCTCAGCAATGTTCTACCAAGCCCTCTTTGCACCCTGGGCAGCATGATCCCTACGTAAAATATCCCTATAGAAGAAGAACCTGACTTCTTTTTAGCATATAGGTACTTTCTGCATGAATCAAGAGGATAAAACTAAGATGACATTCTGCACTGTCTAAGAGATTCCCCCTGTAGGGCTGTGTAAGCAGAGGTTATAATTTCATTAAGAACAAATTTCACACCTAGGCAGTGTTTCCTTTACCCCAGAATTCTTTCTTTTAACAAAAGCCTGACAAAAAGATAAAACCTTTATGCTATAATCTGAAGTTTGAGAATGCACCTGGTGCCAGCAAGCAGTGGCCTCAGTGGCCCGCTCTGTACTGCAAGGCCTGTGGGACAGGTGGGTGCAGCCCCCCCCGGCGCAGCCCCCCTCACTCACAGCCAGCTGACCTCTCCTCAGGCATGTCTCTCCATGTCCCCACTGCTCTTGGGCCCTGAGCTGCATGCAGTCAGCAACCTGTTCTTTCTGACCAGACTAAAAAAATGGCACCTTCTTCGAGTCAAATTCCTGCTGTCTTACTTCACAGCTCTCCCTCATTAAGGTAACGAGGTGCACAGCTCCCAGGTGTTCCCAGGGCACAGCTCCCAGGCTCTCTTTACTACTTTCCTGCTAGTACTGGTAGGGAATCAATTCCTCTGTAGTTGTGTAAACACAAAAAACCAAATTCTGAAAAGAAGTCATCTACGAAGGAAAAATCAAAACATTTTATCCTGCATATATTGAAAAAAGCAGTTCTTTTCTTCCATTTCTCCCCTATAAAGAAAATGCTCTAGGGAAAGAAAATGATTTTGTGAAGCCTTTTGATTTTGACAATAATCTTTGCCTTCTTTGACAAACAGGGGTTTGGGCAATACCTTTCTGGCTGACTTGAGTTGCATAAACAGGCTTTTGTAGGTCCACAGGACAGCTAGGAAGCCTGATGGTAAATGATCACTAGTGTGATGCTAGACCAGTAGCCATTCACCTCTAAAAAGACAGGTAAAGAAAAAAAAAAAAACAACATACTCATCTACAACAAAATACATAAATAAAGACCCAGCTACTTTTAGCTAAATTAGCCCTAAAAACAATTTCCCAAGAGATTATGACTCTAGGGCTGGACATGAAGGGGAACAGAAGAGTCACTGGGCAAAGATGGAGAGGGGATAGGGCAGCTGTCAGGAAAGAAACCAAGTCAGAAAGTAGAAGACCTGTGGGAACCTGGCAGTGAGGTCATACAGACTGAGCTAATGCCATCACTAGGAAAGGGGAAATGTGGATGGTCTCCTTCAGTCAACCTTCTCAATCTTCCAGAAAGATTTGGTTTAATTCGAGGAATGAAGTTGTAGCTGGTTTGTTTCTCTCCTTAGTAATAAGAGCTCTACTAAACTTCAAATTTATCTTTGACACACACAAAAAAAAAAAACCCAAAACCAATCTAACTCTTTAAAAAACAGTCCCTTTCAGTAAAAGAGCTCCCCAAATCCCAACATCAGCAAGGTTTGCTGCAAGGGAACAATTTAAAAGCCACATTTACCCTTTAGATAAATGGTCAAATACCACTGAAATTGTGGTACTTGCAAATAAATTTGAAATTTAGCCTCTTGGATGCACAACTGAGGCACGTGTGACCCTAACAGTACCCTGTCAGTAGTGCAGGGTTACAGTGATGTACTGATTATTTTAGAGGAGACTTTTTTGGCTATATACTACATATTATTTTCAAATTGCAGTATATGAAAAGAATGGTTTGAACTATGAACAAAACTTGATAATTAGAGCTTGACAGAAAAGACTTCTGGAAAGTCAAAGTTTTTTATTTAAATGAGAATGGAGTCTTTGGAAGAGATGATGAGGAATGACATTCATAACTACTCAGAGGATCCAACATCCCAATAATTTGCTCATTCAGCTGGTAATGGGAGAAACCAAATTTCAATTTCTTGCTCTGGTAAAATATGCCGGAAGTCTGCACTGCTCATATCCCAGCTGACTGCCTGGACCACCCAAGAACTGTTGAGTTTGGGCATATCTATCTTGAWGTTCCTTTTTAGACCTTTTACAAAATATGTGATGAAAATATCCATTGAATTTTGTTTTTCCACAAACCACTTGCGAGGGAAAGTGAACCCAAAAGTTAAGAATGAAGGATGCATCATCTGGGAACGTACTCTGTTAACCAGTGCTAACTGAGAGCTAAAACACYGTAACCTTTCTGAAAAATCTGTTATCTGATTCAATACCTCAGATTTCAACTTGATAAGCACTACCTACTGAGCTACTATCTATTTTGTTGCAAAGGAGGTCTTTTGCTGTCATTTTTGCTTGAAATTCCACCGTTAGTGAAACTGAGAAAAGTTTGATAGGAGCCTATATCACTGGAAGATTCCCCATCTGCTCCTCTGTGAGTGGCTGTTTTGCACAGAAATATAAAGTTATTTTGTTCCACAGAGCTGCTGCAAAAATTTTGGTATACAAGATCTTGTGTGGCAATTGCTTCTGTGATTGTCCTACAGTAAGAGTAGTAAAGACAAGGCCATGGCAGGGGAGGACTATCATAAGGCTTTGTCCCAGTCACTGGCAAAAGTTCCAGTTCAACAATTCGCTCTGCATTTGCAAACACCATTAAAAAAAAAGGTTTCATTAACATCAATAAAACTTCCCCAGCATTCAGCAGAAAACTGACTTGTGTTATTATGTAGAATTTAAAACTCCTATTATTACTTTAAATAATCCAAGCAACTTGAACACTTTCCTGAATATACTCTAGGATAAAAATGTTTTCCAAATATTTGAGAGGAAGGAAGGAAAAAAAAAAGAAAAAAGGCTAAAAATATTAAGGTAAACTTGCATAAAACCCTCCCAGTACATGACTGAGTAGCTGTCACTCTAAACACTGTACATTTGAGATCACTACCACAAAATAAAGACATTCCTTTGCTGGTTTGTTACTGTTTAGCCCTACAATCAGACTATCTAGGACTAAATCTGAAAAGAGAATTCAGGCACACTGTAGCATTTAATGTTTAGAAAATACTTTGCCCTTATAGTATTCGTCATCCTATTATGTTAAATTTAGCTGGTCAAATTCTGCTCTTACTTGAACTTCACATCTGTCAACACAGAGTGTASAAGGCATACATCAAGGCAGCATTTAGCTCAGCAAAGGGAGAGATTTGATATTTGAAATATATTTTATCTTTTGAAAGCCATACATTTTTCCAATAATAAATGTTGAAACAAGGTTCCCCAGGGTCATGCAATCTGTGTTCTTTCCCACTCAGCTAAAGACAGTATTAAGGAGCTAAAATAAAGAGAAATATTGTCATTTGGTTAATGTAGTGTAATGTGCTTGATATCATTCTTCTGACACTTTGGACACTTTGTTTAATAAGGAAATCAACATGAGCACACTAGCTGCTGAGTACTTCCAGGTTGAGAGTTTGTGACAAGACTGGATTGTCAGCTCGAAGGCTGTGTGCGTGCCACCAAGCTGATAAACACACACTCTCTGCAGCACAGTGCAGGGAGAGAACTGGTTGCCTGGTGAATGGTAGACCTTTAGCAGCTGGTAAAACWGCAGCACTGCAGGCAGCTGCTGGCCTTATTTGGCAGACAACAGCTGCAGACATCAAAGAGAATAAAAGAGAAAGAGGAAGGTGGAAAGACTAAGGTGAAAGGGGAATTCAATCTACACTGTTTTTATGAAGTAGGTGAGTTACTTTTTTTAATGATATAAACATATTCTAATATTATCAGTTTGCCTAACTTTTAAAAAGAAATATTAAAAATACTTGCAAACATACACATGGAGCACTAACTCCTCAAGCATCCTACTGGAGTCCCAGAGGGTTAATCCCATAAAAAATACTGGGTTCTATTGAAAAAGATGCTCCAAAAATCTCAAGTAAAATTTTAAAGTTATTTTCCTCAGGTAAGTAGAAATCACCAGAGCAAGTAAACTTACTATAAGCAGTATTTACTGTCATTACAATGTCTTAGTTTTCTTATACTGTGTACATGGAAACAGAAATCACAGCTGCTCAGAGTGCCCAAGATGAGAGAAGTCATCTATTAAGGTAACTTAATTTCTTCTCTGACCCCTTACAGCAGTGAGCCAAAATAGAAAACATACTGATAAAATATGCTAGTTTATGCCTGTGGTGTATGCACTGTCTATCTTCTGGAGTGGCACAAAGTGCAGTAGTTTCTTTTGGCTTTGTAATAAAGGACACAAGTTATTAGTGATGTTGTAACATGTAATAAGCACTTGTATTGAAAGACGTAATGACTGTAGGGTATCAGATTAGTGTTGAAATTCAGTTTTAAATGGTCAATAAATGGGTAAGCAGTGAAAGAACAGTACATATTGCCCAACTTTCAAACACATGCACAAAAGACCCAAATTAGGCCTTTTGAACTGGCTGACTGTATACATTATACATAGAAATTCCAATCATTTTAGCTGAAACCCTCCAAAACATTCTCCCAAAATTTTCTGCAGTGCTTCAAAAATTTCAAACAACAAGGTGGGAACAACAAAACTAGCTGCGTTTCAACCRCTTGATCCCATTGCCTGTCATTAAACTTTTCTTAGATTTTGGTTTTTTTAATTTATTTAGCACCAAAACTGAACCTGGTGAAGCATTTCACTGTCACACTTGTTTACTGTTGGAAACAATTTTATTTTTTAAAGAATCCTGGAAAATGGAGACAGATTTCCTTTACAGATATTTTAGGTCAAATTGTTATCCACACAGCTAGCTACCTGTCCATTTAAATCACAGGCACTTGCCCACCTGAACTTGCTCTGAGCTTGCTTGATGATTTATCTCTGTTTAATTCTCTTTGTTTTACACAAAGACATTGTCCCCCATCAAACAAAGCAACTAAGTAGGTGTTTGAGCAAGTGGTAATTCCATTGAGGCCAACACAATCCTTCCCATATACAAAGTTAGGGATATTATACTTCGGTCTTCTGAAGCTGTTCCACAGCTTGTAGATTTAACAGCATTAGTTTGGTGTGTCCAATGCTATCAGTTGAAACATTGAGATTTAAATTTTAAGATGAAATTTCACAGATAAAAATATTAGGATAATTCTATCTGCTATAATACTGGAGTGTGCATGCATACAGCATTATATACAATGTCAGATTCAAACAGGCCATTAGAAAATGTCAGATGGTATATACAATGGCTTGTTTCCCAACTTGATTCCCACAAGAACCTCAACCAAAAATCATCAGTCCTATTTTTTCCACATTGTACTTTTCCATTTCTAATTGTTTCCAATTCTTCATAGAAGCACTTTCCATTCAGCTATCCAATATAATACAGTATACATAATATTTTATAAGAGACAGCTTCTGCAACTGCCTTTATACCTTTAGGCTTTGGGACTTGACGTCACAATGGTCTTGATTTATTAGAAGATAAACCTTTTCCAATGCTTTTTCTTTTTAAGTAGTGAACTGTAAATAACCAATACAATATGAAAAATGCTAAATAGCTCCTTTCAAATTCTAATGGAGATTGTCTACGGTTATATCACCCACTGCAGAATCTTTGTGTTGATGCTTCACCTGCATATGTGGAATGTATAGGAATGTAACCTGCATATGTATGCATATTTCTGTGTTGGTTTGCTGGAACACAGAAGTTTGGGTTGGGTGCAGCTAATGTGTTAAAGTTGGATTCCAAAATAGATTATTTTGCTATATTTGGGGCTTACAGATTTTTACTTGAATATTCAATGACATATTTGCTGTTAAATGTAATTCAACCAACAGTCTCCCTGTCTTTTTTCTTATTGGCAAATCTTTAACTATTTCAGTTCTGTAGTCTTGCTGATTCAGGCTTCCCAACTCTCAAATCATCACTGAAGAAACCTTGCTGTAAAGCTTAACTCCAGCCAGTCCTCATTTTCTGYCAGCAACAGCACTTTCTGCCTATGTTTACATTATATGGCATGTAAATATCATGGCATACCTGGAAGTCAGCAGCCAAGTCTGGATGGAGCTAGGACTGACTGGGCCACGCACCTTGATCCTTGAGTTTAGACCTCTAGCTCTGACTTCATATTAAACTCAACTCCTAAGCTACCAAGCCTTCCTAATTAGGCCACTGTTTACTCTTGTTCCCTACAGGCTCCATCTCTGGTGCATTCTAGTGCTGAGCAAGCTCTGCTCCATCAGCCTTTATTCTATAARCTATGATCAAGGCTTGTAGAGCTCAGAAGGTCTTTTCTCCCTGACAGCCTTAACCAAATCACTCTTCCAGGCTTGCCATTCCTCAGAACCCTGCCCAGCTTTGCTATCACCAACCCAGCATTTCCAGAATGCAGTTAAGTGCTTATCACTTAAAACTTTAAGTGCTAATTGCTTAGTAATGAAAACTTTAATTGCTGGGAGATTAAACCTTTAACTGCTAAGTAGCTGGCAGAGTTCCAGTCCATAACAACCAAAATTCACTAATATAACATTTTTAAATGCCCTTTGTATGAAAACTATTCTATACCCAAGTGTGTGAAGGCCTAGATGCAAGATGGTTGTTTCAAGTATTTCCAGGATTGAGAAAAAAATGTGGCTGAATTAGCAATGGCTAATTTGGGATTAAATAAAATTTCAGTGTTCATCTTTAGAAATGTCTAAATTATTAAAAGACATTTCCCCCTTCCTTTATTTCGCCTGCCTGTGTTCTCAGGTAAATTGATCCCTCTTGAAAATGTATGCCTCAAGAGAAAGATACTCAGTTTCATCCTGACCTGGTCTTCAGGATGGAGACTGTTGTGTTCTCACATTGATAGGTTTACTATTGATTGCCAAAACTACTGTGTAACCTGAGGAACTTTTCTCACCTTCTAAAACAGTATTCTGATCTTGATTTTCACAACTTCAGAGGAAATTCTGCCAGAAATGAAGCAGCTAATTCCCTGTAGATTATATATTCTGCTCTTTTACTGCGGGTGCTAATGGAGCTGTGTAGAGACGTTTAATGCAATGTTACTTGTGAGACACAGAAGGGCTTACACTGGATAATGAAAAGGAGATACAGGCAAACCGAATTCCTAACGTACCATTAACTACTCAACTAGAAATTGGATTGGACTGAATTCTTCAGTCTGCTTTCTAGTTTCTAGAAATTGCAGAAGAGACATCAATGAAAATATGTAAGACAAAGCATCAAGTCTATATTCCTTAGCATCTTTTCACTGTATTTAGTCCCTGTTCAAAATTCCAACCCATTTCTTTAAGATCTCTTTCATGTCACAAGAGCTTTGCAGAGCGCTTGGAAAGTGTTCCCAAACACAGAACAAGCACAGTGTCTCTTGCTTTTACCTTCAGAGCCACAATATGAGAAGCTTCTGGCACTCTGATATTCTGTCAGTTTTTAATGCAAACTCTGGAAGTTCACGGACACGACGCTGCACAATCTGAAGAAGATAAATCACAGTTACTTCAAGCCAGCTGACAGCAGTTTAAGCAGCTGCAATCATCAACCACCAAGGGAGTTTCTTCTTTTATCTTACTAAATGCAAAAGTATACCAGGAACTGGTAATATCACTGGACTATCAGGAGTCCTGCTTTTACATAAATATCAGCAAGCGGTAAGTAAATTCTGTTGACGAAATGTAATAAAACAAAGACGGTTTCAAATATGACCATTCCCTGATGCATTCTGTAGCCCCGTCTTACTCACTTATTGCATGCTGCTGAGATTATAAGGTTTGCTTTTATCTGTCAGAAATCAATATTTCAAACATCGGATAAAAGAGGAAATTGAACTGGGAATAGGCTGAAGTGCTGTAAAAACTACAAAGCACAATTATCAAAAAGCACTTAAAGTACTTAATAGGACAAACATATAAAAATGCTCAAATTAATGTCAGGGAACTATAATGAGAACTTTTTCTATGCTTTTTGATCCAAATGCAATGTAATTCGAGTGCAGCCTGGTCAGTCAATACAGTTTTCAATTTATATGAAACCCTGAGGATTTCTAGCAATCCATTTGCTAGAACTAAACCATTACATATGATTGGTTAATATTTCAATTTATTGAAAATACATTATTTTGTGTAAAGTGTTTAAGTTGTTGAGGTTTAACCATTATAAACAGTTATGATAAAAATAGATCTTTGGGTAAACAAACACCTTACAGTCAAGCTTTTAATAAACACTAGTATAACTAGAAAATTGGATTTTAAGGGGAATAGACATAATAAGGAAAAACTGCAGATATGGGGTAGTGAGATGAGAGGGAAATGTTGTATAGAACTGATCTTTATCAGCACACATTAAGCTGAGAGGGAACCTCTTTGTAAAATGTTGGAAACCATGGTTATTTTATGCAAAAAAGTTCACTATTAACTTTGGTACTTTCCCCTTAGATTTATATATTCATTCATCATCTTTAATGCTATTGAGCTGGAGGTCTTTACAAAACTATGCTAGATCAGAAATCCCTGCAAATGAGTGTGTACATGTCTGTATGCACATACTAGCATCTATAGGAAATAGATTGTGTGGCCTTAGATAATTTGATATGAAATATGAAGAGCTGCAACACACAGAGGAGTTATAGCTATGACTTGAGCAACCAAGGCCAACACTAACTAAATGACTGTATCAAACTGTACCACTCTCTTTTCCAACCTATGCCCCACATTTTTAATAAGGAACAACAAGGGATTCTTGGGAAATCTTTCTTTGTTGGAAGTTATTCTTAACACTTATACTTCACTTTTATACTTTAACCATGACACTTTTTTCATATGAGAGAACCTTAGCTCAATCACAATTAAAATGTGCTTCTTATTGGAACTACATCAAACTCCCTGAACCCTGGATCAGACTGTGGTTTCCACTAACAGACAAACTGTTTCATTAGCCAAACATCTTCCCACCACCTCTCCTCATTACAGTTTCGGGCCTAATCCAGTACAACTTCTTGGTTAACATACCTACTTTATCTGTCATCCAGGCTAAGTCCAAACTTTGTTGCTTCTTCCATTTTCAAGATGCAAAATTGAATTTCAGTCCTTAGAAATCTGACTTGAGTCATAATTCACTGCTTTAAATTCATCCTCCCTATCCTTTATCTTCATATATCTTCCCTTTTCCTGCTTGTCTCCTCATTAGTCTCCCCACCCCCCCCTATATATCCACTTTATTTGGCAAACAATGCCACCCCAGCATGCCACACCATTCTCCTTGCTTTCTATATGCCGTTTCTGTTTTTCCCCTGATAATTTGATACGGCTTGACCTTCCTAAGTCAGTCTGGAAGCTTGCTACCTTTTCAGATTTCACAGCTTTTCTGAATACTTGCTTTTACTTTAATGCTTGCAAGAAATTCCATGAGCTACAAGGATTAAGTGGGGATGTAAATGTAAAAAAAAAGCAGTATTTCACACAAAATATTATTTCTATCTTTTGTTTAACAGCATTTTAAACACATAACCAAAGAACAAAGTATGCACAAGTCATGCAAAAATAATGTATTTGCATACAGAAAAAGGAAACTGAACAAAAAGCCAGAAATATATCCATGAGTATATGATTTGAAATATAACACATGGTTTACTCTCTGCCAGTGTGGCCTTTATATTTTCACAGAGTTACACATTATATAAATCATGTAACTGCTGGCTACTCATGAAGCTGGACAAAGCCAAAACAACATGGGCCAAACCCTAGAATCCAAACTCTGATTGGCGACACAGAAGTTTTGTTTGGATAATAGAAAAATAAATGCTGGGAGTTGGGACAAGCATATCTGTATAATTCCAGACAGCTGTTGTTTAACCTGTTCCTGCAGATCTCCAAAGACAGAGACTTCAAAATTTCCCAGGCAATATATTTCAGTGCTTTATTAACTTACTATTATAAAAGTTGGGTTGTTTTGGTTTTTTTTTAAAGTCTAATCTGAATCTTTGCTACTATAATTTAAGTCCTACTTCTTGGCCTATTTTATATGATGGAGAACAGGTTATAGTATTCCCTTTTGCAACAAATTTGACTACGTAAACACAGTCATCACAATTTCATTCCAACACCACTTTCTGCTCTTCCTCATACATCATGTTTTCCCCAAAAGTACTCCCAGATCTGGAATAGCATTACAGACAAGAAGAATGGCTTAGGGTATTCACACTAAGTGAAGATTCCTGTCGCTGTCCAAAGTCACCTGCAACTTGAGAAGAATCAAACCCTCATTCTGTCAAAAGGGTATAGAGCTTCTGGTGCTTCAGGTTGTGCAGTTTGAGGTCTTTTTACATCATACAGCTTCTTTCCAGCACACAGGTTGTGTGAATAGTACAATCAGGCTCTGATCCAGACAGTTAATGACTTACGCAATTCACCAGGTAACAAAGGTGTCAAGAATCTCTTTCAAGTTAAGCTGCACAATACATAGCCAAAATCTAATAATTTTTTCTAATAATTCTGGTCTTGTGTATATTAAGCAAAATGTAACATGATTTAATTGAGGGAACTGGGAAAGAAATCCCCTAAAACAGAGTTTTCACATGTAAAAACAATGTTGACAAGACTAAAAATAAACAGATTGCTTCAGCTGGATACCATATTCACTTGAATGGTGTCTTGAGTTTTCAGATTGCCTGAATCAACACACAGAGCATACAACCTTTTCCAAATAGTATATATTTCCAAATAACAAAGTCATAAAGAAATATTTCGTTTTAAAAAACAGTCTGAGTAGAAAACATAATATGATCTGGTAAGGCAACTGTAGTTATGGCAGTCGTAATTGCATAATGCATTTCACAGAAGCTTCTTCTATTGCACCTTATTGTATTTTTTCCTTCAATTATTAAATTTAGAGGCTTAACCTCAAAAGCAAATGCACTTGTCTTTACATGCACTTGAATTGTTACTGCCATTTAAAACTAATCAATGGCTTGTTTAGTACCATAATAGCTTATTTGCAAAGCACCTCTTTTAGAAAAATTTACACAGTATTCTGGAAAGAAACATGTTTCACATTCTAAGAAAAACTCCCAATAAAGAGAAAGAGGGCTTGATTCTTATCTCAAAGTTTAGTGCAACTAAACTGACTTCAACAGCTTAAAAATTTGTGCACAAAGGGAGTTGCTACTAGATTATACCAGTGTGTTCATACATAATACAAGGAAAAACTATGCATTGTACAGTGTCCTTACATCCCTAGAGAAGTTCAGGAAATTAATTTGAAAGGGCTCAGCACATAAATATATGCTTTCATTAATGTTAACAGGGAAACAAGTGGTTAAAATCTTATTATTAACCAGTGTTTAAATACACATTCCTTGGAAATATTACACCACTCCTGACTTGGATGTTCAACTGCATAAAACTCATAGGACACCAAGGTCTCATTGAGTGGTGGAAAGCCCAAGCTACTCCAGTAAAGTCAATATATGCACTTAGAGTGCAGTTTGACACAAACAGGAATGTTCACACCACTTTCCTCTAGGAATATAAGGGAGGTTTCTAAATTAGTCTCYATAGACTCCTTCAGAAGGAGGTCAGAGAAACAAAGTTAAGCAACATGAGTACCCCTAATGTCTCAAGTTCTGCAGTTATCCAACAAACAGAAGTCKTAATGAAGGAAAAACAAAGTTTGCACAAAACTCACAAGCAGGCTTTTTTCATTTCCAAATGTAAATATCTACTGCTTTAATAAGCAGATCAACTCCAAGATTTAATTACAGGCATTTAAATACATTATTAAATATTAATTTAAATTAATACACGCAAACCCATTGATTCCAGTAGGGTAGCAAGTCTATCACTAGGATGAAAGCATAAAACTAAGTTAATAGGGGGTACAATAATTGAACATTTGTAAATAGAAAAGCTATTACAATGCCTACGATCAGAACTGAGAATTTGATACAGTTTGTCCCATGCATCTTGTTTAGCTTCACAGTGATACCTGTCTGTTGTAGCTCTGCAAAATATTTGGTTCATTCTATTTGGAACACAGCCTTTTCCAGAATAACAGTTCTGTCTCATGTGACACCTTCTGCTTACACTTCCAAAGTCTCTACCCTTACCTTAATCTATGCATTGTTCTCAGTTGAATGTTACTAATACTAATAGTGGCAGCAGGTGATTTGCTTTCCAATATTAGCCATACAGAAAATGCAGTGTGGGGCTGCTCTTCAAAGCTTTGTAGCTTTGCAAATATGTGTTAAAATTACACAAGAAGCTGAGCGCCTTAACTAGCATAGCTGCAGCGTAAATTGGGTAACTGCATGCATGGATAAGTACAATTAGCAGCTGCAGAAGTTAAAGGCCTTGTGGGCAAACAATTGCCTGTTTAACATATACCAAGCAGAGGAGTGTGATTCTGTATTCCCTTCCCCCTCTACATACAATATATTTTTAAAAATCTGACTCTATTACAAATATAATGAGCAAAATTCACAAATTTAAAAGTCAGGATGCAGACTTTGAACAACAAGGACAAGAAGTTATTCACCAAACCAGACAGTTCACAGACAGAATTGCTTACCTATGAAAAGTGTGGGGGTCAAAAATACATGTATTTCAAGATGAGCCTATAAACAAGAAATAGACATAAAAAAAATTAATCAAAACCCCTAAAGGCTTCAATTAATAAAATAAGTTGTGTTAAGGAATACAGAGTGCCAAGCTTTACCAAAAGGAAGAAATAGAATTATAATTCAAAGCATCGGACAGAGTGACTGTCCACAAAGTAATGCAACAACCTATGCCAAAGCATTTGCCACCAATTTATTTGCTGCTGAAGGCTGAATAGACTGAAGTCTTGCTCCTTTGCTAAATTACGTGTTTCAGAATTAATCCTCCAGCCTGCAGCAGGTAACAGATGCTTTACAGGGCAACTTAGAGCAGTCACCTATTACTGCTCATTATTTAATAGCACTGCTTTAACTCTGCTGTGATTGCCTTCACTGTTGGATAGTTTCTCTTACAGGTTCATGTTTTCACAGTTCTTTTCCAGGGTTTCACACCTGCTTCCAGAGTATTACATTGACTCCAGTTGGCCCAGTGTATAACAAGCAGCAGCTGGGAGAAATTTCCTGTACAATTTATCCTAGATGGGCTTTACGAAAAGCATGAATTTCTTTTCTTATCAACTAGTTATCATGAGATCCCAGCTAAAAAATTTGTGTATAAGTTTTCAATATTATGCACTGTCAGTTGTGTGCAGTACAAAAGGAAAATATGCAGCTTATGACCAAAAAAGCTGTCAGAGTCCATGATATAACTCATTATTATGTGATGGATAAGATAACTCTGTTTGCAAAGTTAAAACCACGTAAAAGTTGCAATGTAGGGCAAAGTTTAACAGGGGCCAGCAGAAAGGACAGAGATGACAAATTTTCTATGTATTTGCTTATCTAGAAATTGCAGAGAAATTGCCACACCAGTGATCCAACAAATCTGAGGCAAAGCCTCATGCAATTAGAATTTACTTAATTTTTGCTAGGCTTAATTTCTTCTTTAATAAGATGAGAATGTTTTTCTTTTTAAGTGATTCTCTATTTCTGTGAACATGATTTTCATTTGGTTCATCTCTCTGTTTTCAGAGAAATACGCAGAGAATGGCAACAGGAAAGCTTATCTATTTCAGCAAATTCAAGGAACTCCACTGAATTCAGTAAAGTTATTCCAGATTTTTTTCATTCTAACTGGCAACAGATTTTGGTTCAGATTCTTCTACAGTGTCAAAAATCTGCTAAGGTAACAGCCGCCATGTTATATATAATATTATTTCCTGCACAAGTTTTAAATCATATTTTTCAGTACACTTATGTCCATGAATTGGGAATCTATTATTTTTATCATCTAGAATGCATAGCCAATATTTTGCATTTGCAATCTTGAAAACAATTTAATAGGGGCAGCAGAATATTTTTGTATTTTATCAGTTTATTGTATCTAAGTGCTGACGGTATGTAGCATCTATTGCATATTGCATGTAGTCTTACATTATAGAAATCTGTTCATCCCCTGATTTCCTTTTATTAGCCAAGATTATCTTTCCAGCTGGTCTTTAATTAAATATTTCATTAACAATCATTAAGGAATTATATATAAACTCTTCATAGGTCTCATTCTTAATCATAAGCACTTCATTCACAAGCAGCTATAAATCTGAATTTTGCCTTCCAGTTTTACTACAAAGCCTTTTTAGAATAGGTATGGAAAAAAAACACCAACAAAAAAAACTTCATTTCCAAAGGAGAATTTTCCAATTATATTCATTTAAAATAATCAAGAATTTACTTAAGGTTTTAAATAAGGTGACTGAAAAATGAATCCCAGGATTTTTCCATTCTTCTTCATTCTGGCTAAAATAAAGGCAGCTCAAAATTATAGATTATTCCCTCTCTTTAAACAAGGTGGAAGGTGGTGAGACAGTGCTGGGTAGATGCACAGTAGTAATGGATTATGCAGATTTTTCTCTCCCGGGTCACTGTTATGAATCCAATCCAAGATAGCAGTGACAAAATGTCAGTGTCATTTTATGGCTTTTAGCATGAAATCCTGACCCTACGAGGTCAATGGCAAAACATCAGTGGTGCCAGGATTTTCACCTTTTGAGTCTCTAGCGTGCAAAAAGAATTAAAGTCTGACTCAGCATCCATTGACTTTAATGGGAGTTATACTAAGTTCAAGGTCTGGATTTTAAAAAGTCCTTAGGTGCTGCTTTGCTCATGCTTTGAGCCTAAGAGCTGGATCCTTCACATGATTCTAACACTTAGAACTGGAGCATTGAAACTATAAACTTCTATCCTTAAAGTTAAATGTTCTGATGGGCAAGATAATATAGTGATGCTAAACATACACAGTATCAAAACAACATCCACATGCTGACTGTGTGTCCTGCCATCACTCTTGTGGCCCACCCCCAGGCTTAGTGCAACAGCACTTCTAACCCACACCCCACTTCCAACCGTTTCTCTTTCCCCTTCTAAGATCTGGAAGAAGATCTAAGTCCCGAACGCTTCTCTGCTACAGTTATGCAGGGACCACTACCCACATTTTTCCTCTCTGGACAGGAAAATGCCAAGCGGGCATTCTCAGAGGGCTGTGATTAGGAAGCAGTCCTATAGTGAGGTGTTAAATGGTGTTGCCCACCCAGAGTGTAAGTCATACATGGTCCAACCTCAGCTCCCTCTCAGTGCACAGGGAGAGCTGAGCACCTCAGAGCTGATTCACAGCAGCTGCCTGCTGAGCCAGCCAGTGTCAGCAAAGGTCCAAACATTGCTGCTTAACGCACATCAGTGAGGAAACAAACAAGCCTTTAAATCAAGTTATTTTCAGCAGCAAAAAAGACTCAGCCATGTGGAAGCCATAGTATGAGGTATTTTCACAAACAGAGGCCTATGCCTTTTCCGTAACTGAGCAGAGCTCAATTTTTAAAACTGTGACTGGAGAATTTGTTGGCAAGTACTCTGCCAAACATGATGCAAAGCTGTCTTTTTATCTAGTGATTATATTGGCCAGAGGAAATATGAGACATTGACTGTTTTGCCCTCCTTTATAAGATGACACACATCCCCTTGCTCCACTGTCTGGATTACTCTGCTCCACTAGGCTCCACTGGATAAGGGCTGCTTTCACCACATTTATTCACTTCTCTCGCTTATTTCTCTGAAAGCAAAATCCTTGTCCCAGATGACAGGAGGTTCAAAACCTCTTGGACTACCATGTTTGTGTCCCTTAAGAAATTTAGCATAGATTGTGGCTTCTACTCTGCATTCTGTCTAGTCTTACGGTCAATTCCCAGAAAGTTCACTACTACAGAATGTGAGGTCTCTGTAGTACAGGCATAGTAATCCTTTGTGTCAAAATGATTAAATTAACAAAAGAGGAGAAGTTATGAAACATCCTTTCTGGAGTGATTAATTAAAACAAAATCCTTATCAATTCCCTGAAAGCAGGCAGAGATCGTTTGTTATTTTATTTCATTCGGTTTGGTAGCGGTTGTTTCGTAGAAAGGACATTACAAGCCATTTTAAACCAGCAGTTGCAGGACCCTAACTCTCAAGCCTTGCAATTTTGCAGGCTTGAAAAGGTTTGATTCTGAAAAGGAAATAAGAATATAATCCAAATGAGATGTCAGATTTTGAGTGGTTATCCAAAATGGAAACAAATTCCCAATATTAAATGATTTGTTCATGCCCTCCAAAAATACTAAGGTGCACAAATATAAAAATTATGTCTTGCTGTAACATGAGCTTTCCAGAGATACCTCACTTGTACAAATACACAGTTCAGGCATGTGTTCCTAAAAGTATTTAGCTATGCTGAAAACCACCCAGGAATTAAACTGGATGAAAGCATGCTGAAGAAGTTGTTGGAGGTTTAATTACCTTTTCCTTTTTTCTCTTTAGTGGGAGTTCTGAATTCTGGAGGAGTAAAACTCCAGTCTCTACTGTATTGAAATGGTATTTTTTTAGCACTCCAATCATTGTCTCTACTTGACTAAGACATTTCTGTGCTAAAGCAGGTGCATTTACTTTTCAAGTATTATTTTACTAATCAATTGAAAAATTACCTCCATGAATGACAGAAGTGCAGACCTTTGGAGTATTTCATTAAAAGGAGCAAACATTAATTACAAATCCAGCCCAACCTTTGCAGACATAAATTATGGGATGGATCTATTTTCTCCATGCTTAATTGCAAGCAGTGACTAGCTCTTTAAATTATTATCTCCAAAGCATGAATGAAATTAGAATGGATTTGATGATATTCTCAAGGCTTATTTGTATCTAAATAACTTGGCCATGTACTATCTAGTGATATAAGGAAAACCAGGTAAAACACCTTTGAGGCTCTAAACAGTGGCTAGCTTACCAGGAAAAAATTGGGAATTGCAAAATGGAATTGAAACCTTAAAGTCTTTGCAGAAAGGGATGTCTAGCTGCAGGTTTTAACAATGGGATAGTTAATATTGTCCAAGAATTTTTATTCTAGTCTAAATTCTAAAAATTTTAGGTGTTTGTAACTTTCTGAAGCATTCACATTTCAGGCAGAATTTTCCAGGCAGTATCTTTCCTGAAAGGTAATATTTACATTTCAAGAAAAATAAATATTTTTCTAGTGAAGTAAAACACCCTTCCCACAGAATTAAGCAGGTTGAAAATTTTGATTTTGGAATAGCTACAGTGCTGACATGTTTGTGATCAAACTGAAATCTGGCAGGAAAATAGATGAGTAAAGTGCCTTTGATTGGTCTGTAGAAAACCGATTTTGAATTAGCCATGTTTGTTGATACAAAGTAGAATTTCAAAGACATTCAACAATGGCCAAATTTTCAAGGGATCTTTTCTCCYGACTAATATATGTTTTTACAGCATATTCTCTACTTGCCTCTTCATCTTTTTTAAATATCAAGAATAAGCAAAATTTTTTCTTTGTTTGTGTTAGCATAGTCCTAAAACTCAAATGAAGAGTTAGGCTGTTTTTCCAAGGCCTTTGTTGGTAGTTTAAGTCAGAAACACCGAAAACGAATTTCCCAAATTTTAAAACAAGCTTTACTTAATCTCTCTCTCTACTGAGCTCTACTTTACCTATACCAGTTTAATAACTCCATCTGTTTTCCAAGGGAGAAGTATTCAATAGTTACTATTTATGATGGAATGACTTAAATTTTTATCATATAATAAAACTCCCTTTCAATTTCTAAAAAAATGTTTAATACATGACAAAGAGAAGGAGCAGAACAAAACTAAAAACTGAACATGCATAAAACTCAAACAAACACAAAACTATCTGATAAGCCTCAGCATGAGACAAAACTGATCTTGAAGTTTCTGAGTACTTAAGATATGGAGAACTTCCAGTCCTTCTCTGTTTAAAATAATTTAAAAATTCATTCCCACAGGAAATAAACAGCATTGTATACATGTAGATAACAGAAGGTGCGGTTTACTATGACAATGAGTGAGGAATAGATGTAGAATGCAAGGATTATTTTTTTTTTAATACAATGATGAAAACAGAAATGTATTTTTTTGTAAAATGTATTCAGTGATTTAGATTTTTGCATTGGAAACGGAAAGCCTTCTTCTATAAGAACTATGACCTTTATATACCACACAGAGTATGGACAAAGGAGTCTGAACAAAGATTCTCAATGGGTACTGCCTGCCCCGTGTTTTTACTATCCTTCTACCAAAGAAGTTAATCATTTGGCATTGCATACTTAAAAAAAAAAAAAAAAGATAATGACTTGCTTGGAGTTCAATTTACTTGTGTCATGATACAATAAATACCAAGCTGAGTTCTCACAGTATTAATCATTAACCTAGGAGAGGGCATTAACTTAAAATGCATTCCTTCAACTTTGATATGTTTCGTGAATACATTTGCAGATATTTTCACAGCAATTTCAAATATGCTGAAGACACAAACAAGTCCAAGTACCCCCAAAAGCCAAACTCTTTTTCATCTTTTAACTTTTGGATATAAAGTTACCATCCATCTCTGCTGCCAGAACAGCCTCTGAAAGCAGAACAACAGAAGCTCTGCAAAGTTGGATTCTGAGAGGTACAGAGGAAGCCCAGCTCAGATTCAGAGAGTTTATTTGTGCAAGACACCGTGCAAAGAGCGGGGCAGGGGTAGCTATAAAAAGTAAAATATTCTGATATGGTACTGATTTTTTTCGAAATTTTCTACTATGACAGATTTCTCAGGCCCATAGCAAAATGTTTCTGGTACTGAGTTGAAGACTCTGCAACAACATTAGAAGATTACTTGGAAAAAAATATATTCTGCTGGAAGGTTAGAGATTGGTTCAAAAAATTTAGATAATTGGTCCAGCACAGAGAAGACTTCATGGGCTTCATAATTCTAAGTGTCTTGTTTAGGAGAGGGAAGAGTGAGAAATCCTATTTGCTTGGATTTTGGAAGTATTTATGTTCCCTTTCTTCTCCATGGTATTTCATCCTAATTTACAAGTGAGGAGTTAAAGATTGATCTGGAGCTTGGGAAAAGCAGTCAAGCAGAGGACCACTGGGGACAGGGTGAACCCTTTAACCATATTGCCTGAGAACGGCAGTGCTTGGCAATCTATTCCTGGGAATGATAATATCATAGGTAACCTATTTGCTCTGGAATCTAAACCAGACCACCACATTCAAACCACCTGCATCTAAAATGAAGATAAATATGTTATGGGGATCTCCCCACTTACACAGGCCTGAGTGGAATGTATGATTTTTAACAGACCTGGGCAAATTCCTCAGTCTTAATAGTATACCATTCAACCCATAACAAAATTTGGTGACATTTTTGTTTCTCCCCAAAACCATCCAATCCTAAAATCTCATTTAGATCTACTCATTGATCATCTCCTTTATATTTCTTTAGAAAGGAAAACATCACTAACAATTATTGGTTTTAACATGTTGCAGCTTATATATAGTTTCCCATATAAGGAAAAAACACCTTAAGCACTGTGTGAATCTAACACCAATATAATTTATAAAATGTAGAAAGGTTGGAGTAGAGAGGGTAGGAAATTGGTTAAATGGGAGTTTTAAAAATTAAGATAGTTTCTTTATCAAGGGTTATGGAAAACATATGAAGGAGATAGAGTATGTACCTTTAATCAACAGATACTTTTTTTTTCCTCTGAATAGAGAATTGCAGAGAGAACTTTGCTTCAAGTTGCAACGATTGTTAATGGAAATATTGAGAAATCATGATTTCCATCTAAATATTAAACACTGGCCTATTAATGCCTGTATATAGTCTAAACGTAGGCAAATGTTTATTCAGATGTTTGCTATGCACCAAACCAACATGCATTAATTATAGCTAAGAAAGTGTGAGCAAAGACTGCTCTGAGGCAGATCCCAAGTCACAAAGCATGCAGTACAGCTTCTCTGACCCATGGATGTTACAGCCTTTCTAACATGGGCTACAGCATTTCAGGCAGTGGGCTGTACCATACTAAAGGGTGCAAATCACAGAGACTTTGTGTATGACAGTGAGGACAACCACATGAGACTAATAAGCAGTTCAAGTGCAGCTCCTACATCAGGACTACAACATGAGTCCATTTGACTGGAGGACCCAGGAACACTTCCTCCAGACTCTGGGGCAAACATAGGCTGCCCCCAGAGTTCATAGAAGGACAAGATCCCAGGGCACATCAGTGCACCTGCAGYCTGGTTTCAGTGCACTCCAACAAGTCCGTGTGCCTGGACACAGAGCACCGCATGGAAACAGCCCCTGTGACCACTAACAGGACTGAGGTGAGGAAAGATCTGCTGGGTAACTCCAATTTTTGTCTGCAGAAAAGGTGAACTAGTATGGACCACGAAGGCCAGCATAGCTGGGTTGCACAGACCCCAGTGTGACCCATGCTGTATGGGAACAGAGAAGCCCCTGCAGGGGGGTGCCCAGAGCCTCCCTGTGCTCCCGAGGGAGGTGGCGTGTGGCCCACGGCTGTCAGCCATGCTGGATTTCAGCACATGGGTCACAGGAAGGCTGGCCACCCTGATCACTGGTGGTCTACGCAGATAGAGTTACAGACACACAAAGCTGACAAGGGTGTGAATGAGTATCACATTGGGGACTGCAAAACACAACGGTACCTTCCTGTAAGTTATGTGCATAGTTCTCATTCTGCACTTTTCTCCTCGGTCCAGCAAATTCTGAAATAACAAGTAAGAGTAGCATCAATACTAGCTCCACCCAAACGAGAGAACAAATGTGTATGGAACAAGGAGATGCAACGGTTTAGTGATTTTGAAATGAGTTGAATCCTGGCTGTGTAACTGTCATGGTTTAACCCTAGCCAGCAACTAAACACCACACAGCCGCTCGCTCACTCCCCCCACCCCCGGCGGGATGGGGGAGAGAATCGGCAGAGTAAAAGTAAGAAAACTCGTGCGTTGAGATAAGAACAGTTTAATAATTGAAATAAAGTAAAATAGTAATAACAGTAATAGTAATAGTAATAATAATAATAATAATAAAGGAATATACAAAGCAAGCGATGCACAACGCAATTGCTCACCACCTGCTGACCGATGCCCAGCCAGTCCCTGAGCAGCAATCGCTGCCCCCCAGCCAACTCCCTCCAGCTTATATACTGAGCATGATGTCATATGGTATGGAATACCCTGTTGGCCAGTTGGGTTAGCTGTCCTGACTATGCTCCCTCCCAGCATCTTGTGCACTTGGCAGAGCATGGGAAGATGAAAAGTCCTTGACTAGTGTAAGCACTACTTAGCAACAACTAAAACATCAGTGTGTTATCAACATTATTCTCATACTAAATCCAAAACACAGCACTATACCAGCTACCAGGAAGAAAATTAACTCTATCCCAGCTGAAACCAGGACAGTATCCACCCCTTATTCTATACCATCTATGTCATTGCCCAGGTCTCACATTTTCCCATACATTCCAATTAATTACCACCACTTTTCCTGTCTTTTGATATATACACACAGATATCATTCCCTTAGTCTATGGGCCATCCCTCTAAAATGTCCATTGAGTTAATTTAGTCCATGACTTCGGGGTCCATCTGTCATAACAGTCTTTCAGGGCACGAGAGATGGTGTGTGGTGTTGGATTGTTGCATGCTGATCCAGTCCACCTTATCTTCCTCCAACCTAGTTTGTTCTTGTGTTTTTAGTTGAAATCTGACATGGGGGAACAAATTATTATTATTATATCCATTTGAGCTATCCCAACCATTTAAATACTCAGTCACCTGTAAATTGTGAACAACCTTGTTGCACATTGTGTAATTGCTGTGGGTTGAACTCTTGAAGGATAAAGGCCCAGAATGGTTCAAATAATAGCTCTTGGTCTGTCTTTCTCTGACAGCCAAATATGAATAACAATTTATTTTGGCCAAAACAACCAATTCCAGTGAATTTATGTCCTTAATGGGAGATCTGCCATGACAAACAAGAAGGGGATGTAGCTATATGATTCGGTACATTCTAGTCAAAAGTGGAATATCTTAAATCAAAAGTTTCAGTAGGCTTAAAGGTTCCTGCTAAGCCTCTCTATTAAATCTTCATAATAACATGACAAGCTAGAATTCATGACTTCTACTTTATTAAAAAGAGGGCAACCACTAGGATAAAATAATATTGGGAAATAAAATTTACCTTGGATTAGTTTCATGTAAACATAAAAAAATCAACTTCTCAGAACTCACATGAAAAACATAATGTAGTTAATATTAAATACAATGATTATGCAACCTATTACTTTTACAGTTTGTGCTCCTGTGTCCTTGATTTCGGCCCTGTTTTGCCTATGATTAATGAATGACTCACCTTCAGTACTCTCTCATTTATTTCATACCTCATTATGAATTTGAAAAGGTCAATTTGTTATTTGAAAACAGCAAAACATGCATGGAAGTTGAACAGTGTTCATAAATGCAAATGACATATTTTTATAAATAAATTGCTATTGCCTGGTATTATTTCTCGTTTTAATAGTTTACATTTTCTAACTGCTTTTGTTGTAATTTTGAAGAGTGTACATATCTTATTCCCAGAGAATAACAGGTGAAATTTCTGCACGTGTTTTATATGAATATCAGGAGTGTCTATGCACTCCCTATACAGTCTCACACACAAATCCTAGAACGGCACCTGGTGTACTTAACTGTTTTCTATTTTAACTTGCTATAATTTCCCATGGCTTCTCATTTATTTTGCTTGGAATTATTTTACCAGGGTTTGATACTTTATGACGTTATGTGATTATACTTTTAGCATTCAGGTAGGGACAAAACCTAGGCTAGAAAAATTGATGGAAGTTTTATGTATATCAAGCTCATAATTGTTAAGCAAAAACACTAACTTATTTATACTAAAAACAAAGTTTCATACCAACAGTTCACAGTACTACTTTTTTGTTGTTGTTGTTATATCCTTTTTCTGTTTTGATAATTACTTTCAACTACAGAATTCAGTAGCTGCAAAATACTTTCTTGAGCAGAAAAAAATTGGCTTGGGTGACATCAATGCTAAATCACATTCTGTGGAACACTTAAAGACATAAACCAAAAAGTCCATCTTTTCTCTCAGTTTACTGGAGGTAAATTCTTAAATCACTTGGGCATCACTGTCAGAAGATGACAGTTACCAACTATAAGAAAACACCTGTGATAAACTGATAGCTTGAGGAGTAGATTATGGTATCTAGAGAGGCTCAGGGTAACTCCATTCAACAGAGTCACTATCATAGCTGGCAAGCTGCCCTGGGGAACTTGGTAGTGGCACAGAAATCTCCTTCTGGACATAGGGCAATTAATGCTATTCAGAGTGTTCATCTCTACGACTATGCAAAAAACAGGGTCTGTGCTGTCTACAGAGCAATGGCCTGTGAGGCTGTTTATGGATTGGGCTACACTCCAGACTGTATAGACGTGCCCAGGCTAACTTTAAACTGGACAGTTTGGTGATTTCTGGCACTGTGTAGCTGGAGCTGCACATACTTCAGTGTGGGTTAACCCAGCCCCTCCAGAAGACTGTGCAGCCTGCTCTTCTCTCATCACTTTGGCAACCTTGTCCACACGAACAAGTGGAGTTTAAAGTTCTGCAACAGAGACTTCACTGGGTAAAGGCATTACCTCTAAAGCCCCACTGACAGCTGCACCCAGCTCCTTCTGCAGAAGATAATCTGTCTTTTGCCTTACCTTTTTCAGTTTCTGGCTCATCATGTGTAAGCAGCAGCACCTGCACCTACTATTTTTGGCCTGTCTTATTTGCAGCTGGATTATGGCTGTGAGGTTTATTCAGGTGAGGTTTATTCAGGTTGGATGCTGAGGCTACATTTGACTGAGAATAGACCAGAGTCCATGGACTTTATAAACAGAAATGTAAAAATCAACCCCAACCAATTGCATACTTCTTCACTCTGTACAATATGCATGGCTGTTTGTGGTGCCAAGTTCAACAGCTTAAATGTTGTGTCATCACTGAAAATAATATAACTGAGCATGGTTAGTAACTGCAGGCTGACCTTCAGCCTCGGCTTTGCTTAATATTGTAGCTTTATGTTTTCCCCCAATTTGTTTAGAATTCTTTGTACCATGGATTATTAATCTATAACTAAACATTGTCCTTGGTGTTCATCTAGACAAGAGTATTTGGAACCAATGCAAATCTATTACCTTTTCTTTGAATTTTGTAAGCATGTTCATTACAGGCCTTTATTCTTCCTACAATTTCAGTGAAAACTGTACAAGAAAAAAAAGTAATTGTTTATTTAGGATCATTGTTTTAAATCACATCCCACCTATGATGCACTTTAAGATTGGTGTCCTTAAAATTAACAAAATCAAATACCCATCCCAACACTATACCCTTATTCCTGCCAAGCTCTATATTAGTTTTCAGTGTGAATGAAGAATAGAACATCTTTACACATGGCAAATGTTAAGAAGGTAATAATAAATGGTAAATTTGACATGACATAGGAAGTATGTGGGGGGAAAAAAAAAAATCAGTGAAAAAAACCCCCCAAACTTCCTGAAGCTATAAGAAAAACAGACTTTGTGATAGACGTGGCGGAAATCAGAGAAAACTACACAAAGCAGGTCTGAATATCTTACTACAATGTTTGAGTATCATCTTCAGTATAGAATGATCAAAACCAAAACATATATACTATGGAAGAACTGAAGTTATGTAATGATGGTTTACCTCTAAGGATTTAATCTTTAACAAGTGGCTTCCTATTTAAGCAATGAGAGCATTTAGTCTCCTCACTTAACTAGAATGAGAGTCTACTTCTCAAGGCAACTGCTTAGAGATAACTAAAACTAGTCTGAAACTTAACAGGTGTTACTTCCCCTACTTGAAGTGCAACTATTTCAAAATATCACTTATTCTTTTTTATTATAAAAATACCAAGAAATATTTTCAGGAACTACCCAGTATTCATTTTGACTCAAAACAATCTATACGGCTTAACTGGATGTTTATGCTAGAATTTTTATAAAGGATTTTAAAGCAGAACCTATGGTAACTCATTAGAATAGCCTAGCATTTCTATACAGAATTTTGAGTTAGCCATTCTCCCACATGCCTGTGGAAAGCAAATAGAAGGAGGCAATTTCTGTTGTTTGCAAATCCCAAGAGAATGAAAACAAGTCTCCTCAGACTATCAAGAGCACTACATGGTTTTGCTTTACTGTTAACATAACAAATATGATTTTCCCAAAGCATTCTTAAAAAAAAATCTTTCCATCTTGTATTTCCTCTGTAGAAAAAAACATGTATAAAGCTAGTGAGAAGGGATGATTGTTTTTTTCAAGTGATAAAATCACACAGTAGCAATGTGACACTGGATTATTGGGATATTTCTTCCAAACTGCACTTACTATGGTCCCACAAAACAGATGGCATAAAGAAAGCAGCATTTTAAAAAAATTAATCCATTTATCAGCATCTGGAAACATGAAAAACAAAACAAAGTCCAAAAGAATCCTAACTCCTACCTTGCCTTTCCTTCCTTCATCTCTGCCATGGACAGTGACTCACATGTGCAGATACCATGCCAGAAAACCTCTATCACTTATGGTCCCTCTTTGGAGCCTAGGAAAATGCACATCAGCTCTTTAAACACAAACCTCTGAATTTATGAGCTCCTTGAGGGAGATGTGTGGCAATATCCTCACTCCTGTATTTTTTCATTGTTACTGAACAGACTAGATTTCATGCCTGCTTCCTACATGAGCTGAGCACTGCACAGAAATTGACTTTTAGGAAATATATTTCTGTGTATTCCAGAAACCAATAGTGCTTTTATACCCAGGTAGCTGACATAGCTAGTTACACAAGAAATATCCAAATACATGAATTTAAAGAGGGAGGGAGAGAGGGGAACCATAGTTTGCAGAAGCACAATATTCAGAAATCTCAAATGAGTGTTTATCTTTGGATGGACGTTGTTTAGATAACCAGGCCTGCATTTTATGCAGGCCTCCCAGCCTCCCTCCCCTCCCAGAGCCTCCCAGCTCTACCATAAGATGACATTCACATGTTGCTAACTCTGAATATAATAACATAAATAATGCTTGTCTTCAGGATAGAGTGACCCTTGCTATCTACTCTACCATGCACACATTTACATTGCAGACTACTACTTATTGACACCTGCCAGGCACCCATGGTATCAGGGCAGCCCGAGCAGAACATGCATTATATAGACTTCAGAGGGTGAAAATATCAGTGTCATAAACACCATAACTGCAAACTGCAAGAAATGACAGAAGGCCAGATTCTGCCCTAAAGCTCTACTGAGGCAAATTCACCAGTGGTGTGACTTCAGGCCCAACCTCAAATCTGAATGTGTAAATTGCATCTTTGGCACTCTCAACTAACAGACACCTGCAAAACTGTGGGAGCTTAAGCTACTGTTCAGATGATTAGATTCACTTTCATTGCTTTTTGAAGATTGACTTACAACAAGTGAGGATGCAGAGTACATGAGGCATTCAAAGAGGAGGTCTTGGGGGAAGGCAAAGTACTTGAATGTTTAGCACATTTTGTAGATAGGTCTGGAATACAGGATGTGGATGTTGTGAGAGGCAAACAATGAGGTGACTGGCAGCAAAGAACTCTGAGCTGGAGCAAATGTGAAGGTAAAACAGAATCGAAATAGTGAACCATCTGCTTTCTAATGAAAACAGCTCTACTTGTCAGCAACATGCAGAAAAAATGATTTCTTAGTTGCAGTGTATAACCGAGGGAAGTAGCTTTTTTGCTATATGAGGTAATACACTCAAATGATGTATGACTTAGATAATAGTGTGGGTTAATGATCTTCAGCTGGATCAGGGAGTAAAACAAAGTAATTTCATAATACAGAACATGATGGATTAAATCATGTTAATACTGGGTATATACATTAAAGAAAATGATCTTTCTAGCATACTAAATGGCAAAATAAAAAGCACTTTTAGTAAGTTATATGATTAATTAGTCTGCCCTTTTATTTATGTACCATGATAAAGTAAAATGTACTACTTCTGGTTACCTCCCAGGCAATTATTCTAAAAGTTATATTGAATACACCAGCTTCATTGTATTGCACCAGTCCATCAGGAACTATAAAGTAGGTCCCTGTCTTTGTTTTAAGTCAGGGGTTTTCTTTTTTCTCTCCCTTTCCTGTCCTCCTTGCTAGAGGTTATTGGGTTTTTGTTTTGTATCCTTTTTAACTCACAGAAACATGAGTTTGAACATGATATGTTGATATATTGAAATAATGTAAACATTGCTTTGTCTTGAGTACCATGAGTTAGGGAGAATGCAAAAAATTACAGTAACCGAAAAGTTATAGCTCAGGTGTAATTCAGGCAAATATTTAAATATGAAAATGCAAATGCTCCAGAGTCCATCCAAATTCTGAGCTTTTTCATTTCCTGCCTTCACGACTTAGCTGTGTATCTTGCAAATTTCCACCAGATTTCCAAAGGTTCAATCACATCCAGAACAATTCAGAAAGAACCTGGAAATGGATTTTCAAAGGAGATTTCAAATTAAAGTAAAAATCTCAAATTTCAGAAATAATGGTACCTACAGAGGGAGGAATATTATTTTTGAGAACTATGTCTCTTCCAGTCTCATTTTACATTCTTTTCAGAAATTGTGCCAATGATGTAAGGCACAGAAGTTTCCTCTAGTAACAAATTTACCTGTAAGGAAGAAAAGCTATTGTTAGCACTGAATTTACTTCTTTCTTAACATCTTATGAGCCTGTAGAAATCAATAAAATGCAGAAGTTAATGAAAAGTCCATTTCAATGATCTTTAAAAAAAAAAAAAAGATTTAGCAAGCTGGGGGTGTTTTTCTATTCTATCAGGGATTCCTTAGACAGATGTACTGGACAACATGGAAAATCTGAAAGACCAGACCTGGACAGTTTTCTAACGCTAAATTCAGAATTCAGGTGGGAAGTGTCTTTGACAGAGAGAAACCTGTTTCCACAAGGGGCCCAGCACTTACATGGACTTATTCTGTTCCACAGACTTGCACAGAAAAGTGAGTGCTAGGCTGAAGGAAATGACTTTAAAAAAGAACCAGCTAAGAACAACTACCTTTTTTTTTTTTTTTTTTGAAGCTAGTGCCAGACATTTGTCTACTACAGCAAGCGCTTTGAATTTCTGCATGAAATACTCCTGATGTTCTAATTCTGGATTCTCTCACACAGAGTCCACCCGCTGACACAGAGTCAGTATTTGCTGACTAATCTTTTGTTTGCAACATCACTAATGCTTTCTTCCGACTCTGGGGTTTTTGCCTTCTCCGCTGCAATGTGAAATCTGTCTTTACCGGGAATTAATTAAATCATGGTAAATATAAATCCATATATTTTCAGTATTTATTCCATCTGTGTGTTTTGCGTTTATGTGCTAGCAAAGGAAATGCTCTATCATCAAGCTCTACAAAGGCACTTTCTGTATCATCGTATTTTAGTGTGTGTGAGTGCAGTAAGAGTGTTCTTTCCTCCTATAGTGCTGTCCTATGTTTAATTCTCATCACCATTCAAGGTGTACCGTGCAGTTTGCAGGCCTCTCAAATTTCTGTTTAGTGTGGAAAAAGGCACATGAATTTTCCTCTTGTAAAAGGCATCTTGTTAATATCACCCTTCTCTACGATCAACACTCCCCAAAATTATTCTGTACACCTTTTCTAAATGTTCCTCCTTATTCTAAGGAGGATCATAAAGGCATTAACCAAGAAGACTTTTGCATGCTACTCAGCAGTATCACATCTGTACTACTTTTTGAAGGGAACAGATTTATGATGCATATTTACTTTATTTTGCCAATTTATTCCAATAAAGCCTATAGCTGTTAATGGTTGTTTATATATTTCTAAGCAGCTTTTCAGCCTARAATACTGGATAGATACTGCCTAGAAATTCCAAATAGATACTGAAGTTCATAAATAGAAAGAACCTGACCACCTATTTACGACTAGTAAATAAACTTTAAAACAGATTTTTTTCAGGCATGTGAATTATTAGTTGCTGGTGAGACTGCTGTGAGAATATAGAAAATGGGTGAAATGTATCACAGAAAAACAGTGTATAAGCACAGCTTCTTCAAAGTGTTGGTCTAAAATAACATTCAATTATTGCTACATTTTAAACTTTGTAGGATATAACACCATGTAGAAGTGTGACTTTAAAATTAGTGTTTGCAAGTGCCTGTGATGTAGGTGAGGGGTTTTAGCAAGCAGCAGGTTTTAAACCTAAAATTACATTAATTTATTTGCTGCAATAAAATTAGGTAGATTAGTTATTGTTCAAACTGATTTGTTACACAAAAGAACAGCTTTTATATTAAAAAAAAAAATTAAAAAAAATCTGAGAGAAGTGTTCATGCTCTTGTACTCCATTACCGTTGGCAAGACTCAACTAGAAATGCGAGATATGTATAAAAAGTAATTTTGTCTCATTAAATGACAACACTAGTGGTTCCTCTTCATCTCCTTAATTCATTTCTTATAGTTTTTCTTGTCACATCCACATGTTTTATGGCTTAGTAACTTGCAAGTTATGGTTGTAATTTATGGTCAAAATTGAGTGGTAGCAAATCACAGAATATTTTCATTGATTACCCTAAATTGTCTAATCTCCTGTATGTTTTTAGGACTTGATTGGGTGGTATTTACTGATTGCCTTCATCTAATTTAAAAATCAATCGATAGCAACAATGAGAGGTGGTGGATAAATCGAGCCTAATGCAGCATAACTGCAGCAAATATCCATCAAAGGCTCATTCTCAATCAAATTTGTGGGAAGTTTTAATACATAAACCAAAATGTCTAAAAGCCTTACTTCTAGAGCACATCATTTTAAAATTGTGCTCTGCAATGTGACATCTTATTGCTCTTATGCTGTCTATTTAGGGCAGTTTTCCACTGCTAAAATGAACATATTTCACTACAATAAAACTGTAGCAAACAAGAAAAAAAATGTCAGCTTTGGTTTAAAGCCACTTTGTTCCATCTTCCTCAATATTATCTGTATATAATAATGGGAATTAACATAACATCAGCTTTTCATATAAACTGTGTGCATTTTCCCCAAGATAAACATTCTAATAGGTGTCTTGATGGGAAATATGTTTTCTACATTGAGAAATCAATTCATTAAAGTTGTTCCTTACACTGTTCTTTCTTTAAAGCATCATTTATTTCCTGAAGTTTTAGATAGCAAATATGAAAGAAATTGTCTGGAAGGCAGTGTTCTAATTTCTTGATGCTATCAGGGCAAAGACACCTCATGCAGCAAAGAAGGACAGAGAGTAAATGCAAACCTTCTTTTCTTTTCCAAGTGATGACAGTACAAATGTAAAATGCTTCTTTCTGATTTGTCATAAGAAAACATGACACAAAAACCCATTGTATTTTTGAACTAGGCGTGGACCTCCAGTTTACATTAACTCAAAGTTTTCTATAGGCACATAGAGGTAAACAGTTACATAAATTGAGGTCTGAATTATGCCGTCATTTACAGCCGGATGAGGAGCTAGTTCAATAGCCTGGAAAAACAAGTTAATTCTTCTTGAAAGAATTTTAATCCATACTCAGAAACCGGTATTTAGTACAAGAATTTACTCAGTAAATATTCAATGTAGACAGCTAAGGAGATTCAGCTGTTATTTCTTGACAACAGGGGACATATGATGCTATATACTTCTTGAGCAATAGGAGGTTCTGTCTTGTGCTTCCAGGTGTTAATACATGACCAGTGAAGGAGAGAAACTTGGAGGTTTTGGGCTTTTCTGCAATTTTGCAGCTATTTGATTTTAATTTGAGTCAAGGGTGCTTATTAGTAGATAGACATTCTTTTTTACTGTATTTAAATTCAAGCATATAAGATAATGAGTACAGCCAGGGAACAAACTCTGAAGCATTACATAAGAAGACAGAACTGAATTTCACCAAAGATGTCCATTAAGCAGAACTCTGAAAGACAAAGCACATATCCTTTGCTAAATATTAAAAAAGGACAAGGGTTCTTGATTAACCAGAACCCAAACACTGAAGTTGCACACATCAAAACCTGGGAATTTGCTTTGTGTTAACTTTACAGCTGACCACTCTCTGAGAGACGTATCAACACCTGTGATTCTTAATTTTTGCATAATCCAGATGGAAAAACAGAGAGAACCTTTATCATCATGCTATCACAGTCATATTTTCTTTCAAGTGTTAAACGTGTCTTATATTTGTAAGGATTGTTCTTATTAATGTTATTTTCATTCCCTTCTACAATTTTGATTTTGCCTGGGATTAGAAGATGAATGGGACAGTGCTGAGGTATTAAAGCAGGGGCTTTCCTCTCAAGTCTGCTACACTTTCTAACCAA
This sequence comes from Phoebastria nigripes, assembly GCA_035582835.1. Taxonomy (NCBI): domain Eukaryota; kingdom Metazoa; phylum Chordata; class Aves; order Procellariiformes; family Diomedeidae; genus Phoebastria; species Phoebastria nigripes. The sequence goes on along the minus strand of JAYKAV010001000.1, from coordinate 1,880,363 downwards.
GAGAGGGAAGAGTAAGGCATCTTATGAAGTGGTTTTCCCTCTTGAAAAAACAAGGTCCAAGATCTTTGGATGGTTCTGAATTCACCCAGATGAAAACTCCAYGTTTTGGTACTTATCTGAAGAAAGTACAAGTTACGTGTCTACAGTCCACCACTACTACAAACAAAACTCCAGATACGTACCAGATCGGGCAAGCACCACCACTCTGGAAAATAACTCTTCTGCTCCAATCAATTTTAAAGTATCCTTTGCTGCTAAACACTCTTGAAAAATCTCTGGCCCAAGCAACAGATCACAGCACACATTACAAATATAAAAGACAGCCACCAAAGAGAACCCTACCAGCAGTCCGCTGTTTATTAAAATTCTGACATTCTGAGATATCTTCTTGCCAAGGGCCCTCTTACAATGACATCTGTACACTTGTCATTACATCGCAGTTCACATTACTTACATAAACATGCCACAGGGAAACCATGACTGATATAATTTTTATAAGATTGAAAGGTAGCCATTGTGATCATTAAAACAAACCTGAGAGAGCCTTCCTGATGATGGAATAGATTCAGTTACTTCTTCCTTCTTTGTGGGTCATTAGTTAAAAAGGGGAAGGTGGGGGAGGAGGGAGAGAAGGCCATATACTGCAGGTGTTTTATCCTTTGTAAGGAGACTGCACTGAGACAAATGATTCTAGCTGGCATTTTGTACACACCGGAGATTGCTTATCGATCCAGATCAGAATATTCAGGCTGGCCCCGGGGAAAAGGCAGAGTATTTTCTGAGGGAGTTAATAACCTGGCAGCTGAGCTGTCTTGTCCAATTCACTGAACCTAGGGCTCTAATCAGGCCAGAGTTTCTTATTTTGAGAAATCTTGCCATATGTGTCTGCTAGCTGCCTTCCACTCTATTGGACCAGTGACAGTGATTGAAATGACAGCCTATAGATAGAGCCTAATCAAATTGTTTATTATCAGCCTAAATCAATATGTATAGATTGTTGAAACATCACTGTCATGCCATGGAAAAGTCATACTAATACTACATGCTGCAGGTGTAATTCTAAAATGTATTTTTCCATCCTAAATTACATCTGAATTTAACAGAGTAAAAGAAATTATAATGGTGTATGAGACAGTGAAAAATATACATGTTTACACATTTCAATAAAATAACATTAAGGATTAATGTTAAAATGTCATGTTGTGCACTGCTTAAATACGTTATCATGTTCCCTGTACAGAAGAGAGGCAACAGAGCTGTGGGAAAGGAAAAAGGGATTGAAAAGATAAGTGTTTTGCCTTTTGTATAGAAAGGGAAAAATCTCACAGAGTCTGTGTAAGCATGTTCTGCAGCATGAATCAAATTCCAACACACGTAAAAAGCAAGTTTTGAGGCATCTAGACTACAGAGATGAAACATACAGTAATGTGAATTCCTTTGGTACTACACAAATATTCCTCCTAAAAGCCTTCCAAAGAGCTTGGACCATGAAGTCTAATGATTTGACAGGGAGGCTAGAAGGGCAAACAACTTGCATTCTGAATTTAGAAAAGAGAGACTAATTGCAAGCATCTAAAATTTAACACAAGAGTTGGTTTCATAAAAAAAGCTGTATCTTCTGAAGAGTCTTGGATACTCTTTTTCCACAGAAAAGATACAAATGCATTATATGGAGAAACGCAAAAAATATTTAATAATATGCAGTGAATTGTTCAAACACTAAAAAATGAGATGAAGAAGGGATATTCCTGAGGGCATGGCACTGGATGGAAGTCTCTCAGATTTGGGAGAGGACCAATAATCTTTTTGGCCCTGTGAAGCTCACCTGAGCAGTACGCATGTGAAATTCTTCTCTACTGTAATTGACCCAAAATGGATAATCACCAGAGTGCTTGTGGCCCAACAAGAGTCAACTGTGTAGTTTATAACTTTTGAAGTAGGTCTACTGGCAGAATTTTGCACCACCTATATGTCCTGTGGAATAATTTATTGCCTTGCTCTTCAAAAAAGAATTTTCAAAACTATTTTAAAGTACTCTGGCACAGTAAAGGGACCGTAACCTTAGAGTAATTTATACTTTTTGCCCTGAAGAATGGTGTAAAGTAACCTTCAGGTTAATTAATCTTTGCAATGCAATACACTCCTGTTTGAATATCATTTACATTGTGTGATTATTGGGTTGAGTCAAAAGTATAACAACTTTTAGCATTACGGCATACGTGTCAATAAAAATAATATTGCCTTGTAGGTTGTACTGATTTAAAGTGGTATGTTTTTCCTTGGATAAAATGTACTTTTCTTACTGCACGCATTCAAAGCTCTCCAAGCAGCAATTATCTTTGGCTCACTGATTCTAGGAATTTTCCTATTACATTCAAAATAAGAATTTCTTCATTGCCATTTTAAGAAATAAAGGTACTTATTCAGCATAAAACCTTAGCATATAAGTCTCTCTAAGTATACGCTTAAGTCCCTCCTGAGTCAGGAAAGAGGTTAAGCAGATGCATATCCTTAAGTTCTAGATGATTTCAGTGGGACTTTACTTTGTCTTAAGTTTTGAACATACTTGCAGCATACTCATGGCTAAGCATACAACATGAATACAGGTGGCTGAGTTTGGCCTACAGCTGGCACAAAAACAAAATTTAACATTACTTTTAAAGTGTTTTGACTAAAATCCAGCAAAGCACTTAAGTTTACACACAGTGCTGATTTAACTGTCTCAGTTTATAGTTACACTGGTGCAATTTCCTAGCATGGATACAGTTCTGCTAGTATTTATCTTGGCATAACTTAGCAAGACACTTTTACAGAAATAAATGCCACTGAAAGTCATGGAAGGATAGGGCAAACCTGCAAGAGATAATACCAAAATTGAATAAACTGAAAATGCAACAGCTGGAGGGGCATAAGAAATGGAAAATATCTACTAAATAAAAATATTCTGTCAGCTTTCTTCAAATTCGGGAATTTTAAAGTCACATATTCTCTCACCCAAGGGTCTGCCCTGTTCCCCAAAGATGGAACACCTGCCTGGTGATGTATTTCATTTACACAGTAAGAACAGTATGACTAGGTCCTCTGCCCTCTTTGACATGGAAGTTAGAAATCCAGCAGTGAATGAAGCCAGAAAAATCTCATGATGTTCAGCATGGTGGTTCAGCCATTGTAATTGAACAGTATTTTTGAAAACTGCATTTTCCTCCTTCAGCAAAAATCTTTTTATAATGCTGGAAGAACATTATTCCTTTTTTCCCCCTCCTATATCAGCAATGGACAGGCAGAATCCTGCCAAACACAATTTTCCCAAGAAGTGACTCACTGATCAAGTGGTGGTGTGGTGGGTCTGTGACCTGAGACTGCAGAGTCTGCTACTGAGCCGCAGCACTGAGCCATTAGGGCTCCAAATGAAATGATACATGATTTAAATAGAGAGAATGCTAAATCTCTAAATCTCAAGCACATTTGACCCATATTTCTCAAATATTGGTACTGAGATATTTCTATTGCTCTATGTGACTGTTGAAATGGTTGTCTTAGCTTTTGCACCTTGAAGACATTTGTTTCCTACTTACAATATTTGAAACTTTGTCAATCCTTTAAAACCTTCAACAGACCAACGGTGGCATTTCTCAGCACACTTTTTGCCAATGTGTCTATTCATATGTGAATTCGTTTCACAAATAGTAGCTCCTTCCAGAGAGCGTGGATGAAATGCCTAGATTATACCTTGTATACTGTAAGACCCATTGAGCTGGATATACTTTAATTGTTGGGTTGAAACATGGAAAACTATTTTAGGTTCTGTATGGCATGCAGTGAAATCCCTGTTACAGTCTTCTGACTCTGCTGAGAATACATTCTTTTTGTATCATTTTTTTGCTTTTTGTTAAATCTTAATACAGCCAAATGGCTCAAGAGAACAGAATGCACTATTTTTTTTCCTTTTCAAAGGATCTTCAAGGGAAGAGTTTGACCACAAAGGAAGGTGATAAAAATGAAGAAAGAATAATGACCTTATTATATATTATTTACAATGCACAATAGTGGTCAACAGCGTCACTGTTATCCAACAGTCCAATACTTGTGTCTCAGTTATGGGTATCATGTACTAATGGGAAATATACCTAATAGCCTAGTACTACCTTGGGAAAGGACTGTGTCTAGGACCCTCCTATAAAACTAGTAAAATTCTTATTTATACCACACTTAGTGGTTCAGTTATTCCATTTCTCTCGGTCCATTAATTTTCTTTTTTTGTTATTTCTGTTATGGGCTGATTTGCTTTGTCTTTGCGCTAAATGGGATGTAAAACTAAGCGCTACTGATACAAGTTCTACAGGTTTATTTGTTGCTTTTTTCCACCTCGCTTTGTACAAACAGCAAACTTATTAAGAGAAGATGCACAGCATACTAAATTGTCATCCCATTCAAAGAACATAATGCTTCCAAATTAAATTCTTCAAGATGCACAAAATACTAGAGTTACCAGTGCAAACCTTATCCTGTCCCCTTCCTCATAAACATTCCAACTGTCAGACTGTTGCCATCTTTCATTAATCACATCACTATCTATCAGCATATGGACATACTAAATGACTGAACATTAACCCCTAAATAGTTGTTTTCTAACTGTACTTGAAAGTACAAAATAAAAATATTCCATTTAGTATTTTCAGTGATGTCCACTATGCCTGAAGTATATGCTATAATTTTCTATACAAAATAATACTGCCAAAATTAAGAATAGAGGAAGTTTAGCCTCTAGCAATCCACTATCAGTTTTCATGGATACCATAAAAAATTTAACAACTTCCCTTTTTGTCATACGAACCATACAGCCAGTGACTCTAAGATTAAGTAGATTTCTCCACTACCAACAAACGAAGCCCTATGTTGAACTATTTCTGTTTTTTTTTCAGTTGCATTGTGATGTTGCTAACTAAATCCAGTAACATCACAACAAAGCCTTACTTGTGCTCAGGCTCAGAAACTTTGCAACCTAAACGTCAGAACTAAAAAATTACTATTCCAATAAGAAGAGAAAATACAGTATAATATAGCCCCATGCCCCACAAAACCTCTACACATACTACTGTTTCACTTCAGATGCACAAATAATTGATGCACTGTACAAATCAGGCCTGCAAATAGGTTTGCCTTCCAAATTGTGCCTCAAACCTCATTACATTTAATAGTTCTGTACCAAAATGCCAAGTCCCTCAACAAAAATTCTGGCCAGATTTACATACTTCAAAAAAATAGTACTGAAACAGAGAAACATGGAAAAGTGTAATATTAGAAAGTTCTAAATTCAAACTACACTTCAGCAGCATAAAGGGGGATTAATCAAGAACTGTGATGGTGAACTTCTAGAAGAAACAGTTTAAGAAGTGCTATCCATTCCAACAGTGCTGTGTCATGCTGCTAGGCTTAATTGCAGCACCTTGTCTCCATCAACTGGAAAAACTTTTGCTGTGCTGTTTGCAGATAGTGCTGGCAACCATTCTTCTGCATATCCTGCATTCCTACTCTCTGTGTGGAGTTATGTATAGCAGAGATGACTATGTGATCCCCTGGACAGTCCAAATATACTTCTGGACATCTAATCCTATTTTGCTTTAACACAAGATACAGTGGTAGTGACCATGCTGATCTAACATGTCAAGATAGATCTGTAGAAGTTTAAATCAGTCCTAAATTAGTATCAATATCTTTTTATTTTGTNNGGGGGAAGAAAAAGAGAGACTTCTGAAATACTTTGTGAAGCTTACCTTGATAAACACTAAGGAGAAATCCAGGGATTTTGTCTGCAGAGAGAAAATTGTCTAAATTGTCTGGAAAAACTCATTGACCCAGTCAGATTGTGTGAAGCTTGTGATCAAATACAGCCCTGGGCTCTCCTGCCTTATGCATTTGTGCATCTTGCTCAGAACACACAGCTCAATGAAAAAACCCACTATTTTACTGTGATAAACACTACAACAGAATGGTGTTTGCACAGGCATGTGTGAGTTGCTCTTCTTTAGGTGGCTTGGAAACATTACATTCAAGGTTTGTTAGGTGTAAATTTATAGACACCACATGCAAAGAATTTTAAGGTTTCATTATTCAATTATTTTAAGTAGAACAATGAGTACATCAATGCTACAACAATACAAATTAATCAAACAAGAAAAAGTAAAGTAATTAAAGGTGAGCAGTGAGACTGATGAATTCACGGGTAGAGAAAACTTCTGCAATGCATATTCAAGAGCCTGAGTAATTAGGTATAGCTGTAGAAAGATTGCTAACGTGCCCTTTATTGTATATCTATGAAATCTACCTCACTGAGAAATCAACATTGTTTTCGTGCCTCATTTTGGACAACTACAAAAAATTAGGGAGGAAAGATGGTCCTGTGATTTAGAGCATGGAACAGGAGATAGGAGGCCTCTTGAATCTTATGACTTCCTATGTAGCTCTAGGCAAATGACTTAATTTCCCATCTGTAAAATAGTTTGACAATCCTTCTGTGTGCTTATGTGGGCTAGGAGGACATGTACGTTAAGAACGCTCAGATGGAGAGCACAGAAATGAGTAATAGTATTGTTCCAAGTATACAACTACAGAACTCACCACAGCACAAGTGTTCCATATAATCAAAGCTAGCACATGCCTCGACCTCTGTCTCTACTATCGTAAATACGTGAGTTTGCAAAAATCCTGTGTATGTTTCCTTGCCATTATTTGGCAGAAACTTGTATTTCTAGTTACTAGAAATTATCAGATGGTCTCATCTGTGGAAGCCCAACTAAGCCTGTACTCAGTTCTGCAAAGTGCTGAGTATTGTCAGTGCTGGTTCTATGTGAGAGTATCTGAACTTCTGCAGTACCTCTGAATATGAGATAAAGGTTAAGTTTAACCTTGGGAAGTTAGTACCTCCTCCTGACAGTGTTTCAGATCATCTAGTTCAGGTCTCCATTCTGAATTGCTTCCCCAACCCTCTTATTTGCTCCTTTTCTGTGTTGACTATAGCAAAGCCAGGATCACTAAGCATAATTACTCTTTTTGAATACTCCCAGGTCACTTCCAAAAGTTGGCATCTAAATTCATACTAGCATAACTTCCAAGGTGGAGAGATGAAACTAACAAAATTAATCTGATGCAACTGTATTCCTTAAGTCATGATAGCTTGTTTTCTTTTAAATCCAGATTCTGGTTTATGTTTGGCAGCACAAAATTTTTGAATTAGCCCAGATAATTCCAAACAAATAATTTAGCAATCAGGGTATTACTCCTGTGAGCAAGACTTAATGAGCCCATAGCAATTTTTAGATCAGTAGTACATAACTGCAGTATGTATTTGCAACACTCTGGCAGGATCTAGGTTAAGTGCCACATAAGTGAATATTTTAAATAAAAGTCAGTTTCAACTGTTTATCCTAAGGTAGCACTGCAATTAGGAATGATATTCACCTACTGCATTCTGACCAAATATGAGTCTAGGTCAGTCCTCCTTTGGAACAAACATGCTAAGTGATACAGAGCAGATGAATAGCAGTGGATCATTGTGATAACATAGAAGTGAGAGAATATGGTGAAGATTTTGCATAGCTTCATTTTGCAAATCCTTTCAGATTTTTACATTTTCTTAATCTTAAGGTGATGAGAATAAATCTATAGAGACTGATATATATAGTAGTTGAACCATATTGAGTAATTTTGGTTGGAATTCTTTGGAATAGACACGGGCAATGATAACGTCAACAATGTGAGATTAGCTCTAACATTGAGCATATAAGGAAGTCTGTGTAATAATCTTATCCTGTGAATCCAAATAACATAAAAAACCAAGAAAAAGCCACCTTGTCTGCCTTGACGATAGTGTAATAAATTATTAGTCTGGCATAAGAACAGAATGGAGGAAAAGAGTACAGAACATCAGCTTGAATCAGAACACTGATGAGGCAACCTATTTAAAGTGATCTAATTCTTTATGTCTCTGAAAATATTTAGTGCTCCTCTTCCCTCAGGCTTTGTTTCCCTGCAATGATTGCAATTGTTTTCAGATAGAGATGCAGTCATCTCTGCTCTCACCCTTACCTGATCCTTAAAACTTGAAGTTTTAAAAATATTTTGCTTAATAAAAGCACAGTGATCAAAGCTGCTTACTCTATCTATAACATTCATTCTATCAGGGTTTTATAATAAAAAGTTATGTAAGATCCTTACCTGAATGCATGTGGATTCGACTGGAACTTTCTCTCAGACCCTCTAAGGTGTCATTGTGTGGATGGAAGATCAGTTTAACGTTTATCCTCTTGTTTCTCTGAAACTGCCAGCGAGCCTGTGAAATGGGGAGCGTGCCACATAATTAGAAAATTATCCACTGCCAACTTTCTATTACCCTATGCCTTTTCTAAAAGGAACAAAACATATGCCATACTGACAGTACTTCAGACAGCTAATACAAGAAGCTCTCAAGAGTTTTCAGCAGTCTTCAACTTAAATAACAAACATTAGATAGTTTATAATATGGTAGCTAAAGCTAAACTCTTTAAGGAGCACATAACCTTTGAGTACTTAGTATACAGCACTAACAGTGAAAATCATAGTAGAACAGTTGTTTCTTAGGCTGAAGACTTTTCTCTTTAGGCTGAAGCCCAGCCAGGTTCCAATCCCATAAACTAGGGCTTCAATCTTCATAGAAAGTTGTATTTCTGTAACAAGCATATTAACAAGAGGAGACTTTTGCCTCCAGGCTCTCATTGTTAGATTACTCTTTATATTAGATTGTCACAGAAAAGACTTTTTACAAAGTAAAAGATCTGAAAGATAATATCAGCGGAAATGATAGTTAGTGACTGATAGGAATCCAGGAGAAAGTCCACAGGATTATCATTTAGGAAAAAAGGTAGCAATATTTTGTAAAAAACTCTTCAAAGTGAAAAGACGGAAAAGAGGATTCTCCTTATGAAAACTACACAGTGGAAAACTCTTTAAGGGCTCCCAGTTCAAAGGATCTTTTTCTGCTTGAAATACTCAGGTCATTAATATTAAGTATTGCTTCTGTACCTCTTCGAGGAATTTCAGCGTTACACAGGTTCTAGTTCAACACACTGTGAGAAAGTTACTATGATGACTTTATCTTTCAGCTAAGTCACTGAGGCCCATATACTCCTGAGTGCCGCTCCCAAGGGTGCAGTGCAGCACACTGAGAACCACTGGAGATAGGACTGAAAGGTGCATCCTTTTCCAGTCCCTGGCCATAGCCCTGTCGTAGCTGGTGAGGTAGGGCTGGGACTGCTGCCAGATTTTCTGAAAATGGTGTCAGGAAATGAAGGTATTGTTTCCATCTCAAACACAATTCAAGAATTAGACAATGAAACTCATACTGCTGTCAATAAAATTTTGGCCAAAGGTCAGGAAAATGTCTGGTGAGAACATTGTAAAAGGAACTGAAAATATATGTCTCCAGGTGAGAAGCAAAAATCCTATTCCTAGCCAAGGATTATGTGTAGAAAACACATCACAGAGTTGTGCCTCAGCTAATGCTATATGAACTGTGACAGACTATCTTGTAATACATTCATGCATGTGTTTTCCAGTTGCATCACTACGGAAGTATTCACTGTATCTACAAACATATGATTGCATACATTGTATCAGAGACTCTAGGCAAATTATGCAGTACATTTCTAACAAGCTGTTAATAGCTACAGATTCAAAAAGCTGAATTACTCCATAATAATTATTTGCTGTTGGATTCACCTTACCATCGTCTGTACATTTACAGTTATGTAAGGTTTACCTTGACCAGGTAGATTAAAAACAGTTATCTGCTTTCAGCTAGAATTGTTAACGTGTCTCAGAAAGTACCAAAATCACATCAGTTTTGTAGCAATGTTCAGCCCCATGGCAGGTAAGGCATTCTCTAATGCAGTGCTTTCCCTTAACACGCCAGGCTACAGTGGCTCAGCTGTAGAGCTTGAATTTGGACTGAGAAATCTTGCATTCCAACCCTTATCATCTTCACTATTGATGCCAAGCTGCATAGCTTGGCAGACATCCTATGTCTACGACAAACATGGGAACTGCTCTGTCTCCTGTCCCTGACACTGTGTAGTGCTCATAATCCGTGCTTCCAGTCTGGAAGCCACTAGGTGACATAGCATAAGGTATTTTCTTGATGCTTGGGTACTGACAGTGAAGTTCTGTTATGTTCTTGTATTTCTTTCCTGAGCTGTTGTCTGATGTTGCTACTTACAATGTGTCTGGTATTATTCTCAGTGGCCCTGGCATGTTTTTTTACTGGAAGTCAAATTTTGCAAAACCCCAAATTTTCCAAACCTTTATCTTTTTTGATGTTTGCTAACTAAATAGGGAGGGCTATTATGGAGTACATGTCCCCTGTCACAATGAGAAAATGAATTTCACTCTGTTCTTAGAAATGCCTAATTACTATGGGGGAGAATAACATCAAAAGTCACTGTGAACTGTATGATTCTGAAAGGGAGATTAGAAAAAAGGACTCACAATAGAAAAAAAAAGAAAAGAAAAGAAAAAAAATCCTTCCATCTAGCATTAACATATTCAAGGAAAACAATAATGCACATTCTTAACCGAACTTTGATACAGATTTACTTTGCAGTATTCCATATAACTATACACACATTCACACCATGTTTCTTAAAAATAAACAAGTGAAAAGTAAAAAATGCAACTGCCAAAGGAAGGTTATTTATGTTCAAGCTGTACAGGAGAAATTAGTCAAGGGCAATTCATGCATGTGAAAATATGATTTCTAACACTGCCAAGGTCAGTAAGACCTTAGGGAGTAAATGCTAACAATACAAATCAAAGGTACCTAGAGGCGGTTTTGAAGATGAGTGGCAAGGCTTTAATAGTTTTAAAAAGCCTGTTAATAATCCAAATGAATAAGCAATGATACAAGAAGAGCAAATAACTTGTTTATGAAAGGAACAAACCACTGTTATATGTCTTTCTCTCCATGGATTGGATTGCCCAAGCCCAAAATCATACGCTTCTCTCCTACATTTCTTTTCTGTCCCACAACTCCTGACATTATACCCACTTAAACCAGAGAAAGCAGCAGCACTTAATCAGGCTGTTTAAGGAGAGTTCAGATGGTTCACAAGGTTTTCACTTGACTGCCTGAGCCTACCCTGCCATTTGCCCCATGATAAGGTCCCATCCCACACTTATGGTAGGAGTATATTCACAGAAGTAAGTACCTGATTCTTTCTCCAATCTGAAAAATGAATAAAGACACCACCAGTCTAAATGAATCTGAGCGGCCAAATTAGTTTGGTTGTAAAATTTTAATTAAAAGACAACTTCAGTGACCAAAGTACTTTTATAGGAACGTTTCACCTTTTCCCAAGATGTCTAAACAGAAACGAATTTTATCTGAAAACGCATACTGGATACTGATTTATTTATTTATTTATTTTACCATTTTCCCATGGTAGATGAACAAAAAGCAAATGGCTTTTTTCTTTCCCCCCTCAAAAATTGAAAATTGAGAATTTTTCATTTTAAGCCCAGACCCTGAACTAAGAGAGTCCTTCTGACTAGCTGGCTCCAGACACTCCTTTGGTTGCACTGTTGTAATATCTAATCATCTCTTAAGTTTCAGGTTGTTTTTTCAAAACATTGGGTAGGTTAGAACATACGCATTTCCCACACAGCTCAGATATCTGGGATATACATCTAGTCAAAGATATCTGAAATCAAAGTGATTTTTAAAACAACTTTTGGAAGCAACTCAGTTTGAGTCATTAAAAATAGCATGAATTACTAACAGGATGAGTTTGTTTCTGAGTCAGACCCTCCAAAACCTAAACAAAGATGAATTCAGAATAGAGCTGGCAATTAGAACTGTGTATTTATTTGTTTCTATTAATAATTAATAGTAGGTTTTTGAATGTTCCTTTATTGTGCTATTATCTCACATTTTAGAAAATACAATCCATGATAACATCCTGATTTTATTATTGAAGAGATTCAAACCATTTTTTATGTTGCTTCCGTGCAGGTAAACTGTTAAATTGCCACAATCCCTTTCATCACAAACTCTTCACCTTCTCATGCTCCTGTTAAAAATTCCCATGCCTCTTCCAATCTACTCCTCATCTCTTCTTGGTCGTTGCTTTTTAATAGCTCTGCCATCTCGTTATCAGAAAAAAACAGCTTGACTAGATATGCAGATTCCTCTGATTTAGGGATAGGGTAGTTAATCCGGCATATTCAGAACCTCAGCATGAGCAAGCAGCAAAAGTCAGAATAATGAGAAAACAAGGGTGCTGTGGAGAGCAAATGAAAGTAGATACTTATGGACCAGTTGAATACAGGGAGAAGAGTGCAACCTGAAGTCATGCAGCCAAGGGTGCAGGATGAAAAGAAGGAAGGCAAAGAGAGGCGCCACCAGCCAAACATGCAAAACTGCTCCGTTCTACATACACAGTTATGACTCCAGGCAGAAATTGGGTAGAAATTGAGCAGATGGTTGTGGAGTGTGTGTATCTGAGAGGTAAAGAGAGGGCAAGTCTCGTTAATTTTGATGTCAGAGAACTTGTGTTACTGCATGAATCCTTCCTGTCTTTTTGGCCTTTTAATGTTTCTCTGTTTAATCTTTCTCTGTTTTCATTCATTTCCTCTATTCCTTGGTCTCAGGGCCACTCTGGAGTCAGAAATTAGAGAATTTGATTCAAATTTCCAAAATCGTGAAAGAATATTTGGTCACACGTAAGCATAGTTTGATCAGCAAGGGTGGTAGTCATCAAAAAGTAAGTGCCATAGCCCCCTACTTTTTTTTCCTACATAGATGTGCACTGACTCCTACTCCTATAAGACAATGCATTGAACTTAATGAAGAGGAGGTTTTTCACAGTCCTCTTGCTCTGGAGAGGGTAAGAGTGCTGGGTAAACTGCACAGAAAATACAGATGGAAAATACAGTAAGACCCCATTAAACTTATTAAAGTCAGTGGTTATCCTGGCAAATACCTCAGTGAAGAACATATGGAAAGCCCAGTGTCACAGCTGTCCAAGACTTCTTAGGGGTCTTGAGACTAGACCTGTACACTGTTGATTCCTCACATAAAATTTCTCCCTCCCTCCTTTCCTCACTGCAGAGAAGGAAGAGAAGCTAAAACATGGGTCCTCTTCCTTGAGATGAGTTGGTAAAGATCAAACATTATTTGCATGAGGTTTCCAGTGAAATTTTGCAGAGGACAAAGGGCTGTACGGGCCAAGACAAACCAGAAGCTCTACAAGTGGAGGAGGACTGTGTTTGTTGGCTGAGTTTGGGAATCAGTTGAAGCCAGACTACAGAGCCAACTGCTGTTGGCCAGCAGCTGTTTCTAAATTTTTTTTTTTTTTTTTTTTTGAATCTCAGCACAGCATGCAAGTAATTTGTTATGGACTTGAACTGGAGAAGCCAAGTATATAGTATTGTGGAACTGAAATCCAAAAAATACAATATTTCAGGTTAGGAGACCTGTAGCTGGTAAGCTGAAACTACTCTTTCTGTTTGCATTCCATTTTCTGGCTTGGTCACAGCACTCTTGTATTCTGATATATTTAACTTAAATGTGCAGGTATTGCTTCACATGCGCTTCTTTGGCTTTTTTCAATGCATACAAACATGTTCACAATGTTTTAGAACTACCACCTGACTTTACTACCAGCAAAATCAGTTTCTGTTTTTTTGTTTATTAGAGTTCAAAGAAGACTTCTGCCCATGGATGCATCTGGAGTTTGCTGAAACATTTTGCCTAGTATTCCCAGCATATTCTCATAAAACTGATCAGCTGCTCTAAGACAAAAATGCCACTGCTCCCCGCCTGCACACACMATTTTGAAAGGTAGAAACAGTGAAGTTGTACAGACTATAGATGATGTAAAAGTAATACATAACCTATTAACAGGAACAGTATCATACTTACTTGAGCCCCTCTGTAGCTGTTGGGGGTTGACTGTCATGGTTTCCCTCAAACCCTCTCCTCAACTAATCTCTCATATCCACAGTTTTGGTAGGCTTTCCCATGGGGCATGCAAGGAACACGTTGCTCTCCACACATAGGTTAGGAGCCTATATGGTGCATCTTCTTTGGAGACATTTTTAATCCTGCATGAATTCCTTAGCATGGTTGCACTACCCCACCTTCCAAATGGCTGGCAAAATCCACATCATCATCTTGGGTGTGGCAACAGCTAAGTGTTAAATGAGGTGGTCCTAAATGCAGATTTGATTGCCTGAAGAGACAGGCAGAAATACAGGTATTTTCAAAGAATATTTATTGTTACAATAGCTAATCTGAAGTGTTTCAGAGTTACTTGAGGACAAATTCAGGACTAACACAAGGAGAAAGAACCAGAAAAAATCTAATAGCCTGTACCTTGTTTTCTTAAGACCAAAGTGTCATAAAATATTTTATATAAATAGGTAGGAGTAATAAAACCAAAGGGGCATGACCAATTAAAATGTACATTATTTTAAGAGATAAGAGGCAGATCAATTAAGATGATGTTTCAATCCATCTATGGTAATTTATATTAGCTGAGGATCTGTCCCTAAATATTAAAACAGTAGTCCTGACACTTTACTTTTGTTTTTCCAATTCTAGACTTTAAAGACACTTTGCAGTTCAACGGTACAGGGTAAGAGAAACTCTACTGCATGCTGCTTCTGGGTGATAACACAAGCTGTCATCTGCACCAAAATCACTACACAATTGCTTGGATTTTCTAAAAGATGGAGTGAAGAATAACTACCTAACTATATGCACAAAGGCAATTTTAGCTAAGTAAAATACAATTATACTATCTAGAATTTCTTTTGGACACGATTAGTAACAAACGTCCCTTGTCATACAAAAATGTGCCAGGAAATTTTAATTGACTGCAAGTATCCAAGGTTGCCATTTAACACATCATCTGAAAGATGAATTTATTGGCCCCACACTTAACTACCATGTAACCTGCATTATGGTTTACAAGATGGAATGATTTTGTCTTACATGACAGTTATTGGGCCCACTTCTACTTGCAGTTATGCCAGTGAAAAATTTGGAACAAGTCCATTAAAGTCAATGGCTCTATAAAATCAGGGTAAAATCAGACTCAGGCCCACCATGCAATTTAATAATAATTGGTATTACAAACTAGGTCAGTCTTCTGCTTTTCCAATTGGTAGCAAGTGGAACCAAGCACCAGATATCACATACTTCTAAGATGAAAGATGCCTACATTAAGCCTTAGCCCTTCCACAGAGACCCAGGCTCATATACCTTGTCTGACATGACACACAATGTGCAGAGACCACTGCATGCATGTATATTCCCTAGCACTTTGGGAGGACCCCATCATGAAAATCCAGAAGAAAAGTGAGGAATTCAGAAAGGGATTTTTTATTATAATAACATTTACCTGCAAATCACTTAAGAATTACAGACTCTTTTTATTAACATCAAAAGTTTTGAGCCACTTCCTCTTATATGGTTTGAACTTACCTTTTCTTGTGAGTTCAAAGTTTTCCACAGCTTTAGATCAGGCAGGACTTTGTCTTCTGTTTCCTGACAGGGTTATCATGCTATACAGAACAGCTTTTCTCCCAGTATGGACTTCTGCTTTTTTACTGTTTCTTCAAATTCAGAAGCTCCAGACCTTCCTGGGGACAGCAGTACAGATCCAGGCTTCACGAAGTGGGTCTGCTTTTGGGGTGCTTTCAAAGTGGATGTCCTAACTTGCAGTCTTTACTTCTCTGCAGTAGAACATCCTTGCAGGTTTTCCTGAAATGGAGAATCTCGAGCTTACACCTCAAGAAAAAAAAGGGCAGGTGATTAGCACGTGCTGTAGTACAAAATGACAAACATTATCCAATGCCACAACCAGTTTTCATTATCTCCAAATACCAAATAGTAAACACACAATAAGTAGTACTCAGGTGCTCTACCTGATAGAAGCTTTCTTTTTATATCAATCATTAACATTATGTATTTCTGTAATTTATTTATTGTAATACTCAAGTCAGAAGCCCAAATATATGAGAGGACTATAAAAATACTAGTAAGTGAAGTTTAAATTCAGCACCAGGGGAAGGTATGCTCTAAGAGTATAACCTAACAGGTGGGGTTTTCTGTTGTTGTTTTCTTTTCAACTGTTGTTCTAAAAATAGTAATTTTAATATATACTCAATTTGGAATTTTTTTAACAGAACTAGATATACTGTGTTATTCGTAATCTGTCCTGTACAAATTGAGCCAAGCATTAGGTCACTGCACAAGCCACTGTACTTAAGCGCAGCTCTGGGCCAGAGACCGTAGGAGTAGAAAGGAAGTAGAAAGGAAATAAGATCCTGTATCAAGACAGAAACACAGGAATTTGTTCCCCTGCTTAAGAAATAAGCTAAATTATCATTATTTTCTTAGAAATTCACGCTCTGAAGTGAACAAACACAACCCAGTGACTCTTGCCCTCTCCCTTGTATTGTTGGTGTTGCATTACCAAATACTGCTCATTGCTTGAGTTTTTAGATCGTAAGCTGTTGCTAACCAACAGCTTTACAAGGATCACATGTATATGAAAAACAGTGTTTCCTTCCCAAGTCCACTGACAACCGGCTGACTTGAAAAAGTATGTTTCTATCTATTACAGCACGTGTACAGGTTGATAGCTTTCAAATGATCCCATTTATGTTAGAACTGGTAAAGTGATATTCTATTATTTCATTGAAAAKAAAATGTATTGAGACATTTCACATTGTTTTTCATTTTCCTTCTGTTTCAATATTCATTTAACTTTGATTTGTGCCATCTAACAACTAAAAGTTATCCAAAATAATTGTTGCACGTTACATCCATTACATTAAAGATGATCTGTGTTTATAATTGAGATTGTTYTATGAATAAAATACATTGAGGAAAATATAGCTGTCTCCACAGCAATTTTGTCAGTTAAAAATACAGTGATACAGCTTGAATTTCTACACTTCAGTGCATCTCATGAGGGAGTGAAATGCTTATTAGATGGTAGCATGCATTATTCTCCAAATCTTCTTTTATATGCCTATTTTAAGTATTTGATTATTGCCTGGCTAATAATAGGTGCTTCTTCAGTCAAAGAACAGACTAGAGAATATAGTGTAAATTGTAGCATATAATTGTTCACTGACTGCCATTGAAAGTGTTTAGCTACTACTGTATGACAATCTTCCTCTGATGTCTGCAGCCACTGTTTCATGTAACAGCAATTAAAGCTGTGGGAATCAGGAAAAACCCACCCAGAGAGCAATCCCACCCCATTAATTTTTAAGTGCATAGAATACTCCAGAGGACAGGCAAGCCCACCTGGGGACAGTGAAAAGAAATCACACCAGTCATCGATTTACTGGGGCAGGAGATGAGTGGTGAAAAGGCTGTGAACCTCCCAGTTCCATAGCACTGCCTAGCACAACTCATTCCCTCTCTTTCCTTCTGCTCCTTCACCTTGGCCACCACGGTAACCACACAGAGACACATTTTGGCTGCATCCTACATTGAACGTGCACAGAACTGCATCTGAATTGAATCCGAAGGGGCCAAGAAGGCTGGTAACCAAAAACTACTTCTGAGGTTGTGTTACGGAGGAGGATCTTGAGAGCATGGCAGTTTGGGGAAACAGAGCAGTGAGGGGCTTCTGAGCCAACCACAAATGGATCAGCATGTTGCAGACACAGACTGAAAAAACATGAAAGCTGCCCAGAAAACAGCAAGATATGAAGGAACTGAAGCAAGAAGTTACTCTTGGAGTCTGATGATTTTATCTTTCAGCATATTTAGAGATAATCTTCAAGGGAAAGATAAATGGATAACCCCACTTTTGAATTGAAAAAATATGTGGCTCATCCCCTAGCCTCCAAAGATTTTAATGAAGTGATTGGAGATGGACCTATGTAACATACATAAGAAGCATTTCAACTACTCTTCTTCCTCTCTAGTATCAACAAATACCTCAGAGCCAGACTGGAAGCACCACTAGCTGGTCTTAGTGACAAAGAGTGCACAGGGATCATGGGACAGAAGAAAATGTATGTCTTTACTTTTATGGGTGCCAGCTCACAGGCTTGCAACGCATGTTCAAGAGGATGTTAATTTTCTGAACAACTACAGGTGCTCAAACCATCCTGCCCCATTGCTTCCTACCCCCAATCAGAACACTCACAAATTATTGTGGGCAATTTTGCAATGAGCCACTTGTGTTATCCAACCCTTTGACACTTAGAGAAGCCTTTTTATCCAGCAACAATGTAACAGGGAAGGTGCCAACAGATCCAAATGGGCTCTGGAATGATTTATTCATCCTAGGCTTCTAAGCCCCTTTGCCTCAGTATTAATACTAAGATTAATGTGTCCCATCAGTGCGCTGCCAACAGGAACTTTAATAAAAGCAAGAACAACTAGTTGGCTCAGCTTTCTTTCTACTTAAGGTTAGGACATCATAAAAACAGTAGCCTACAAAGGCTTTCCCTTTAATTTACTTATTACTTTACAAAATGAAAGTAATTTCATTTAATTTAACAAAAACACACAGATTACAGGAACATAAGTACCTCACTGACAAAAGTCATTCATTAGCCGATTTTTTAAAAGGATAAATGTAATATATTTGCGTATTTTTAAATGGTGCATATGCATCTTAAAACTTTTTAAAAACTTAGTGTAGACAGATGTATTTGAATGTAACCAAAACACAACATATACGATACTTAGGAAGGATGCCAGATTCATAACAGCAATGAGTGAAATCCATAGAGTAAATGACAGATGGGATGTATCTACAAACTAACTTAAAGAATTTGTTAGATGTGAAGGAATACTTGTATATATAAGTATCGTCAAACCTTAGTCCCTTTCAAGTCTGTTTATCTACATCTATTACCATGGACAATACAAGCGTACCATGTTGATGGACTCAGCAGTGTGGACACTTGCCCTTTACTTCACATATGCCATTAAAGTCTTCAACTGCCAGTGAATCACAACCAGCTGGGCTAGATTTTGCCCAGGATGACCTTGTGCTTAAGAACTCTTCTTCACTAGCCCTTCAACTACACAGTTTCTACACCCTAGATCCTCAAGTCTCCAATTTCAAAATTCAAACCCATCAAAGTCTGTCCAGAAAAGCTTGAAGAACACACCTAATGAATGCTATTTGAAAATATAACAAAAAAACCCCGACCAAAAACTCTGTGCCCAGAGTTGCTGAGACAGTTTAGTGACATTTTAACAAACTGCAGTGTGACAAAATCACCTAAATGGACTGTGAAGGATACTGCAGACTGTATATTCCATATTTGAATGCATAAAGTGTATCCATTTGCCATGTAACTGCAAAGCTGCCTAAGCCATTTAAAAGTAAGCTTTCAAATTCATTCCTGATCACATTGCTATACTACAAAATGTCCCCATTTCTACCTGAGAGATGTTTTAAGTTCTTTTTCTTATGGTCACCAATCTTCCTGCCTTCTTTTGTGGAAAAAGTATGTATGCGTGCTCGCATACTTCTTTTTTCTTTCTTCCTATCCCCTGTACCAATTATTCACCTAGATCAGGCACAGAAACTGCAGAATTGCTGGGTGGTGGTGATGGGTGAGTGGAGCAGAAACTCCATTTCCCCCTAAAAGGCAGAGGTCGCTCAACTGAAAGAACAGAAAGGCCTTTTATTCCTATAAAGAAAAGAAGAGGAAAAAGCTCTTCACAGTGAAGATGAAAAATATTGTATTTGAATCCTGGGAAGAACTTGTTCTTCCTACACTGGAGAATAGTCTATTCACAGCACAATTCGAATAGCCTTTAGCTTTTCAAATATCTGCAACTGGCAAAAAGGATAATACGCATCTGTTTACATTTATTTTTATTTTTAGAAATTATTTTATGATCACAGTATGTATGTCAGACTAAGACATTTCATGCTATTCCATTCAAATGAGGAAGTTAAAATTTCTTAATCATATCAGGCACTTAAGATTTGAAACTTCACCTATTTGGCTGTTATTGCAATGATAATATAGTGTAGGCTTTGATTTGTTGCCTCAGCTTTTTAATGATTACTTGCGTACTCCTACAAAAGTAGGACTTGCAACTGGCAAGAAAAAAATACCCTGGAATGTAACTTATATCTAAAGGTCTAAATGGATATATAAAACTGCCAAATATTTGACCAAATTCAGAATAATATAGTATTCAGTGAACCCCACTTTTTCATTCTCTGAAATGTCTTACAATGATTTTGAAAATTCTCAAATGTTTTCTAAAAATACATGAAATGTAATCCTTGAATTGCCAATGATTTGTAATTACAAATGGCAAATGCTTGCAAGGAAAGAATTTTGTACAATGTAAGTTGGTGATATAAATGGAGTGTTATATTTCCAGTGTTTTATTAGATACATTATGTAAATCAGTCAACAATGTACATATTGAGAACTGTAAAAGTTAAAATTGACATTTAGCACAGAGAAGTTTCAAATAGAGGTAATTATATAATTTCTTTAATCAAAGGACACAAGCAATATCACATGACATATCCAATCTAACCATAGAGGTGCAGATTTGGTTAGGAATACTTAGGTTTAAAACCAGAGTTCTCAGTTTATGCTGTGCTCAGTGAATACCAGCAAAATGGAAATTCAGAACGTTACAGTCAGAACAAAAATTTCCTGCATACAAGTTGTCAAGCTTTTCATTTTAAGCTTTACATTTTGTAAAGACTCCCACTATTAAGCTTTTTACTAATTACATTAATAAAGAGTGGCAGACATATACTATTGCTGATACTAACCTGACAAGAATAATGGATTTTTAATAAGAAGTATGATTTTGTCTGTTAGAAAAAGTTGGAAACAGAGGTAGACCCATTGAGCCCAAGTAGAATGATTTATCCCAGTTTCTGCAGTGAGCTTGCAAAGAACTCATCAGATAAATGGCTTGAGGAATCAACCTACCTCTAAATTTTATTTTACCAGCTGAAACTACAATCAATGATTTCTCGTAAAATCCTATGCTCATCTGTATTCCAAATAGGGGTAGACTCAAAGTCTGGTCTTTTCTAATGAAAGGTTAATGGCCTACCTCTATCTTCCTGCATTAAGCTGTTTTCTGTTAGAAGTTATTAGGTTCTGTTGCGAGGAAAAAAATGCCATCCACAAGTCCTATTTTATTTCCATACCATCTTCACTTCTCCATTTTACTATTGCTGTTGGTTTTTGTTCATTTGCATTTCCTATCTCATGCTGCCTTTGAATAGCAACTGAAAACAATTTGTCTGAGTTCAATACCCCAGATTTTGAGAAAGTCTGAATATGGATCCAAAGGTTCGTAATGGGCTGAAACAAATCACCACTGTAAAAACCCTGAAGTATGCAACAATCCAGGCTGAGATGCCTTACAGTATGAGTCTACTTGATCTTGAGAGTTGAGAGCAGAATGTGGTTGGCACCAATAGGATTATTTCACTTTTGGAGAGCAGATCATGCAGGCATCTACCCAGGGTAAGGGGGAGCCCTACAATTATGTTTTTCTGAACTAGTTAAACCATCTCTAATTAATTATGATGGTTTCAGCTAAAACTTTCCAGATGAGCAGTTCAAGCTGTACTCAACACTGAACAATCATTGTGTTACTGAAATGCTCTGGTATATTCCAAGTCCTAACTTTTTGATTCAATGAAAATACAAAAAAATGAGCAGCATATGTTATCTCAGTCCAGGAGATTTATAAAACTCAGATATCTTGTGATTGTGTTGCTACTTTAGCAGGATAAAAATTCCTTTTCACCCTCTTCACTTCTGCAAAATTCCCCCCTAGCTGTGTCTTAAAAATGTCAAACATACTTTACTGTTTCCAAATAAACACATCATTTTTGGCAGAATTAGTAGACAAGAAAGGTAGGGGCACTGTTGTTATAGGAGTTCATATAAAAAGCAAATTTTAATGTTTCAAAATTTAAGACTTTCCTAAAGTTTTAAAATATATCCTCCCTKAGTCCATCTGTATTATTGTCAAAAGCATTATGAAGTGTCCCTTTGGAAAAGTAAATCTGATTAATTAGCATCAGTCTCCATTGTAGAATTCAACAGCTATATAAACAGCCATAGACTTTTCTTAACAAGTACTCTATTATTGTTTTCAGCATTGTTAAAATCTAAAATGATTTAATTGTTTAACCATTGTGTTCTGTGCATTGTTTGCAAAGTTTGTCAAGTGAATTTTTCTTACAGTGTTCTATAATGATACTGAAACACTTTTTCTTCAGAATTGCTCTAACAGAGTATACAAAAGCAGGATTGCTTTTAAGTAGCAATTCTGCATATAAAGGGAAAGAAAGCAGAAAAACTGGAGACAACTGCGAACGTGAAAATGCCAGAAAACAGACTGTTTCCACTGCAGTACTCTATTTCAATAGAAAGTTTGTGTCATTTGTGATATCAATGAGATAAAAAATGCTGCTTTCATAGTTACCTAGCAAGAACATGGTGATTTCGGCTGCAGTTCTCCAGCAAAAAACTATCACTACATGGTATCAGTGCTTGGATATTGACTCTGTCATGGTGGTTTAGCTTTTGTGCAAGAGGCTAAGTACATGGAGGCCATTGCCCACAGAAATCCCCACATCTCACAGAAATTACCGCTTTGAAGGCACTACTGCCCCATATCCTTGGTGATCTCACTTCACAGACAAATAAAGCAGAGCTACAGCTCTCAACCAGCAGCAAGACAGCCTCTCAGGAAAGGGATTCACATCACCAGCTCCTCCTGGTGCCAGCTGACTATGGGCCAGTAAGGAGTAGCTTGTGCTGCCTGCACTGCACCAGTTTAATGCTGGAATTGCAAAGGCTTCAGTTTTTAGCTCTGGCAATCTAATACCTTTCTTTAATATTCACTTCATACAAACAATTTCAGAAGTCCCCTGGCACCCCGCACAAATTCAGCTAACAATTAGTTCCATTAAAAATTAAGAAAGCAAAAATATGTGTATATGTTTACTTCCATATTAATACCCACAGAAATTCTTCAACTGTAAACTGTAAATGTAAATATAAATCAGAAAAAAAAAAAGCAAACCCTCCCAATGTTTACTTTGCTCGTAACACAAAAAGCAGGATTTCAACATCCACCAGAGCAACCATAAATAATATGGCCATCTTTAATTTGGCCTCCAATATCTGACCAACCTTGATTTAGCCACAAACAAAACCAAGCATCTCTAATTTGCTAACCAATCACTGCAATTCTTTTCTTACCAACCAATAATTCTGCCATCTCTAATTTACCAATAAATATTTCTGCACTCTCAAATTTACTAACCGATAATGTGACCAATTTGCTGACCAATGATTGTGTCAACTGGTAATAGTGCCCTCAGCAAACAGTAATTTGCCAAGCAATATTTGGACCTTTCCCCCCTTAGCAATAAAGAACTTTAGTGGTCTTTGATTCAGTATCTACTACATTGCTCTGAAACTGCTTAATGTGGATAGTGAGTTTTTTACAAAGTATTTGCTTTCTGCGGGAATATTTGTTTACGTTGACTGCTTAGAAATTGCACAGGTCTCTCTTAAATGTCCATGAACTAGAATATTGTTTTCCCTTTTAGCAATATTAGCATTTGAGGGAAGCCTATTTTTTCTGTTAGCAGTATTCCTCTGCATATTGCTAACTCCTCTGTTAGTACTGTTGTCATCATGCTGGGATTTGGCGAAAATTCCACACTGCTTGGACAGTGTGCATTGGTAAAGCAGTGACACCGCTAGCCAGCTCTGTCACCCTGCTGACCTTACCACCCAAGTTGATCCTGTCTGGGCAGAGATTTGAGCAGAAAGAGTTCATATATAAAGCCATGTGATTGATTTGTTTTTTCTAATTTCTATGTCCCTTGGCTTGAGTGAAAAACAGTTCTTGAATTATTGGTTTCTTTAAACAATAATAATAGCATTTTGAAGCCATGTAGTAACTTCTGCAATCAATTTTACCTCCAAGAAACGTTACCAGTTTTGTGTAATTTTATTAGTTCATATTAAAGCCATTAGCTAACACAACATTAGCTCAGTGAGCAACCACTCTAACACCCATTTTACAGGGAAAGTCTACAGAGAATAAGGGCATAGCAGGAGTGACCATCAGTGCTGAAATTAGTAAAGACTTTCCAAGCTCCAAGCTGCTGGCTCAGACAGCTACAGAAAATAAAATATCTATAGGCTGTGGGTGAAATCACTGCAAAATTATACCAGAGGATATTTGCAAAGAGAGACACTGTGAGTTCAGGCACAGCTTTACGCAAAAGACGATAACTGCACCAGCTCACCATATACTGTTCCTTGTAACCAACCTCCTAATACAGTTTACTGATTAATTTATTGCATATTCCAGGAAATTATTCAAAGCATTAACTCCAAAACAGAACAAAATTTTGAGATTTCTAACTTCTACAAGAAAAAAAAAGACACTTGCATTTTAAATTCATATAAAAATATGAATTGATTCCGTTAAAATTTCATCCTGGAAGTAGTAGACTGGAAGCACATTCTAAAACTGCACTTTAGGACCCCTTCTTTATCTTTTTCTTTCCCATCTTGTGGGATAAGCACTGCCTAAGCAGCACTGTTGCTTCTCACTTTTTTCTTCCTGAAGTCTCCTGGGATTCTTGAAAGAAGAGGCAGAAATGCCATTCTGGGTGGCTTTTCCTTTAGAGGAGGTTGTGAATAGGGAACGTTAGCCAAGAAGGAAAAAGGAGTTGGCCAAGAAGGCAGGAATTCCCAGAAGGCCAGAGGTTTGGTATGTTTAATGTTCTCTTGGTGCTGGAGGAACAAGCATAATACAACTGAAGCTGTACTAAAGCTTATTTCCTGAACCTAGTTGTATGACAAAAGTAAAATATAAAAATGCACTATCTGAGTTTTAAAGATAAACAACAACTCTGGTGAGAGCTTCAGTAGTATTTCTGGTAAAGATTTCAAATAGCCATAACGTTTTTTTTCCACAAAAAATATTTGATTTACAAGCTTGGGCTTGTTAAGTTTTCAGTGACAAACATTTCATTAGCCAATACTGGGGAAATCAACTCGAATACAAAAAGCAGTACTGTTTATCTGGCAAGCATGAAAAGTAGGTGTGATGAGATAAAGGCACCAAGAACGTGTATGCATGCATCTCTTCCTCATATAAAGCAGAAGAGGGTGGTAAAATGTCATAAGTGGGAGATGGAGATTGCTGAGGCCTAATGTGAATGAAAGATACTGGCGTAGGACAAGACACAATGAATGTGAAAGCAGAAATCTACAGAACTAGCAGAGGGACAAGATGGTCAGTCAGAGTGCAAGTGACAGAAAATAGGAATGTGTCTACACCTTGAAAGATGAAACATAAGTTTCTAGACGTGTGTAGCTGCCAGTGTTTCTCTCTTCAAAAGTGGGCATGAGGGGCGAAAAATTTACCCGTTCAGGAGTTCCTAAGTTTGTTTTACAGTATGCATATGAGTACATCCACAAGGTTACAGAGGATAGTACGAAGAGAAGTGTCAAAGGAAAAAACACATTAAAAGCATGTAAGCATATGCATATAGTATTCGTATAATGTTTTACACTGGGGGGAGCATGAGGATTGATGCAGGTAGGAAGATGGTTTTGCCTTGCCTGGTTAAATTTTCTACATTAGAGTACTATTGATTTTCCTAAGTATATAGGATACTGTATATACCCCATTCTGCTACCCTTACACAGGTTAATTCTTTTATCCATTTCAAACCCGGTCAATCAATAACAGTGATCAGGTAGGTTGTGAAATTGCCTGGAAAACACATCCACAAAGTAAACCCAATACAATGGCCTGTCTATGTGACTTAAAGCTTAGCACAGCATTGAAAATCACTAATGGAACACTGTGCAGTTTGTTCATGCTACGAGCAGTCAAGAATCATGCATAATGTAATAGTGCATCTGCTAACAGCAGCTCACACAAGCTAATTTAATCTTGTTTTAAACTAGACACAAGGAATTAATCTTTAAAGCTGCTCCCGTGATTCTCTTTGGCCCTTAATATATCGAGGGTCTTTCCACCTCTCCATTTACAATACTGTAAAGGGATGCATTTCAGTTATCATCATGTATTTACACTTCATCTACATTAGCTGGAAAATGGATGCAACTCCACAATTTATCAGTCTTAAAAAACACATTGCTGGCCCAGTCCAGAAGCTGTGTTTTGTGTTGTCACATCTGAAACTGGTATTAAGTCTCAGGCTCTACTGTGGAAGTTAGATTCCCTAAATAATTAATATTTGAAAAGAAATAAATTACTGGGTTTTTTTGCTCAAGTTTAGTTTGGCTGTATTAATTACACGAGACTGTCTCACAGCTATTTCCAGTGTAGAAGTTACCTTTAATATTATTATTGGTATTGTTATTGTCTTAATTACTTGTATTGCTACAGTGCTCTTGTGTTTGGTACTGTGCAAGCACTGAAAAAGACAGTCTTCACACCAAATACCTTATCACCTAGGTATAAAAATTATATAGACAGATTGGAGAATACAAATGGAAAAAAAAACAAAAACCATATTGATGAGAAAGACAAGAAATAAAATACTCATACATAGTAAACTTGACTTCGGCAAGATTTCAAGTTGGGAGCTTGATTGTGGATTTTAGGACCTACAGCCAAAGAGAAATTTTAGTAGGGCTTTGAAAGACAACAATGAATTACCTTTGCAAATGTTCATGGCAAGCTTCTTGTAAGCATAAGGAAGACTGACAGAAGAAAAATGCTCATAGGAAAAAGTAACAAGTGGGAGGTRGAGACTGGTCACTCATCACTCATCAAGATTGGTGAGGCATATGATGTCTTGATATTGAGAGGAGGATGATAGATAATGGGAAAGGAAAGAGTGAACATGAAAACAAGTATTTTACTACAAGTGTGATGGAGCTAACGTAAGAAACACAAGGGAGGAGGGAGAGAAATAGTCTAGGTAAATGGGCTTCACGAAAGGTTTCTGATCATGTGCAAGTGAAGCAATACTGTATTTCAAGCAAAGTTTAGTTTGGAATAAGCAACAGAGGATGATGAGAATCTGGAAAAGGTTTATGTTGCAGACTGGGCAGGACAGACTCTCTTTCAGAAATGGTTTTCCAAAATAATCAACAAGACCAAGACATGTCCTGGACATCAAATATTGGGCTAAGGGATGGTGACAATAAGTGACAGGACCAGGATGATGGACACTGCAGTCAACAACAGATATGCTGAAAAGAAGTTCTGTTGTGGTAAACAGCTGTCAGCAAAAGTTTAAAGCTCTACTTTAACTGTGATACATTGAACATCCATGGAGAAACATTAGACGGTGACAGGCGAGTATTATACTTCAAAGAAGGGAGAAGTAAATCTGGGAGGTTTCTGACTAGGGATAGTTGTTGACTTTGTATTTGTGGACTACCTCTGTATCTCAGAGAGAACATACAGAAATAATACCAAAGTGCAAGCAAAGGATACACACATGAAGATGAAGAGCTAGTGCAACCTCCCTGCTCATTGCAGGGGGATTGGACTAGATGACCTTTAAAGGTCCCTTCCAACCCAAACTATTCTATGATTCTCTAAGGACGGACCCATTGGAATCAAATGACAAAGACTGAAATTGATTTAGAGGAGAACATAATCAGAAATTAGTTCAACAAATTTAGAGCAGAGACAGAGAAGGAAAACAATGAGTAGAAGTGCTAGAAAAGAGCCCAAGAATATTTTTTGGATAGACAAAGTTAAATTGCGTTTGTATGATGAAGGGTTAACCCACTATAGAGATACATGAGAAGGATATGGTCAGAATAACGGCAAGTATAAAAAGGTCACCAGATGGGGATGAAGTTAGAGGAAATGGACTGAAATGGAGAAACAAAACAACCATCATGCACTGTGAGAGAGGAGGAAGAAAATTTTTCAGGAAGGAGAGAGAAAGTAAACAGGGAAGGCGAAGAGGTGGTTTCAATTTTTCTTGGGAAAATATGAACTCCAGCAGGATTTTGAGTAGTGAGCGAGTAGTAATAACATAAAGGTGACCTGTACTGTTGGCATAGGCTCCGAATAAAATGCAGAACAACAAAAAATACATTATGAAAGCCATGTGCTTTCATTTCTGGTAAAATTTGATATTGATCTGTAGGTGAGCATGCTAGCAAGCAGCAAACATGACAGAACTTGCTTGTTTACTCAGGTCTAGAACGAAGGAAAACACTGTGCTTTTGTGGTATATTAGACTTGTAGGAATAGCGGAGTTAGGTGAATGCCAACCTTCCACAATTTTCAAGTTCAATTTTAGATTCAAGCCAGCCTTCCAAACCCAGTTGGAACCTATTCTGCATCCTAAGAAATACAAATATTCCCCAGATCTTCTGGAAAACTATAAATTGAAGTCCTTTGAAGCCTGTTTAAGACCACTTCAGAGGTTGGTGAAGTGTTGCAGTTGGAGCATTCACTAAGGACTGTTCATAAAATACCTCTGCTTAAGCTTTAAATATAAACAAGCCTCATGAGATTCAAACCTAAGTATCTCCCACTCTGATTTATAGTAAATGTTTAAGGGACAAATAAGAAAAACCAGAAAGTCTGATAAGGACAATCTTTATACAGATCCAAACTAATAATCAGAGAAAGAGTTCTCTAAACCCATTCAGACTACTTCTTGTTAACATGCATTAATAATATTTCTTTAAACAGTTTCTGAATACTTGGCTCTGACCTTAAAAACGCAGTATCCAAAGATAGTCAAGTAGTCAGAGAGTAGTAGAAAAAGAATAACAATACTAAAATTATACCATTTATACATGTCAAGTTGATTCACAATAAGCACAGCAGATCTTTAAAAGGGACTTAAATGTCAACAGGGTGTTATGAATGAAAGAACAGAATAAACATCCATTATGTTACAGAGTATGTGAAAAACTGCATGGAAAATAGAAATCAGGTTTGATTTAAGATTATGAACCCATAAATTCACTTGTACTTCTTACATGTTAAGCCTGTCTCATACAGTACTGATTATTATTTCTAAAGGAAAAAAACCCCTAACATCCTGTATAATCATGAGAATTTACTGGTTCCTTGTGTTTTCAGAAAATACTTTGTTGACGCCATTCTCATTTATAATTAATTTTAAGCTCCTTTCTGTTTGTTTTAAATGCATCTTAGTAAATAATTTGAGCCATAAAACCTCTTTCTGTATGTACCCACATGCACACATAAATGATATATAATACACACATCCAAAAAATGCTTATCACGTCTTTTCTCTCAGATATTTAATGTAATTTTAATACAAGATATTCAGTATAAACAAACACTTGAAAATAACATTTAGCAGAATTTCCTTTAAAATTAGATTTGAGGCTGTGAATGAGGCCTGAGCTGCAGAGCTTCTTCATGGCCAGGAAAGGAAAGTTTAAGTAAACAATACACTGTTTTTATTTAAAAAAAAAAAAAGAAGAGGGGAAAAAAAAAAAAAAAGAAAAATCATCCCATGCCAAGCCCAGTCAAAATGCATTATTAGGGTGTCCAGGAAATTATAGCTTGTGTCCATTAGTCCTTTCAGGGTTAATATTGATGCAGATATTATTTCTATCCATGGTACCATTTATTTGAAATATTATGACTGGGAGTAGCTGCAGCAGTGAATCAAATCAATTGATAGAGCAGTTAGCCCCGCAGTCAAGGCTGCCTTTACACCGTGCAGCAAGCATGAAATATTATGGAGATTGTTCTTTAAAGTGATCACTTTATCATCATTTGTCTGCAGCCCAGGCTATTCCTTCCTGCTTCGCTTCCCTGTTGGGTTAGAGCTGTCATAACTCAATCAGCCATATAATGCTGTTCATAGCACCTCCGTAGCAGGTATTGAACCTGTCAAGGGCCACTGAGGGAATTATACTTATCCATTTTGACAGCTAGCAACACCACTCTGATATTTATGTCAGTTTATATATGTATGATATGTATTTCTTAAATGTAATTAGAAGCCTGTTTGTGTGTGATATATCTGAATTGCCCAGAGCTGCCCATGATTAAGACATTGATTTCTAACCTTGTGCATTACTGGAGAAGGGAATATGACAAGCTCCATCACTCAGGGGTTGCAGCTAACCTCTTCTGTCTATATACATCATATGAAATTGTCACTACTGTTTATCTGTCCAGCAAAGTTGACTACAAAGCAACTGTTATTTTAGTTTGCTAAATAAACTAAAAGACTGTAAAACAAATCATCATCCCTGTCCCTTCAGAGCACTTGTGTTTTGCAGCTGTGTTACTCGGACTAAGGTCGCAAAAGCAGACCACACTCTGAAAGCTGAATGAAGATCACCATCATGTTTGCTGTATCACTTGTTCTCATAGGTATCTAGAGCATACTACTTGGATTTCAAAGTGACATTTTTGTAGATATCCTACATACCAAGCAATAGAAAATATACTGTATTTCAGTTAAAAAGAGAATAAAGAAAAATATGAACAAGCGAAAAAAAATGCCCCCCAAAACCCAACCACCTCTTTATGGTTATTCATTTATTTTGTTATGGTTTCAGAATGAGATTGTTATACAAAATAGTTACTGTATGTATGATCAGCCTCTTGACTTTTTCCCCGTCTTAATATCCTACTGGTTTGAGGAGATTATATTCTCTAAACCATTCTTCCTCTCATTGCAGAATTAATGCTGAAGCAATTTGTGGTTTTGTTGGGTTTTTTTAAAGTTCCTAAAAAATTTAGCTTAGGATTTCTGGATTCTAACTTAGACAATTCAGTTTCTCTGGCTCACAGGGAATAATCTGTATTGATCTTTATCTCTGAAAATTCACACCTTTACTCTTACAGATTTAAAAAAAAAAAAAGTTGTTTTTTTTTTTAACTGTACACTCAGGTTTTATCTCCATTTCCCTCAAAAACTGATCTCCTGAAGATATTTGGGGTCAAAAGTTTCAAATTGGGATAGATTTCAAAAAAGCATCTGAATTAGATTAGGTTTTGAAAAATCCTCTCTATAGCTCTGGTTTTACAATACAGGATATAAGGAAATTTCAAAGCATTGTTTTAGAGCATCAGAACTTTCCATGTCTTTAGATTCAACAACATAGGTGGACAGTTTAAGCTGTCACCCATCATCAGTAGAAATCCCCATTTGAAGATGCCTTGAAGCTTGCCAAGATCAGAGATTAGGGTAAATAGTATAATCCTAYTTCTGTTTTTTTAAACAAATAACAGATGAATCCAAGAAAAACAAGAAGCCTGCAAACACTGCTTACAAATAGATACTAATTTTTGAAAGTGTAACTACCTTCTGGAAAAACTCCCATTGCAACCTTAACATTACATTAACTGCATTTCATTTTGAGATTCAGGTTCTTAGATGAAATAGAGGGGGATATCAACAGGGGCACAGAAGTGAGTAGGACCTAGCAGGAGGCAGGCACAATTTCTAGGTGAGGGGAGCTAGAAAGGCAGCTTCCAAGAGGCCATCCGTTCATCTTCCATGAGGTCTGACACACCTCATGCAGCAGCCTCTTGCACAGGGAGACTGCACGTTAGAAGGGAGATGCTCCTGTAGTTCAGCGAAAATCAGGGTTGTTTGCTGAGAGGAACTATGAGCAAAAGAATGGCAAAGCAGCTGGGTACGATCTGTGTTTGGGAAAGGTGTACAATACAGACAGACATGGAAGAAAAGTCTCAAAACACTGTGATGCTCCTGTTAAACTTCGGCATTTAGGTTAGTGACTCATCTACTCTAACTGAACACTGCAAGTACCCCAAGAGAAGATTTCAAAAGGGACTTGCCTATACAGCATACAGAGATTGCAGAACTTCCTTTGCAAGTGGAGAGGGGGAGGGCTCATAATTACTAGGGAACAAGAGGTGTTTCTGCACATCAGTTGCAGGGTTTCTCTGGCACTGCATGCTTAACAGTTGCAGGGTTGCGAAGAATAAAACTTTTGGCAAAATAAGAAATTCTGCATTCTACTAATCCCATGCAAATTAATTTTCCATAATGTCTGGCAACTTTTTTTGAATACAATAGTCTGTCAATAAAACATGAACACCACAGACATTCTAGTAACATATCATCTTAGGTATCCGCTAATTAATATGTAAATATATAGAAACACCTACGGAAATACACTTAAGCTGTTACCAATACCACTTATGCAATATTCATTATTATTTTAAGGCCATTTATAACTGTGTACTACTACTCTCCTCTCCTTTTAGCATAGCCCATTCCTACAGCTCTTTATGAATAAGTGGCTTACTCTAATGGCACTCTTTTTTTGCCACTCTGAGGATACCTTTATTCAGAAAATAAATCAGTGAAATCCTTATATTGAGGTGTTGATGACTCAGATGGGTGTTTTAAGATCTGCCCAACTCAGCCCACACTGAAACAGGAAAAGGAACCACATGCAAAATTTTGATCCACATTCAGATTTTGAACTCCCAAAGCCTGGAGTTCTTTGGCTCAGAGTTTTCTCACTAATGCACAGAGCACAGGATGATGACTCAGATATTTCTGATTCTGCCACAGATCTGCTGGGTGGGCTTGAGCAAGGTTCTGCATCTGGATAGAACGGTAATGATACAAATAATCCTTGTAAAACATTCACAGATCTCCCTGTGAAAAGAACAATAACACTATTATGATCTGGTTTTATTGTA
Organism: Phoebastria nigripes; assembly: GCA_035582835.1. Classification (NCBI taxonomy): domain Eukaryota; kingdom Metazoa; phylum Chordata; class Aves; order Procellariiformes; family Diomedeidae; genus Phoebastria; species Phoebastria nigripes. The sequence goes on along the minus strand of JAYKAV010001000.1, from coordinate 1,847,632 downwards.
AACTAGGATATGTCATACAACAAATGATCTTTCATTACTTCCAATTTCCTTACTGAATAAAGTGGCTTATCCAGTTTGTCTCCAACAACCTGGTGTAGGCACGTGATGAAGGACAGAGAGAGAGAGGGCGAGAGGAGAGAGAATGTGGACTGGTACTTTGGGGCAACTGAAGTCATCACTGGCAATAAAAGCTTTGGGCCATGCTTACTAGACCTATTTTCAATAAACAGTCACTGCAGTGCACCTCCACTGGCACTGTACATTAGAGTCAAGATTTAAAAATAAATTCAGCTGCTGCTCTTGAGAGCTGTCAAAACAAGAGCTACTGACATCCTGATCTTTATCATGAACAGGGACCTGCAGTACCTAACCATAAATGACACTAGAAACAAATACAGTTATATCTGCTAAATTGCTGCAGCTTATCTCTGCCACCTTTTCCTTCCACGTTCTAGAGGATGGAAAGTGTACATAGTTATGTAAAATCAGTCTGACATGTCTGAATTCATTCTTGCCATGCCATTTGTTTTACACAGCACAAACAACAATCAGCCAACAAAAATGGAAAAAAGGGAGTTATAATTCATCATGACCATCTTTCAAAATCTGTTCTCACAACCTTCCTGCTCTACCCTATACTGATTCTTTAGTACCTGTCAAATTAAAAGTATTACATTTCACAAGCTCTGATCCTGCAGTGACATGGCATTCAGAAGTGTACAGAGTAACCGTCTAAGACGGTAACAGACTCGGGGACTCTCTCTCATGACAATACGATGTGTGGCTTTCATAGCTTAGTCAGAACTCTAACCCTGCAGAAACAACTGCAGAAAGTAGGTGAAACATTAGAGCTATTTCTGTTATTACTAAAAGCATCAGACTCTTGAATGCCAATCTACCATTTCAAAAAGRGTTGCTATGGGAGAGAGAGAGCAAAAGAACAAATTCAGGGTTTTTTGCTGGGGCTCTGGGATTCACTCCTATATTGGTCTGTCTGCCAGTCTGCTGATCTCTGAGCTACTCTGCCTCCCACTGTGTCTGATATCAGGAGTGCCAGAGTGGCTGAGAGATCAATGGAGCAGCTGAGGGAGCCAGCTGGCAGGGGAAAGGAGCAATGGATTGTGAGGGATAAAGAAATAAAGAGGAAAAGAAAAAAGATTTGTTGAATTAAACAGTAATGAGGAAGGGACAGAGGAACTCACTAGCCCTTTTAGAAGGGCCACGTTAAGTCCTCCACAAAACCCAGGACCCTCTGGAGCATTCTAATCAGTTTAATGATGCAGATCCCCCTTCCACCCCCTGCACGAGCTGAGCTGTTTTTCTGTCTCTTTATCAAAGGATGACTTTTCTAACAATGATATTCACAATGCATACATTTCTAGAGTCGAGGCGGCACTGATCTGCTGAGGTGATCATGGTCACAAAATACTTACTGCTGTACTACAGAGCAGTCTGACATGATCCTCAATTTGGGAAAAAGACTCTCAGATGTCTTAAGGAGAGGCAAAATTTGCAGAGAAGAGGAACATATCTCACTAGACCAACTGCTGTATTTGTGGAAAAATGGATAAGCTTTCAGGCATGTAAGAATATCTACACATCTGAAGCAGAAAACTTGAAGATAAATATAGACTGCAAACAATTCCTGTGATTTAACTGAATTATGTTAATCTATTAGGCAATTTGAGAAAAATGGCTTGTTAGAATCTGCAGAGGGGGATGCCAACAAGGAAGAGACCCATAAGGGAATTGGGCTCTGTTGGACAGAGAGAAGAGAGGTACGATCATAGTTATGGAAGGCTGAGGAATAAGGAAAAGACGGGTTATGCAGAAAATGTTGAAGCATCAGAATATACTGATACACATTTCATATTCTAAATACTGTATACTGAGTACACTCCTATTATGCCTGTTGGGTAGTTCCTATGAGAGATGAACATTCACATGCCCATATTTACATCCTGCAGTCGGCTAGCTTGAAGACAGACAACTTTCAACATGTACATCCCTTCTGGGAAGGGAACACAGACATGGGCATCCAAGCCTGACAAAAATGCAGTGGCTCTCCCCTCTGTAACATCTATTGATTCACTAGCCTAAAAGTACAGCTTTGATACCTAGTGGCCCTGTAAAACAGTGTGGTTCTGCAGCTGTAACAATGCAGTTGCTAGTTTACTGAAGTATAGAACCCACATCCACTAGTCAGGTGAATGATCCTTGCTGCCAAAGAGTGATCATAGGAATCCCTTGAGTTTTCCCTAATGTTGGTGCTCATAGCAGAGGTGAGTAGTAATACGAGGAACAAAGGCTTCTTGTACTGGCACATGCATCCGTTCTTGCATTCCCTTTACTTTAACAAAAGGAAAGGAAGTCAACTGTCCTATCATAGGCATCTGCTGAGRGGCAACATCTGAGTAGCAGAGAAGTTTTAAAAAATTGGAACCACCAAAATTTCAATGACTCCATTGGTATCACTGCTAGAAATCTGATGACTGACAGCTTGTATCACTGCAGGCAAGAAAAAGAAGAGCCTCAATGAGAAATACCTTTCTAGAATAAACCGGGATGGAAGCACTGAGACAGGGAAGAGGAGGCAGAGTTTATTACCACTAAAACCTTTGTTGAAAAAGCAAAGTGCAGGTGGGAGGGATAGTGTTCATTACTGGAAAAGACAGTTGGACTAAAAAGAACACAAACTTTATTTCTGTGTTTTAGAATTAATTATTTTGTTTAAGAAAGCCTGATATGCATGGGGACAGCTATGATAAAACTACCAGACAGCATTGTCACCAGGGGCTTTATGCAGCTGACCAGTCCACATATTTCCAAACAATCAATCAAAAGCAAACACAGTTTCAAAATACATGCGTTATAGTATGGATTTCTATAAAGTATAATACTTAAGGAATATGAAGGAACAACAAATGGAAGCAGAATTTAAATGAAGGAGTTGTGGATTTGGTATGAGATGTGAGATGACAGGCATTCCTACCAATATGCATAACATGGTTGAAAAAGCATGGCAGGCTGCTTCGGGCTCTCCACTGCTGAATAGAGTAATATGGTAAATATCCTCGATATAAACATATATAACCCAAAAAGAAACACAAACCCCTAATTGCATACAACACATGGGAAGGAAACACCTATATTCATCCACACTGTTTCACAGAATACTAAAGGCAAGGAAAACATCCAGATTCCTATAAAGCCTACGTAATTGGAACTGAATATGCTCTTTTCTTCCTTATAAATTCTAAGCAAAGCTTATCAAAATGGTCACAAAAATGTCTACATTTAATATATTATCAGGTTGTTCACAAATGAAGTAAATCTGACTTTCTTCTTGCTTGAGTTGCACTAGCGTTCATCTCCATTGCTCTTGCATCTCAAGAGGTGTTTAATATTCTGGCAGAACACAATCTCAGTTGTCTCAGGATAGATGTTAGTGGAAATCCACACGGAGAACATGAAAGCATAAGGATGCAGACTTGATGCGAACAGAAAGATGAAGATGAGTCATTCCCTTTGGCCACAGGTTTGCAACTTTTTGTATAGAACCAAAAAGGTGTTTCACAGACCATTGTCCTAGACAGCACTTTTCCTGGATTTTCAACACCTCCTTTCTAGAGGCTCATCAGTGATCTATGGGCCACAGTTTGATCTGTTTCATTGACCTAGTTCATCCCTGTCGAGAGCATTCCTGTACATGTTGTTGGTAGGATGCCACAGATGGGGTAAGACAAAAGCAAATCTTGCCCCACTCCAGGCAAGGAAGTACGGTATCCACTGAATGGACAAAGGATGGCAAGTCTAAAATGGCTGAAACAGACCTAGTTGAACTGCCCTCTACGCTTATTATTTTATGTAATTCAGGAAGTGGTGGCCCCAGGTTAAGGCCAGCAAAGGATAGTTGCAGGACACTGCACCTTCCTTCAACAGTATTCCAAGCAACAGGAATTTAAACACCATTGCCATGGTATTGCCACATTAAAAAAAAACTTTTAAAAATCCTGATAAAATACTTTTCATGGGCTGAAGTTATCTAGCCCGTGTGTCTTTTGATCTTTACATGAGAATTATAGACGCAAACATACAAATCTCACTGCTCTTCCGACACCTTTTTGGAGGCCTTTATGACACAGAAGCCTTGAAGCTTTACTTCAAGGGCTCACAAGCTATTTGAAAGGATATTGCTACACATGACATCTGGATTCTTATCTGCCTTTTTATCACTCAGCTAATTTACCTAATACTACAGTGAAAGAATTGCTTTGTTGAAGAAAAATACCACATGAATACCATCCAGCTTTCTCCACCAGATAAGACAGACATTTAGAGAGAAATTTTCTTCTCCGTCTGCCACCAGAATACCTTTAAATAGACATCTGAGCCTCAGCTTCCCTATCTGCGAAGGGTGAAGGCGTATTTGTTTCTCAGATTTTCCATCTGACAGCAGGAAATATGTAGCAGATTCAGCTCAGTTTCATTTTACATTTTTGGGTTCATTTGATCTCAAAGCTCAAAAATATGCAAAGCCACATGACATTTAATTTGGAATATGGTGTGTAAAAGAAAGACTGCACAATACTCAATAGCAAAGTGATGCCAAGCAATTGTTTGTAATGAAGAAATAATAATGGTACACTACAGCTTTGTTCACTCTGAAAACAACAAAGAATGGCCATCAGCTTGCAAAATGGTGCTACAAGAAAAGTCAGTCTAATTTGCTAGGTCAGAAGAAGTGGGTGATTTTGAAACTCCTGCCTCCCTTGGTACCTAAGGAAAGAGATTAGAATGGAAAAAAACTGCAAAACAATGGTTGAAATATATGAGACCTCAGAACAGCACAAACTTCATTAATGAAAAAATCTGGATCTTCACTGTTCTCTTCTGGGAGAATTAATCAGATGTTGCAGTTTCAGATTTATAGATTGCTGTGAAAATGGGTAATCTGAGGGGAAAGCCTCATAAAAACTTAACTGCAACACAGAGATAATCTGTGGGCTCACAGTGGCCATGTCAGGGCTAATTGAAATGTTTAAGAGCAGCACAGCTTCCAGGCTCCCTGTAATACATGCTGAAGACACGAATATAGACCATCTCTTTGTCTTAACTGGACATATTTTATCACTCTGTATCATGAGACTGTCACCCCCGACTTCTAATTGCTCAAACCTTTAGACACAGGGCACCTAATAATTGCAGTACCATGGCCAGCCTAATAATAAAGATAATTTACAGTTCAAAAGCAAAGGGTAATTTGTAATATGAATGGCTTTTTGTGTCCCTAAGCTCATTTCAGGACTTGAGGATCCATGCAGCAACAGCTACAGCCTTTCGCCTGAGTGTGTGACTTACTGTGCTGGTTTATTTAGCCATTTTGTTCCAGAGAAACACAGAAGCCAGTGGATTTAGGGGAAATCAATGGGGTGTTCAGCACCAAGCAGATTCAAAATTGTATCTTTATGAATTCCTCTTGTACAAGGATATCTCCTGCACAAATACAAAAGATTTTAACTTTGATTAATATTCACACCTATAAGTGTTACTAAAGTGTACAAGAGCAAATGGAAGCTTAAAACTCATTCATAATTAGAACAGTATCAAAGTCACGGTGATTGTTGCATTATATTTAAGCAGAAAAACAGGAGTTAGTGAAAGCAAAACCAGTAACTTCTTAGAAGGAGAGGATCAAGGATGCTTGTCTTTATCAACACGAAGGAGAAACTGAAATGCCTGAGGAAACATTTTCTCTTGGTAGCTGCACACTCCAAACAACTTCTCCCACATGCAGGTCCTTTCTAAGCAATCTCCCCATGCTGCTCTGCCCCCTCCAATGGGCTGCGGGGCAGACCCACCAAGACCCTTGAGTCAGTGTCCTACTCTTCCCGTGGAAGAATTTTCTCTTCCACAGCACCAGGCTCCTATTATACAACCACATTTTTTCTTTGCTTTTTTATAGTTCTCTCAGTTTTAGACTCAGAGCCCATGCCACAGCCTTAGACCACTCTTGACTTTGCCTTGCCACCCACATTGCAAGCATTACAAGAACAAAGCCTCTGTTACTGTAAAGCTTTAAGCCATGACAGTTTTAAAGAAATTCACAGTGCACTCTGTGTAGGAGAAGGATCTCTCTACTCCTCAGTGAGAGCTTGGTTTTGGAAGAGACAAACAGCAATTAGGATGCACATGTTTTCCTCACGGTGGCACAGCTCTGGACCTGATAACCAAAGGCACAGGAAGTCTGTCTCACCAACCGTTTTAGTCTCTCTCAATTTTTTTGCCATTTGCTTGGCATGTCTGATTGCTCTGAATGTATCAAATACACCCATTCATCTCGCAATAACAAGTGGGTCTTAAAAATCTTGTTGACAATCTTACCACCAAGCCCATGTGCAATTTAAACTATTAAAAAAAGAAAAAAGAAAAAAAAGGGAGAGCACAAGAAAGAAATAAAATGCTAACAGGGACCTTCCAAATGTGGTCACACTGACAGGACGGCACTGGAATCTGGGTTTGTTTTAAGCCTACATTGTTTAAAAGCAGCAGGGGACCAAAATGATGATGGCATCATACTGGCTGAAGGGAGGAACCTGAATTGAACTCTCAAGCCAAATTCTAATCTCAGATTTCAGTTTCTGTATTCTTCATTAAGAAACTCCCATGGACATTGATGGGACTCCAGCATGAAGACGGCTATGTGAGCATAGCATGAGGATCAAAATCTGCTGTATGGGCACCACACATGGAAACACTATCCACAATTTTTCTCACCAGACGTCAAACATCTTGAGAGCACAAGTAAAGGAAAGCAACATTCATAAAATCAAAACCACAAATAATTAAATATTTAGTTTTCTAATCAAGTCAAGTTGTGTGTAAGCCCTTAAACAGCATTTACAAGCATTTGATTTGTTTTCTCCATTGACTATATAAGAGTACTCGTGGGCTCACAAATCAGAACTTCTTGTTTGATTTGTTTTAACATGCTTGCTATGTCAGGTGGTTTTTCCTTATTTCTTGCTGTTCCTTTATAATCCTGTAAACCAGGTCAATTTACTGAAATGTCAGCTTTTATAAATATTCCTATCCAGCCAAGCCTCTAACTTAACACATGCTATAATTACAGCACAGCCATTTATAGAAAGTAACTAAAAGTGGGATAGCCCTTCTTACTCACATTGAGAAATATCCTACTCCTTGAGTCAACATTTTTATTTCAGTTAATTTACTTTCGGAATTCACTCTGGAAAATGTATTAGCAGTTGCAGAATCTGTCCCAAATCTTACTGCTTTTTCAATTAAGTCTCAATCTTTAAAATGGGCATTAAATATCTCTGTGATTGAACATCTTCTGTTGTGTTATTGAAACTTCTGCTTTGCCAAAATGAGGGTGGTCAGCTATAAGGTCACAGAGACAGAAGTAAATACAGCCATATTTTTTTAGATGGAAATTGAAAAAAGCAAAGCAAAACCTCTAGAAAAAGGCCACATCTTCCTAGGATTAGAGGCAACTTCAAATGAATCTCATCATCATTATTTGGTATTTTGCCAAAACGAAAAAATAATCAATATTCTTTTATTTGGCAAGGGCTGCAGGCTCTTGGAAAAATGACATCTGAAAATAAAACAGTGAGCAAAACATTAACACAGAAATGCAATCCCAGACAGCATTCAGAAACAAGAAGCAGAAGTAGACATTACAAGGAAAAAAAAAAAAAGAAAAACAAAAAAAAAAGAAAAAGCAAGTGTATATATCAGCAAGTTTAAGCAACATTTGAGTCCTTTCTACTGTAGCAGCATAGCTATTTGATATGTGCAGTTTCAGTATGGAACAACTTGCCCAGCATAGGAAACTACTGAACTCTGTGCCTATTCTGGAACAAGAGATTTGTTTTAAAGATACCCTGGCTCAGTCGAGATAAAGATCAACCAGCATTTCATTTGAGTGAGTATGCAATAGAAGACACATTGTCCTATTTGACTCTCCTGTACCAGGACCATAGATCGGTTACTATCTCCCCTTCTCACCCCCGCCATCTCTGCCTGTAAATATTTGTGTTTGGAAAGACACATTGCAAGTGATTTGCTTACACAGCAATGCATAATATTCCCAATTGTCTATGGACAGTAAGGTAGCCTGGGAATACACTAAATTTCCTTTTATTCACATCGTCGTTATTGACACTTTGAAACTGAAAAAGGACAAAAATAAATCAGCTATCGATATGAAATATCTACGGCAAAGCTCTAGGCAAACAGAAGTTTTTTGTTTAAAATTAGGGGCTTGCCTGAGACATGACTGGATTCCAAGTCAAACCAAATCTTTTTTTCCTCTTGCCAGCAGACTCCCACAAATAACTATATATAGAAACTGGTAATTGCCCTATATTTTGGCTTGTAATGGAAGTCCAGGTAACGCAAGCACTCTCCAGTGATTAACATTTATTCTCTCTCTTTGTTTTGCCAAATATGAATATAATTTAAATCAAACAGGTTAAATTGAAGCCTCTTATTCTAAAGAATTTGTGGCAATCACCAAAAAAAGAAAAAAAAAAAAAAAAAAAAAAAAAAAAAAAAAAAAAAAAAANAAAACATGAAACCAACCAATAAAACTCAAAAACCACCACAACAGAAAACCAAACCAACCTAAAAAGAGGAAAAAAAAGGCAGTATGTCCAGAATCCATGTTACTTGTTATGTACAAGATAAATATGAGTATTTCAAATACAGCAGTTGAAATTGCTGGCCTAAACATTAGCAATATTTTGTACTGTACCAAACCAAATATTTTTTGTGAAAAGAACATCTTGCTTTTTCCCATTTGGAAAATGAATGTGCTGGACATTGGAACTAACAGCTGCAGAAGTGAAAGGATCCTGTCTCTTAAAGGACAAAGCATATGAATCCTCTACACTACCTTGGGAAATACATTTTATGTAGACAGATAGATATAGATAAGTATATACACAAACATCCATCCATCTGCATCTTTGGTGGAGTTTGAAAAGGGCTTTCTTATAGGCCTTTGCACATGCTCTGAGGAAGCACACCAAATGCTTTTGAAAATTTTGACACCTCAGAGGACATAAATTATTTTGTTAAGAGGCCAGTGGGGCTTAAGAATAAAATCCAAGGGATACCACAGTTTAGAGAAGACCTAGAGCTTCACACTCTTGCTATAATTATTAGGGTGTACTGCAAAAATTTTACCTGATTACCGATTCACATCAGAAATAATTGTAGAATGTATTTCCTTTTGAAACCACAATTCTTTTTAAATACCCAGTCAGATGCTACAGAAACCTACAGGAGAACACATTCCTCCAACCAGAGACGTTCATCACCAAAATCTATGCAGTTTCTTCTAAATAAAAGAGCACTGGTCTTTATTTCTAAAGCATAGCTGCATATTTATGGCCCAATTTTGTGACAGCAGTCACAAGTCACAACATGATAAAAAGGACACCGAACAGGAGCACAAAGCAATCTCATGTGAAAGGGAAAGCCATCAGATATGGAGCCTTCACTTGTTCAAGATCAAATATTACATAAAAGTTATATAGCATAGGCTACTGTACTGTGGTGCAGAAGTGCAAAATTGAGTGGAAATTAGGAAAGGAACGTTTGAGATATTCTTAATGGCTGCTTTTGCTGAATATTGAACTATTGAGAAAGTTATAAATATATTACTGCAGATCAACTGGTAGGCAGAGTGCAGAAGAGATATTCAAAGGTGTCTGACAAATAGTTCTACTATTTTACCACAGCAATTTTATTTTCTTTTATTTTACATATATTACAATCAAATAACAAAATCTATGAAGTGCTTTGGGATTTATTTCAACATGTGGAAACTAAAGCAAAACATGGAAATGTAGCATCCTTATCAAATGACCCTTTTTGGATTATTTTTATATCTATTCCCACATCAGTTTGCTTCTATTCTTTGTCTTATTTTTCTGGCTTCTCAGTTTTAAGAGGATGATTGGTTAATTTCTGAGAGAGAGGAGTGGTTCTTTGAGCACAAGGAACAGCTGGAAAGACAGATGTCATCTACGTTACCATTTTGTTGCTGAAGAAAAATAAAACAAGATGGTAATTTCCACTGAATAGAGATTTTTACTTAATTCCAGCTGTGACCATGTGATCAACATCTACTGTGTTTGGCCCTTCAGCCAAGCACATCTGGTAAAAATATTTCAGAGGTGTGGGGAGAAAGGGGGCAGTTTGTGTGTAGATTATGTTTTATTTTAGCATGCATAATAGTTTGTTTTTCTGATGGAATTTTTAAAAAAGATTTGTGGGCAGATGATAGATGGGAAGAACACTGAAAATAAGAATGAGCACAGGGTAGGCACAAACAGGATTGAAATGACAGAGCAATCATAAGGGACTGATTTAAAATTATTATGAGTTTTAACACAGAGTGTTACTATTAAAATAAAAATATATGTATGCACAGATTCCCTTGAAAATCTTTATGTTACACTGAGATAAAGCAACAGGAAGTAGACAACAGAAAATTATTTAATATCTAGATAGAAATGCTGTTATAATGTGTCACCTAAATAGTAAATACTACTGGCAAATTAAATATAGGTGAAAGTTATTAAGAATATTAACTACACATTAATGAAAGACACAGGATCTGCAGAACGAGGTCAGGTTTTGCACTTTACTATCTAAAGCTACCTACGTCATATGCAATTCAACATTCAGCCTTTCTTACAACCACACTAAACAAATCAACTCCCCCTGACTTGCACCCACAACTGTGCTAAACTGTCCACCCACACGTCCCATTCTCAGTACATCTATCAGATACAACTGGTTAGGAGACTGGGTCTCTTGTCCTGTACCTGGCAGCTTTGGAGACATAGCTGTGCTTGGGAGAAGCTCCTCTAATCTATGCTACGCTTGCAGGACTGGTGACTACGTGAATGCACATCAGTGCTTAACATTAGGCATTTGAGTCCAGCCTTGGATTTATGCTTATCAGAGAACAACTGTTTCAAAGTCTAACTTTATTTTGCTAGGGAATAAGGATTTCCAGAAAGTTTTGTTAGTGGGTGAGAACGTAAAGAACAGACCTTCTACTCTTTCCACAAGCCAGGAGGCATGAAGTTAAAGTGCCTGAACCCAGAAAAACTGCTCTATGTTGGTAAATACCGTCTAATGACTGTCTGCTCACTGCTGATCAAAGAACTGACGTGCTCCCATGTGCATGGGATTTGTGCAAGTTCTTCACAAGTTCTCGTTCACTATCTGATATATAAAACTCTAATAAAAGATCTTTTAAGAGCTAAATCTATGACCCAAGTCTGGGATGTGGCTCATTGCTTTAAAAGTGATCAATGCAAAAAAAACATTTGGAGCTGGGGACTCAGTCATTCACTACATTAGAACAAGAAGTTTCAGGCTACTTTGCCACAGTTAATTTTTACATCTGCCTATTATTGCAGAAAAACATACGATTCTCCAGCTGCTGATAGGCTGGTAAAGCTCAGCAAAGCCTAACTGCATTTTAAGCACTGCAATTTAGTGCAATTATTTGGAAATAAACAATCTGCTCTGTCAATTAAATATTATTTAAGCTACATTTTTGATAACATCACACAACCAGGCTTCAGAGCTTCTTTTGTGAAAACTGACATTCCGTTGCTACCGTCTGTGTAACAAACAGCAAACAAACGGATCACACAAAGCTAGCCTTAAGAGGATTATAATCTCTCTCCTATCTAGAAGGTACACAGGAATTACTGTTCGCCTGTGTAACAGCATTCAGTGACAGTAGATAGTTATTGTTCCTTTCATTCTTTACAGGACCAGAGAGAAAAGCACAGAAGCGGGATTTAAAACATTAGCAGAGGTTCTATCAGGGAACCTCTTTTGAATTATGTATGATTGTAGAGACTCGAACACACTTTATATTTGATTTTGTTTTGGTAAAATATCAAACAGCATGATGTTGTTAAAGGTGATTTATATATTACAAAACTGTTCCTATTGACAGTCACATCCCACTGTTCTGCCTCCAACTATGTGAATTACTGATTTTCCCATTAGTTGCTGGTCAACAAGAAATGAAAGTCACTTCTGTTTTCTTGGCAAAATAAAAAAACTTTAAAAAAAAAAAAAATCACAGATATATGAAATCATTAACTCATGCTTTTTATGTTAACAAAGATATTTATCATTTAAAAACTAAAATTTGCCTCTTTTTTTTGTTGTTTCGTAACTCTTATTTTCAAACGGAAATGTGACATTCATTATTTCAGACCCTTTCTTTATGACAGAAAGTTTCAGTTGCACTTTTGGAATTTTTTTTTTTTTTTTTGGTTCAACCTTCTAAAGCGTTGCATGACATCTCAATATTGAAGTTGAGGTGAATTTTCAAATATTTAGTCCACCAAAACCAGTTGTGGTCAATCAAGTGTTCCTCTGAACTACTTCATATAGCTCTACCCATGACATACAGTATATCCAGAGCTTCTATGCTCAGATTTTCCACTCTTAGACTATATTTCAAAGATCAATTCCAATTTTGAAAATTACTACTCTTACTTGTCCAAGGTACTGTTTAGGAACCAGGCTACATATGCCATTTTGTCAGTCTAGACACATTGTTCCTCTCAATGGAAATAGCATCTGCTATTTTAACTCATGTCTCCTAGGGCTTGTGATTGTGTTATATGCAAGTCCAGAAAATATTTCATAAAAGCAGCATCTCTTCCAACCAAAGGGTACAGCGAGGCCAGAAAAATGCTGTAGTAAATGGAATGACCAATATGACAATTGTGTACTTTTTATGTGAAACTTACAGTTAATGGCAGTAGCAATTGCCTCAAAATCTTGTAAAATAGGATTACAGCCAGGAGTCTTGTTTGGAGTATGACTTCAATTTACTTTATACAGGAGTACCAGTGGCAAACAATACTTTCAGAATTCAAATAAAAGCTGTGTTCTAAAATGTTAATACATTTCAGAGATGAGGTGGTTTTATCAGAGAGAACTGAGGCAAGCAGAAATAAAGGGGTTCAGACTGAACCTGCCCTGAAGGGCAAAGAACATATATGCAAAATATATGCAAAACTAGCATTCAAACATGGACAGAACTGTCAATCTACAAATAACGCTATTAGTGTATACGTAAAACAGAAGTTGTATCTGCATGTACATTTAGAGAATCACAGGTAAAATTTATACTTTGTTAGAACCTACAATTCCAGGGCAGGTCAACACACAACATCATCAGAGGTAGAACAGACCAGCCTTGTTCAATGCAATCCACCAAGTCACTACCAGATACACAAGTACACTCTAGGCCCCCACGTCCAGGACCAGCACTCTCTCTCATGGACCACACCACCACCTGGCAATTCTTTGCTGAAGTGCTTTTGTACAGATGTTCCCATGGCTGGAATGCCTGGGTTTTCTCCCCTTTTGTTCTGCCCTCTAGAGCTTTGCATGGCATCTCAATACTGTGTGTCAAATTTTGCTCTCTTGTTTTTTATTCATTCCAGATTGCACTGAGACACAGGACGGAAATGCAATCAGGAGATTCTGTTCTTCAATTTGAATAGGAAAACTTTGGAAAACTTTACATCTTAAGACAGTCTGTGAGAAAGGAATGAAGCATCTGGGTCCCCCTCCGCAGTACAAGGTTTAGGATGGAAACTTAAGAAACTCTCCACATGTATGTAGAATTTTTATGCAATAGAGTCAATTATGACAGACATATATTGCAAAGATAGAATTTAACTACCTCTCCCAAATCCTCAGTCTGACTCTCAGTCTTGTGGTACAATCCTGTTTCCAAAGAGTTAGTTCCTTTCAGAGAGGGGTGGGCAGCCTAAAAATAAATAGATACTATGTTTTCAGCAAGTGCACCACACTCATGCTAAAGGAGGATGCTCTGCAGTGCATCCCACTTGCTAGAGCAAAGGCAAGAATCTCTTTGCAAATACTTGCAGATACCTGAAGAATGACATTTTTAAACATAGTCGTGTCTTGAATGAGTCCTAGTGACTGATGGAGCAAATGCCTTTAATATTTCTATCAATATGCAGATGCTTTTAAAATTGCTATCAATGCAATCCATACACTATTTAGTATATCAAAGCACATGAGCCCTGTTGGCAAAGCACCAACTTGGCTTCACCTCAGTTAGTAGCATTCTTAGGGTAAACTAAGAAATAATAGGTTTCCCACCTATAAAAGTCAATATAAATTGATAGAAAGAGATGGCTTTTAATCTGGTTTCTTTGCTTCTTTCTCTGTTATTTATTATTATTTGCCACCAATGAAGGTGGTACCTACATCCAAGGAAATGTAATGCCAGAACTTATGCTCTCAGTAAGTAGAACTTAAATATTGGCATCAATGACGTGTCTGTGATAGTTTAGCATTGCTAGTGATGCTCTTACAGCACTTCTATATTCAGCACAACATCCTCACTTCACACAAGCAATATCAATCATTAAAAGCCAATTTCCAGCCTGCTTCTGGTATGCCTTATATGTATTATGCAGAAGAGTGGTGCAGCTTGTATTTTCAAGCATGGGGAGAGCCAGAGGGAACCTGAGGCCTTGATTCCCCTTAGCAGCAGCCAGCAAAAGCTGGCCTGGGATATTTTGAAGGGTATTAGACTGCTTTAAACATGCACTGACACACAAGAACCTTGGGTGGAATTGTAATTCCACCAATTACCAATCAATTAGCAAATACCAATCTGTATGCTTACAACAAAATCTTGGTGAAAATAGGACAGGTAAGGTTCCATTCGTGCCACCCTCTGTATCAACACCACTTTGCTGAAAATAGGGCAAGAATTAGATGCAAGAAAATGGAACTGTTATCACTAACAGCAAATTGCATAAACATCACAAACAGGATCTTTCTGAAGAGATGGCACAGATACAGCCAAGGAATGTACTTGCTACTTATCGAGACAGCGGCAAAAAATCAAAATTATTATGCATCTCTTAATCACTTTACCCTTTTTCCCTCTGCCATTGAGTAGCATATAACTGTTAGGATATTGCTTTACAGTTAAGGAATTTAAACTCAGGAAACTCTCACAAAGTCAGCTCATTTCAATATCTCCAGCAATGCTGATGCAACAAGATCATTGCTAACATGTGTGGGAAAGGGTCACAATCACCCTGTCAGCTAATGCCTGCAGAACCAATTGTAGAAGTAACACTTACAATCCACTCATCCATGCATATCTGTGCAAAGAGCTACAGAATAGTCTTCCGTGTAAAACTTTGCCATGAAAAATAAATCTTTCTAGACTATAATATGCCAACTTCTATATCGGTTAATTGTTATTACTTTTTAGGGAATTCATCAGGACATCATAGAAACTGAAAGTATGGAAGGAAATTACATAAATAGAAATACCTTCCTGACTTAATGTATTTAAGATTACCGCTAGTTAACATCTTCCAAAAATTCACAAAACAAATAATTATTTTCCATGAAAAACATGCATGACTGTACAACTGCCTGGGTAGGTAGTTAAAAAAAATAGCTGGCAGAAGAAGAGGAGGCTTATGGAAATCAAACAAGGACGTATTGTAAGTTTTTATTAATTCCAAACAGGATTCTTCTCTTGGGTAGTTCACAGCCAGACTTCCATTTTTGTGCTCGGACTTCTCTGTAAACTCACTGTTATCCCAATGTTTAAGCATCTCTTACAAGTCATCCTGATTCATGGTACAGAAACGTCCTTCCCTTCCTCACACTTTCATACCATATTGGATAATTTAGAGGGCATGTTCTCTGGCAGGCGTTAACCTCTGCAACACAAAATCTTCCATGGAGGTGACATCAATCCAGATCCCAGAATAAATCAGGTCAACACCACTGGCACAAATTGGCCATCTTGTGGAGATAGCAAAACTGAGGACTAACTCTACCCGTATTCTTTCTCTTTTCTATCAGTAGTTCTTGTATCAGCTATGCTGTGACCAAATGATCTGCAGAGCAGCAACATGACAGAAAAGTTGATCAGGCTCCAGGAAAATTTTAATCCAGGAAAAGTTCAGTTAAAGGAAAGAAAGAATTGCTTTCTTCAGTAAGAAAAATAAAATTAAAGACCAAGTGGGTTTTGGTATGTATTTGTTCATATCTGCATTAAAAAAGCTGGCTGTGGTATCTACTCTACCTCGTTTCTTGGTCTGATCATAAGAGCACAAAGATCATAGAATCATAGAATAGTTTGGGTTGGAAGGGACCTTTAAAGGTCATCTAGTCCAACCCCCCTGCCATGGGCAGGGACATCTTCAACTAGATCAGGTTGCTCAGAGCCCCATCCAACCTGACCTTGAATGGTTCCAGGGAGCATCTACCACCTCTCTGGGCAACCTATGCCAGTGTTTCACCACCCTCAGCATAAAAAATTTCTTCCTTGTATCTAGTCTCAATCTACCCTCTTKTAGTTTAAAACCATTCCCCCTTGTCCTGTCGCAACAGGCCCTGCTAAGAAGTTTGCCACCATCTTTCTTGTAAGCCCCCTTTAAGTACTGAAAGGCTGCAATAAGGTCTCCCTGAAGCCTTCTCTTCTCTAGGCTGAACAACCCCAACACTCTCAGCCTTTCTTCACAGGAGAAGCGTTCCATCCCCCTGACCATTTTCGTGGCCCTCCTCTGGACCCGCTCCAACAGGTCCATGACTTTCTTGTGCTGAGGGCTCCAGAGCTGGACGCAGTACTCCAGGTGGGGTCTCACCAGAGCAGAGTAGAGGGGCAGAATCACCTCCCTCAACCTGCTGGCCATGCTTCTTTTCATGCAGCCCAGGATACGGTTGGCCGCCTGGGCTGCGAGCGCACATTGCCGGCTCATGTCCAGCTTTTCATCCACCAGTACCCCCAAGTCCTTCTCGGCAGGGCTGCTCTCAATCCCTTCATCCCCCAGCCTGTATTGATACTGGGGGTTGCCCCGCCCCAGGTGCAGGACCTTGCACTTAGCCTTGTTGAACCTCGTGAGGTTCACACAGGCCCACTTCTCGAGCTTGTCCAGGTCCTTCTGGATGGCATCCCGTCCCTCAGGCGTGTCGACCACACTACTCAGCCTGGTGTCATCTGCAAACTTGCTGAGGGTACACTCGGTCCCACTGTCTATGTCACTGATGAAGATATTAAACAGTGCCGGTCCCAATACAGACCCCTGCAGGATGCCACTCGTCACCGATCTCCATCTAGACATTGAGCCGTTGACCACTACCCTCTGGATGCGACCATCCAACCAATTCCTCACCCACCAGACAGTCCACCCATCAAATCCATACCTCTCCAGTTTAGAGAGAAAGATGTTGTGGGGGACCGTGCCAAAGGCCTTACAGAGGTCCAGATAGACAACATCTGTAGCCCTTCCCATGTCCACTGATGTAGTCACTCCATCATAGAAGGCCACTAGGTTGGTCAGGCAGGACTTGCCCTTGGTGAAGCCATGCTGGCTGTCTCAAATCACCTCCCTGTCCTCCATGTGCCTTAGCATAGCTTCCAGGAGGATCTGCTCCATGATCTTCCTAGGCACAGAGGTGAGACTGACTAGCCTGTAGTTCCCCGGGTCTTCCTTTTTCCCCTTTTTAAAAATGGGGGTTACGTTTCCCCATTTCCAGTCAGTGGGAACTTCACCGGACTGCCACGACTTCTCAAATACGATGGATAGTGGCTTAGCAACTTCATCCACCAGTTCCTCCAGGACCCGTGGATGGATCTTATTGGGTCCCATGGACTTGTGCACCTTCAGGTTCCTTAGATGGTCTCAAACCTGATCTTCTCCTACAGCGGGCAGTTTCTTCATTCTCCCAGTCCCTGCCTTTGTCTTCTGCAGCTTGGGCGGTGAGGCTTGAGCACTTGCCAGTAAAGACCGAGGCAAAAAAGTCATTGAGTACCTCTGCCTTCTCCGTATCCCGGGTAACCAGGTCTCCCGTTTCCTTCTGGAGAGGGCCCACATTTTCCCTAGTCTCCCTTTTATCCCCAACGTACCTGTAGAAGCTTTTCTTGTTGCACTTGATGTCCCTGGCCAGATTTAATTCTATCAGGGCTTTAGCTTTCCTAACCCAATCCCTGGCTGCTCGGACAATTTCTCTGTATTCCTCCCAGGCTACCTGTCCTTGCTTCCACCCTGATGCTATACTGTTTCCTACACTGTCCACAGTTACCCCATCAGGCCCAACACTTGAGAGAGATCACAAAGTAGTTCATCATCCCTAGCAGGAGAAGTCCCATACATGATTTCATTACAAGCACAGGAGAAAACATACGGAAACAATATAACAGAAAATATTAAAAGAAAAAAAACTTAAAACCCCTAAAAGAAAAAAAAATACATTGAGCACAAAATGACTCCACTAACTGTACTATGCTTTTGAATCACACCAAATGCTGGCATTGTGCCTCCTTGGGGGAGGCAGTTTGCCAGGATATTGCCATGGGCAGCTAATAATTGCCCACACACAATGGGCAACAGAGATTAAGCTCAAATATTTGAAAGTTTGCTTTAAAAATATTTTTTACCATATTTAAAAAATAAAGCAGTATTTTATTCTTTCATATTGAAACCATTAAGCCAATTTCTTCAACATTAAGACATTCCTTATTTCCACAAGCCACCGATATAACTGTTTCCCTTCCCGGGTGTCCTGCCATAGTGCATGTGCACACTTGTGCAAGGCTACTAAGTCTAGGGAATTCCCCTAAGTCACTCAAGTCCTTTACCAGGTGTTTGTAAGGATTAACCTTGCAAGGACTTAAACAGATCGGGGGTTTCTACAAATTGCTTTCAAATCCGGTTCTTAGAGTGGATGATAACTGATATTACTGGATGGAGTTAAAGAAAAGCCTCTCTCACGTATTCATTTTTGACTATTTCATCAGTGTCGTTTCCTGTTTCATGCTGGAGCTAAGGGGTTAAGAGATGTGACAGTTTTTATGATGTAATGATACAGAAAGACTTCTTTTCTTAAGGAAAGCAAGCAGAGGTTATATTTTCCTAACATTACCATGACTGATTTGGTTGTAGTGAAAGGCTTGATTTGTTCTTTGCTATCAGTAATTGATAAGGTCATGGAAAATGTGATACAAGACAGAGATTTGGGAAATTTTGTTTTAATACTGTGGCTGAAAAGTCTTCTGTCTAACAGTACAYGTTCCCTCTGGATTAAGTAACCTTTGCAAGTTTTCCACAAACTGATTCTGCTGAATAGAAATTGATTAATGAGCTCAGACACTGAAATTGTCACTAGAAAATAGCCATTGAGATTCTAGTCAGCAATCACTAGCCCCAGGGTCAAGGAAGACCATGGACGGACTTAGCTGAAAAGAGAGCAGCCTTCATTTGTCTTCTCACTAACTTCATTTTAACTGTGCCTGGTGGCGTTGGGTGCAGCCAGGAGTCTGCCACCACTTTTTTGATAAACCCATGTGCTGAGGGCTTCTTAGCTAAGCTATAAAAATTCCTTCAAGGCTATAATTTCATTGGCCTGAATCTCCACTGCCTCAAGGCTTGTAAAGTTATTTACACCTGTGCAAAATTAGAGAAAAGTTGGAATCAAACACAGTCTATCATTCCAGGCATTAGGGGCATCATCTATAATGTTACCTCTAAAGATTCCTACTACCATTGTTGCCAGTTTCTTTTGACAAAACATGCTGTAGTAGCATCAAACTTACTTAAGAGAGTTCACTTCACTCTGCTTCGTACCACTGACAGCTAATATAATTAGTCATGTTTAAGCCCTTCATAAATATAAGACTCCAAAGCGCTTTCTATGGACAATGTTCAACCCCGCCTGCGCCACCCTTCAGAAGTTTGTATCTGCTAGCCTGAGAGAGTGACTTTGCAGTCAAATCAATCCTAGAGCCTGTTTGAGCATGTGCCATGTTCAACAGATATGAAAGGACATAAAGAAGGGGGAATCAATTCTCTTGCTGGTATGATGCCCCTTATTTGGTGCTGTGGAATAAGAAGGAGAAAAATAGGAACAGGAAAGGGGAAAAAAAACTGCAGAGAGGGCAGACTGTCAGCATATGTAGGTAAGTATCACACAGAAAGGCTGGAGAGATAATAGTCTTGAAAACTGAAGTCTTCTCTTTGCCCAGACACGGTCAAAAATTTTAGTTATTGTGAAGGGGGAGGAGATATTATTAAGAGTTTTCTCCACGACAGAATGTAACAAGGGTACTTTCCTACTAGATTATTATTCTACTGCTAGGAAGACCTGTAGCCACCCATGAGATAGCAGCAGCCATCCTATCTCAATTGAAAACACTGTCTTTACCAGGGGAGTTTGAATTGCCAATCCTTGAACTCTGACATTCTCACTTGAACAGGACATTGAAGAGGAATTTGAAATTCCAACCTGAAACCCCTTACTTTATCCTATTTACCATGGATTTGCTTATTGACTTAAAACAAACAAACAAACCCCACAAAAAACAAAAACAAAAAAACCAGAGACTAAAACACTTATACTCTATTTCTCCCCTGATCTTGCCAATTATTTTCCTGAAATGTGATGTATTTTCATTCTAGGTTAATATTAGGAATTTATACATTTTGGAGAGATTATTGGCTAGTAATTGTCATGTCATTTCCTTTGTTCATCCAATTATTTTGCAAAGTCGTCATTACTTTGCTTTTAATTTTTATACCTTGAATAAATTAGTGGAAGCGTGTTTTTTATAAATCAAAAAATTAACTACGGACAAAATTATCATCTACACATGCAACACAGGAAACTTAAGTTCCATTATAGTCACACTATTTTAAATTCAGTTTAATTTAAAGATATTGTTGTTCATTGACCTAAAAATAGGTCAATGGTAGTTCTAGTATTAACTACAGATATTGGAAATTATGTAAAAGTTGTATCACATCATCATCATCATATTTTATAATACATGCTGGATTTCTAGAAAGACAGCAATTTGAATTATTAATGAAACAGTTCATGTTTTACCAACTAATTTTAAATTCTGTTTTTCTGGTAGTTATTCCACCAGTAAGGAGAGATGTTTTATCTCTGGAGTTAGTCGTCTTTTTTTTTTTTCTCCTGCGAGATCTTAATACATTGATTCAGTTCCGATTCTTTTTCTGTCCTTTAAAAACAATACAATTTTTGATTATTCAACAGCTCTACAGTTTTAAACATCAAAAAAGATCAGTCCTGTGGGTTTTTTTATTCAGACTTTCTATTCTCATTCTCCACTTCCTTGATGATTTCCTTCTTCCCATTATGTGCTTCTTGGGCAGACGCAGTCTCTGGGGGCTTCTTTAGGCAGAAGTAATACAACTTGAAAGTTATTTCACGATGTGAACATTGTTCAATCCCTGAGGTGTATTTCACTCATTGAGCTAGGGGGATGATGGTCTTATATTTTAAAGTTAGAAGGTTCCCAGCATTCACATATCTCTGATGTAAACTGCAGCAAGATATTTAACCTCACCAGGTTTCTCTTTCCCACTTGCAAGATGGGTATCAGGAATTTCTTAGGGATATTGTGATGAAAATTATTGTTTGTGCATGGAGTATGGTGCAGAAATCCTGTACACTAAGATTGGTGACATTAGTCCCAGTTCTGAAAACCCTACGCCCATGGCCAGCACAGTACCTGAGCTACTAATTCCTGTATTTCTATACAAATGCCTATATTTCTAAATCTGTTCTGCATTTTTGAAAACATTGCCCTTACTGTTCCACAACCACTTCATTTGCAGTTCTGATTCAAACTGCACTGCAAATCAGGTTGACTTTAAATAATAGCAATAAGTCACACCAAAAATCTCATGTGAAACGAATTGTATTCAACACATGCTAGTGTATTTTTGTGGCTTTTTCTAGCTAGCCACAAAAATAAAAGCAGCCAATTAACTAAAATTATTTTTTACATAAAAAGCA
Source organism: Phoebastria nigripes (assembly GCA_035582835.1). Classification (NCBI taxonomy): domain Eukaryota; kingdom Metazoa; phylum Chordata; class Aves; order Procellariiformes; family Diomedeidae; genus Phoebastria; species Phoebastria nigripes. The sequence continues at coordinate 1,825,717 of JAYKAV010001000.1, read as the reverse complement.
CTTCAGACACTAAATTGCTAAGTATTAATGAAGTATATGCACAAATTCAGAATTTATTCCAATGCATACCCCAAATTTTTTTCTCTGATGCCCTCATTGCAACAATAATTGAGATATAATAAATTTTAACAGTATCTTGCATCTGAGAGAAGCAGCACCGACAGACACACAGGTTTTGCTGCCTAGAAATAGAGTACTTCTAGTTATAATGATAGCCAGACAAAAAGCATACAGGCCTGAGTAGCTTCTTTGGGATTATTTTCATTAGATGTCATAAGGTCCCTGGGTACTTGTACAATCAGTAACACTTCACAGAGCCTTCACTTCTAACAAATAATTAGCTAAAATTGAACCAGAGATTTCTTACATGCATGTCATAGGTTTGATATGAATAATGAGGGAAAAGGTTAACAGCAGGTCATAGACAGTTCCCTATCTTCCAGCTTATTTATTCAGTGAAATGAGAAATTGATCACATTATTTCGTATAGAAGAACCTGATTCATTACAATCAGCTCTGAATTGGCAGTTTTTGCTTTAGGCAATTTCAGAACATTACTTATGCTTAAACAGTTACTGGTAAGGTCATTTTACAACTTGTAATCACCTCTCTGACCCCTTCATGACCATAGTCTTGAAAGCTGAAGCATATGTGAAAATTGATAAAAGCATACATATGAACAGAAAACTAATAGTTAAACAAGAGGAGCTGAACAAACAAAACCACACAATTGAAGTATGGATGACCACATTCAGGTGTACTAGAAAATATCGGGAACACATTATCTCTTGCACATCAAAAATGCACATCAAGTCATCCCTAATTTGGCAAGATATCTATTGGAGGGAGCATTAATCTGATATTGCATGCAGCATTAACCAGGGGGCAAGAAAAAGGAAAGGCAATGGAGACAACTACAGGTAAGGATCTGGAGTTGGAGGTGATACTATGGGGGCTGGAGGGACAGAAAAGGCTAGTTAGTTCTTTCCCCTAAGAGTAGCAATGGTCACTACTCCCTCTTCTACCAACCCAAACTCCCTTAGTACCATGAACCAAGCTCTTTTTATTCTACAGAAGGTTTGTAACAACTTTCCAGAACTGCTCACATCACAGGACAAGCTATCTGCCCTCTCAGGTGCTCCATGCTTGGAGAACACTTTTACCAACAGTTCCTCTTGCTACACCAGTATCACTCCAGCCAGGTTGTCTTTTCCGGACAGAATGAGGAACTGCAATTCCTGCAGGGCCAGAATCAACTCCTTCCCAATTACAGAGACACACTGGGTGAAGCTTGGCTGAAACCTGCAGTGTTTGAGAACTAGTGTCATACAGACATTGAAGAGTGCAGCTGCCGCTGGGCTCTGGATTAGATGGCAGATATTCACTGAAAGTATGAGCTCCTCTTTAAATAACAAAAATGATTTTATTTAATTATTTTTGCAAAACTGAGCCCATAATTCAGGTTATGCACCCCATTGTGTGTTATAAGGAAAATAGTAGGAAAATTGTAATAAGTGTTGGAGAACGGGGGGAAAAAGCAGCAGTACAGAACTTGGGCTGATTTATGACAAAAGGGTGTAAATTATTATAGAATTAATTGCTTAGCATATAACATTCATTAAAACAGCTATCAAAGAGCAACAAGTACAAAACAAAGAAACATTACATATATATTTCAGTTGGAATAACAACTTCTCAATTATGCCTGTTAGCTGCAGTGTCAAAAAAGACATTATTGCCACTTCAAAGCATAAGAAAGTGGTGCTTTAAAAATAATTCTGGTTGATAACTGAACTAGGATACATTCAAGGATAAATTACGAAACAAAATATAATCTACAGATCACTTTTTTTAAGCACCTGAGTTCCATATACTTGGAAGGCTAATGTTCAGATCTACAAAAGGATTTAAGCATAAATTGAGATTAAGAGGACTTCTTTAGGCTTCTACACCCGCAAAAGCAATCCTTCAAACTCCTTCCTGACCCCACAGATGCTAGAAGTCTATAATTGCTTACACGTCATAAAGTTTGCTAAGTACTTAATAGTCTGGTTTGCACTTGCTGAAAACAGCCTTCTGGCCAGCAGAAGGAAGCAGTTTGGGATTATCTAGCAGCTAAAACTGACATGATCAACAAGAAGGCAGTTGTTGTCTTACGTTCCCTAAGAACCAATGCTTCCAAAGCACATCAGCCTGGTAGGTGTTATCAGAACTCGTCCAATGTATATCTACAGGGGAAAGGTGTGATCAAAGAGGGAGACATCTCAATTTTTATTCAATAGGTTAATGAACACATGCTCAAAACCTTCCTTAACCTGAGAGAATCCCAAAAAGTTTCTTGTCTTCCAAGAGAGTTCACTAATAATGTATTCACAGGCTGTGAAGACCTAAGAGGGTACGCTGAATCAGTGGAGAGGAGGAATCCATGATTCACAGGAATAGAGAAAGGATAAAATGACATACAGCATTCTCCAGCCCAGTGATTCATCTGGAAGAGAAGAATTATGGGTTCAGGTGCTCATGCTACTTATTTGGGATTCAGTGTCTCAGTTTGGTCACAGCTGTAGAGAGTTTTAAGGCATTTTATTCTCCCTGTTTAATTCAGAGTTGTTGATTTCGCATATGGAACAAGGTACCTAAATTTGAAGCAAAGTGATTCAGCAATTCCTCTGGAGATTTTGTCCTAGATTCCTTAAGCTCATTGAATAACAAAAAAACAAAAAACAAAAAACACAAAAAACCCCAAACCAAAACAAACAAAAAAACCAACAAAAAAACCAAACAAAACAAAACAAAAATTTAAAAGCATATCTCCATGTCTTGTTCCTGAATGTGTGGTTCACTGAAGCTCACTTAAATTGGACATAAACACGCAAGAACAAATTTTATAAGTTTTGTCAGCACTGTCTTTGAAGGTGGTCTAAATGGTCTTATAACAGTTTCCACCCTCCTTTAATTTATGTCAGACGTGATTTTGCTGATGCTTCCAACAGCTTAAGGGAGAGGAAAAACACACCTAAAAATGAACAACATGTAACATGTACTCAACTGCAGTTTTGGTATCTGCTTTAAATAAAGGTATTGCTTAGCCATGAAAAAGCTATTGGCAACAAAGCTGTATAAATGTAGGTTAATTCTAAAACTGCCCTAAGAATTGCAGTTAAGAGTGGTTTAAAACATGCCTGTAACAATCATATAAGTCAATTACGGGTAGCTGTACAGCTGAATGTTATAGCATGGCCACTAGAAACTGGACTGACACCTGCAGCTTCCTTATCTTCAGGATGCTTAATTTACTGAGATTTGTTCAACATTCATAAGTAAAGAGAACTATGCGGTTGAAAAGGAAATAGGAAGTATCCAATTTAAAAAAATAGCTAAGAATCTCATGGAAATGTGTGTATTTCATTAGTAAACACTACTTCAAACGTTTTTGTGAATATATTTCATCCGACTTTCACAGCACACTATTAGCCTTTCTGGTCAATTTATCTGAAGTATGTGAGTAAAAGGTTAACGGCAGGAAAACCAAGTATCAGCTACATATTTCATACACTCCTTTTCAACACACCTAATGCTTTCTCTTTTCCTCATAGCTATTCCATTTTGTACAAAGTAAAAGATCATCGAAAGAAGAACTTTCCACTTCTTTCCAGTCTCTAAAATTGTCACCCTTATAGAATCTCATTTAAGACAAAGATTTTGACATAGTTTCTTCCCCTCGTTTAGGTCTTGACGTATCACTAGGCTGCTGCTTATGTTCCTTCGCACACCACTCATGTAGATTTAAACCTTCTTTTGTATGAATGTGCAGCAGCTTTGGCTCTGGCCAAAGCTTTTCTTGCAACAGGCTTTCCATCTCTTCACAGGCAGGATGGGGTAGTCCAGCTGCCATAGACACATGAGAGCAAAATAGGTCTCTCTTTTATCCCAACCCCTTTTCCAGAGCTTCGATTTTGTCAGCACGCTGGATTTACAATTTCTATCTGCTAGGACATACAGTATTTGAAACAACCAGGCATTTTGCAACAATTCTAAAAGCCAGTCACTTTTTTACTCTGACTAGCACAAAAAATAGGTCAATCTAAACAAAACAGCACATACATACACAGCCCCTTCCCAGCCTCGGAATCTCACAGGTGCTCTTGCTTCTGTGCCATCAGCTGCAACAGAAGGCTAAAGAAGAGGTAAGATGTTCCTGCTGGAAAAATGTGCTCAGTTCCTTTCATAACTCACTACCCCTTTGTAAGTCCTTTCAATCCTGCTCCTACTTAGACTCAATAGTTTTGAGGATTTGGCAAAGCATTAAGACCTGAGCTCTTTTTTCTCCTGTTGGAAATTTTCTGGTCGGTAAAGTCAAGTTTCCTACTGTGAAGTCAAAGAAAACTTTTTTTTTTTTTTAAATGGGATGTGACCATCCCATTGTTCTGAGATGCTCCTACATGAACAAGAGCTATCAAAATTCAGCAACAATATTTTGTGCTTGGCATAGGAACAGCCCTGAAAAACGTCATTGACATATAGAGCATATTCACCATTATGACAATCTCCTAATCTTTGTGAGTTATGGGATCTCAACCAGAATTCAGAAACTATACGTAGACTGAATCTCCAGATTGTCAGAAATACACATAAGTAGTAGCTAACTTTATCTTGCAAAAGTCCTTATCTGATACAAATTACAGTATGTTGCCTCACAGCTCTATTACAGCATTCAGAATTATTTTACTTCAGATCTTTTATTACTACAGCTTATATGACACTCAGGAGGCCTTTTTCAGGAAAAATAAAAGATAATTCCTGTCACAGGTAGCTTATTATCCTTGCCCTTATATCTGTAAGTTGCAGTAGTGGCTAGAAATATTTCACCTGCATGTACTTTTTCTCGCAAGATCAAAGTTCAGTCCTGCGAAAGCTTAAATAATGAGTAACTTTGGAAATGTTATTCATTCAGATGTTAAAAGCCGAGCAACATCTAAGGAGACAACATAAAGACCATGAATTAGCCTTGTGAAAAAGAAAAGCATTTTTCCCCTTTGGAACCATCATCTCTAATCAATAGCTATCTTGGTCCCAAAAGTGAATAAACAATTTAATTATAACAAAATATGAATGTCAACAAGTCAACAGCTAAAGTATCATTTCTCTGTTTAAAGACAGAACTAGAATCTGCTTGCATTTTCAACCAAATATGTCTTTGCAAAAGTTGCAAAATTTTGTGGAGTCAAGAGTTCCACATTTTATTTATGGCTTCCAGGATGGACTCTCTCATCAGGGAGATAAAATTATGAAAGAGAAAATTGAGCATTCTACCTAATACTTAAATCTAAAATTAAGTGATGTTATATAAACTATTTTGTGAAAGTATTTTAAAGGATTTCTGCTCACATGCAGAATGAAAACACATTTTCAAGCTTTGAAGATTGCACAAAACATAATTGTCATTCTTTCAGGCTAACTGTAGACAGACCTATCCCATGATAAATCATACATCCAGCTACAAATATCAGAGGCCTAAAAAAATAGTTAACATCCTATTTCTGCAGCAACAGTATTATAGCCTTTCTTCAAAGGTTCCTAAATCCCTATAATAAATTGAAGATATTTCATTTTAGACACTAGCAGATTCCATAATGAGTTAAGCCTCTTTACAGTTTATTTTAATAAAGCACAGCTTTCTAAATATACAGAGGCTATAAAACATGCAGGTTGCAGCAATAATATGTTTAGTAGCCTTGCTTGATAAAGTGGAAATGTTTGCATGTTTCAAATTACGAGCAATTTAAAGTAGGAAGTAAGCAAACTAGCTCTTGTGTTATGAAGCTTGACATTGTTAAGCCTTAAGAGAACACATACTTCAAAGTCATACAGTCTGAAATATGCCCTGTAAGCTTGGCAAGAGGAGCAATGCCATAATGATGTACTGCACAAAAATCACCACAAACTTCYATTTCAGTGCGAGGTCGCCTAGCTGTAAATTTTAAAAATTTACTGCTGGTCCTATTTTTAAAATTAATTCATTATTCATTTTCTTATGAAAAGATCAGTACATATGAAAAACACAAGAAAGCTTCCCTTTTGATATCAACTAAGAAAAGTAATCATTGTAAAATATAAATAGTAAAAAATCTACCAGTATTTTAAATGAACTGAGTCAGAAATATTACTTGATAACAAATCTTTCAAAAATATTAAGGTAAATTACTATTCTTTTCCCCTGCACCAACATAAGTGTGGAGACTCTTTTTTCTCCTCCATGAATTTGGTATTAACTCTGCAAACATTTACACCTGTGTATATTCTGCCCATAAATAGCAGAATTAAAGTCAATGATACTACTTACAAACCTAAATGTAACCATTCCTAATTCTTCACATAATTGTAGTTAGGATTCAATTAATTAAATTATTGTATACATGAAATACAACAAAATGTTAAGAATTGACTAGAAACATGACAGAAACTAAAAAATCTCAACCTAAGCAGCCTCTGATGTGTCTGTCAAATCAGCCTGGAATATCATGACGTTTCAAATCTGTATCTACTTTATTTCAGAATATAACTGATTCAGAGATGTAGCCACATGGACTTGCAAAGAATTATTCTCAGAGAAGCTGCAGTATGAAATATGTGCACAAGTCCACAACTAGAGTTGTTACATACATAAATGTTTAGAAAAAGAAATGTCATCCATCAGTTCAGCTAATAAACTGACAGCAAATAAGATTACAGGCAAATCAAAAGTGTAAATGTGTATCTAAAGTTTTTCTGAAAACAGGTTAACTCTTACTGAGAATCATTGCTTATTTTGTGTCCATTACAATGCAACAGTAGCTCTCATTTTTGTATAATGGTTCTAAAAATCTTCACTTTAAACGTAGTTTCAATTTGTAGCTATAAATATTGTGATGCCATATATGCAAAACTATTTACCATATTGCAAATTCACCCCATTTCTGGAATTTCRGTCTGTTCATTTTTGACTGTGAGCTGCATTTAATGAACCTTCTTATTTTTCCTTTGTTCCTTTAGTACTCATTTAGATGAAAYTCACTGTCTGATGTTAGACATCTTTATCACACAGCACACTGAATATTATACATAAAATGTTGTTGGGGCCTTATAAAAATAAAGATTCTTGACAAAATGTCACCACAGAATTGAGAGTTACTATTTCTATCCATTCTGTTGGACTAAACTACAGTTTAAAAAAAAAAAAAATTCTACTATTCTTAGTATACACAGTATGCCTGTGAGCACAAAGGTGCTCCCTTTGGAAATATTTTTCGTAAACAGCAAGAGTTGATAGATCTTACATTGTGCGTGTCTATTTCTGAGAGATCATTAAGCAATATACAAGGATCACACTGTGAGCTAACTGAATGAGATATTCCAAATTGACTAATTTAATGGTAAATCCTAAATCATGACGGTGCTTTTGAAAATCCTTGTCTGTATGCCTGAACATGACAAATGCCAGAACATTTTGGCCCTGACATGTAATCATCATTGCTTATGTAATCCAACTTGAGATGCTACTTGAAAGACTGCTAGTGCAGTCTTACTGTGAGTAAGAGAAATTAATGCATATTAAAAATATTTGAAGTTTTTATATCACGTTCTGACACTTTCAGGTCACTCTCAGCAACTAAAGCTGTTGAATACAGAGAATCAGAGAGATGCCCTTCCCGGCTTCCAAGATGTTTGCTTAGCAGCTGTGTAGGCACCGCAGTGCAGAGCACCAAGTGAGCTAACCTGCTCTGCCAGGAAGGTCAGACTAGCTTCTTCACTGCTCTGTGCTGTTACAGAAGGCAACTGTTATGTGACTCCAAAAATTCTATACTACATCATGATTCGTAACGTAGGCTTTCTCACTGACATTTAGAAGTTTATGGCAGCCTTCACAAATGAAGTTTTATTAGCTGAGTTTAAAACAAAAAGGAACAAAGACTTGCCAAGTGAGTTCAAACAAAGCTGGCGGTGGAAGTAGACATGTAGCACAGGATTTTGAGTTCCCACATGTTTGCTTATATGCTAGGAGACTGGACCTTCCCTTTCAAACAATTAGAAAGTGATAGCAGCAGCAGATCAGTCTTTGTTCAACCAAAGCTACAGAACTCTTTTTTGTGCAAAATTAGATCTCTGCAGACACTATCTCTTCAAGCACATATGATGTATGAAGTTTGCCTTTTTTCTAAAAACCAAGAAACATTAGTCAATTGAGCAGAAAGAGTGCTTGTGGATTTCTGTGGGGTCATATAATGACAAAACGAATTGACTAGTTTGATCCAGACCATATGCAGGTGATATGTCCATCCTGCTGATTCTGATTTAATAAGCAGCTTCAATTGGCTATAAAATAAAAACCTGCATCTTTATGGGTCTGGGTTTTTTGTTTGGTTTTTTTTTGGTTGTTGTTCTTTGTTTTTTTGGTTTGGTTTTTTTTTTGGTAAGTCATGCACATTGAGAATCAGAATGCTTTGTCAGATAATGCTTTCAGTTGATGCTTTTGGAGACTTGAATGCATGTAGCTCCTGACAATGATTATATGCACGTGTTCCATATAATTCCAAAAGCACACCCATTATGAAAGATTAGTACAGTTGTGCTTATGATGTATTTAGGTCGTCTGTTACTGAATATTTCTACTGTCAGTACAACAAAAGTGTGATGATCACAGTTAAAGCTTAACAAAGAAAATGCTGTCAGGCAATTAGTAAGCTGAAGTCAGCAGTACTAAAGTGAAATATATCATGTTTGGAATAGCACAGTGGTTTGCTTGTGATAAATGTTGAAACAGGTCCTCATACACAGAACATATCCTAGCCTTGGGAAAAAAGTTTAGCATCGGGGGGGGTGGGGGTGGGGAGGGGGGGCGGGGAAGCAACACAGCTTTAATTCGTTATTAGAATCATAGAATAGTTTGGGTTGGAAGGGACCTTTAAAGGTCATCTAGTCCAACCCCCCTGCCATGGGCAGGGACATCTTCAACCAGATCAGGTTGCTCAGAGCCCCATCCAACCTGACCTTGAATGGTTCCAGGGATGGGGCATCCACCGCCTCTCTGGGCAACCTGTGCCAGTGTTTCACCACCCTCAGCGTAAAAAGTTTCTTCCTTGTATCTAGTCTCAATCTACCCTCTTGTAGTTTAAAACCATTCCCCCTTGTCCTGTCGCAACAGGCCCTGCTAAAAAGTTTGCCACCATCTTTCTTGTAAGCCCCCTTTAAGTACTGAAAGGCTGCAATAAGGTCTCCCTGAAGCCTTCTCTTCTCTAGGCTGAACAACCCCAACACTCTCAGCCTTTCTTCATAAGAGAGGCATTCCATCCCCCTGACCATTTTCATGGCCCTCCTCTGGACCCTCTCCAACAGGTCTATGGCTTTCTTGTGCTGAGGGTTCCAGAGCTGGACGCAGTACTCCAGGTGGGGTCTCCCCAGAGCAGAGTAAAGGGGCAGAATCACCTCCCTCGACCTGCTGGCCACGCTTCTTTTGATGCCAGCCCAGGATATGTTTAGATTTCTTTCTTTTCTTTACAAAACAGTCTCAGCCACTGGGCATCCAGGAAGTTGAGTATTCATTCATTATAGAACATTTGCCTTTTTATGAAAATGGTAACAACAGCACACCTTAGGAAAAGACTGCACTACAAACGTATATCTGCTTAAGAAAACGGAGAGTCTATCAAATGAATCATCTCAAAAACTGCAGCGATTTTGGAAAAAATCCAAGTGAATCTTATTCTCGAAAGACTATTACATTGAAAAAGAAGTAACTTGGCAAAGCCTGGTAATACTAGGCTCTCCATTCCATTAGAGGAAATAGGAAGGTAGAAATACAGTAAATTCAAAACCAGCAGGATGTCTTTCCAAAGTCTCTAAGCCTTCCCAGTCGACAACTAAGCAATTACATAAGCTATAAACAGTATGCTTTTAGAAAGGAATGACAGCTAAATTCAGGTACAGCCTGATCAAGCATGATTTCATCACAAGTCAGTCAATACTGGCTGACTTACAGTAGGTCTCAGTTTGTTCTAAAATGTTTTACTGGCCCCATTTTTCAATTGTCAGACTTCAATCTTCCTTAGCCTAGTTATCACAGCTATGAAAATAAATCCTACTATATCATGCTATAGGAATATAGGCCAGATCATCCCTGACCAGAAATGAAGTATTTATAAAACCAGTGAGATACAGTTCAGAAACAGGATGCACAAAATGAGACAAGCTAAAGCAAAAATAAGGCAGACCTGGAACAGAGGGGAAATAAAAAAAAAAAAAAAAAAAAAAAAATCCCTATTGTACTCTAGAACTACCTAAATACCTAAATTATCAAAAATATTCTCAATACCAAACCCAACATAATCTGAAAGATTCCTGGGCAATACACAGCAAACCTGTGATCCAAAATAGCTATACCAAACCACACAGACTTCACCATCTAATCTGCAAAAGAATTAGGTCTGTGGTATTAACAAGTGAGACACCAGTAACTGTGAGGGGTGTAAGGGAGAAAGAATTGGGTTTGCTCAGTGCTGTAACTGAAATGGCAGCAGCAAAATATATCTGAGTTAGTTTTACTTTGGATATTGATACCAATGAAAACATGCTAGCGCTGACTTAAGGAAGGTTGCATGAGGTCACTGGAGCTCTGCAGCCATCCTCGACAGCCCGTGCTACTAGTGCTACCTCTTTCCTGCTAACAGTAATCAAGCTACTTAAATTCCGGATAGCCACATATGCTGCACTAACACCTGTGGTTTCTAGGTAACCATCCTTGTAATAACATATGTAACATCGTAAATTTTTTCTCTCAATGTCTAGAACAGGTAAGAACAGAAGTATCATGTGAAATGACCAAGCTTACTTGAACTGCAAAAGCTAAGTATTGAAACATGAAAATAGAATATAGTCTGAAAATTCTAAGACACGCTGTAGAAGTTTATCCGATTTAAAACTGGCTGACTGACCTTAAAAACAAACAAAAAACCCACATTTGGATGAAGCAGGAAGAAAGGATCAAGGGAGGGGCTGTAGGCACCCATTTAAAGCTTGATCTCAATAAAAATCATAAAGATAGCATTACAAGGCCCTGTTGCCTGGAAGCTTCAGCCCAACAGAGAATACAGGAAAAAATCACAGACACAGCCCAGATAAAAAGTAACAGGTCAACAGCAGCACCCAGAGACGTGTGCAACCAGCACCCAGGGAGCTGGTCAGACACCAACTGTTACTGACAAGCTCATGGGCAGAAAAACAGAAAAAAGGGACTCAAGGGAAGATGGGGGAAAAAATGAGTTTGTCATTGACCTAAGCCTGATTACCCTCAGGGTCTAGGTTCTAAACTGCTACATCTGTTCATTTATACTGAGGCCTTTCAAGCTGGATGCTGTGTATTATACTATTTTCAACACTTATTTCTAGCATATTTGTTTGAGGAAAATATTAAGGGTGTAAGAACATACAACGTCCATACTGATTTAGACTAAAGGATTATGTAGTCCAGTGACTGACTCCAGCTGTGCTAAAAAACACAAAGAATGAAGCAATTCCACACAAATATACCACACAAGGACCTTGATAATCTAGTACCTCCAAGCTGCTGATGTATTTACTTGGTGACACTATAGATCCTCCAGTAGGATCTATTACAGTAACTTTTGAGCTAGAAGAGGTATCTAAGAAAATAAGGGAAGGATTAATTTAAATGTGCAATAGTCCTGAATACATAAAAGATGGCACGATTTGTGGAAAAATAGTATTACATGGATAGTCAGAAAATGGGACAGACAAAGAATTAGTAATCTAAAGAAGTAACTTAATGAGCTTTTCCAGCATATAGGGAGATTTAATTCTACTGCAATTTGAAGTACTGAATAGAAAACACGCGGCACTGAGAACTGAGGTCTCCCTTTACTGCTAAGACTATGCCTTGAACTGCCCAGAACTAAATTCTGAGTCCGTTAACTCTTGAAAGCTGGAATACTAGTGTATAATACAAAGAAGGGAATTCAGCAAAGAAAAGGTTTTGGCGGGATTGCTAAAAGCATCAATACCAAATGCTTGGCAAGTTAACAACTATGGAAGGTATAACTGTTTTCATTTATATGAAGGGTACAGACCAAAAAAAGTAGTAAAAATTGCTTGGTCAATCAAACTTTCTCTCAATAATATTTGTCACTACAAGGCTTAGAGAGATTATTGGAAAGAATGAAAATTGGGAAGGGTGAGGAAAGGAAGTGATAACTTGGCCTGAAACTCTTTGTTTAGGAGAACCTCCTTCTAGCTGCCTGTATGTATCGATACCTTCCCACAGGCTTGCAGTGAGCAATCAGTGAAGGTGACCAATGAGAAGCAATAAAGTAAGCCACACCCTATAAACTGTAAATCACACAACCACTCTTTAACTGTTACAATAAGCTGGCAAGTGTTCTCTGATAGTCTTTTGGTATTGTTTAGTGGAGTTTGTGCCTGTAATGGAATCCATAAGTTAAAATTCCCTGGCACTTGGCATACGCTGCAGACAGTTCAACAATGACAAACCCACACACAGTTCTACGTATCTGGCCCAAAGCTTTTTAAGGCTGTATTTTCAGGACAGGCAGACAGCAGCCAGATGCTTTGGGAAGTCCACCATTGTTATTCCATAGAAAGGGAAGGAGTTGTCCTCTGGCAGTTCTCTGTTGCAAAAAATCTTACATCCCCACTAATTGTGATCTCTCTTATTGAGGCACTGACTTACTGTCAGCCACTGACTCTGTCCGTGACACACTCATTTAATGTCATATTACTGACCTTCCACATTCTTCATTTATGAGTTGTGGGTACTATGCAGGCAGGTAGAACCAAACTGCTTAGGTATTTATGGCTCCATTCAACTTCACAGACAATCGTCTTAGAATCTATTTAATGGCAGATGAACTAGTATGAGAGAATGTTTACAAACACTTGACACTGAATTATAAGTCACCATTTATCTTTACTGACATATACGTCCTTCACTATGATGGCCAACAGTCTCTCAAAAATTTCTGAAAATAATTTTTTTCTGAAGGAATAATCATTCAATTTTCTGTGAAGTTCTGCTTTTTATCTCTCTAATTCTACACTACACTTAGTTCTAATGGAAAATTTATTCTTCCAAAGGAAAAGACATTTCTCAGGTAGCTAGATAGTCCTCTGCCGCCTTTTGTTATAGTAGAGTTGTAGCCTTGAACTGATATTCTATTCCACTGGAGCAAGTGCCATGACGACAGCCAGAGCACACTGTGTTCCACCTGTACCGCGCAGATGGTGCGCTTGGATGGCAACCACTCCAGTGACATCTTGCGAATGATACTAATACATAGATACGTAAAAAGAGGATTTAAGACCTCTACTAGTCACTACTTTATTTGCCACCAAGTGAAACACCTTAGATAGGAGCTGTCTAAAAGTTGCAAGTCAGCTGCAAAGGCCCCTGACTACACCATGAAGAGGTATAAGCATCTTAAAATTAGAGGAATCATTCTCTGAACCAGTCAATACCTTTCTGTCAACTATCAGAGGAGAGGCAACCAGGATACCTGTGAAAAGGAGAGGAAAGCAATCCAACGCTCAACCTACTCCACCAAGTAGAAACTGTGTAACATCACTATCTGAGGGCGGAAGACGTTTGTGAAGTTCCAGCCGCACAGACCTCACTTCACTTTTTGCATATATCTATAAATTCCTCAGTCTCTGATCCAGGTTACACTTTCTTAATCTGTTCCCTCCCCACTCCCCAGTAATGAAGATCTCACTTACATTCTGCCCTCTTCCAGACACAGCTGCATAAGCCCCCTCCCCTTCTATCTCCTTACACAGAGCAATGACATTATGTTTCTGTTTAATATATTTTAATTGCTTTTAATGCCATTAAGCAGTTGAAAAGAAGGAAAAAAAAAATCACCAACTCTCAGATATGTAACAACTGTAAGTGTTGTGCAAAGCACATCTCAGTAATTCTGCAGGAAGCAGAGCTATGATAGGACTGAGAGCACAGTCAGTCACTTGAACAGCTGCCGCCTTCAATTCATTCTACTTGTGCTTATTTTCTTTATGGTGGCTCTGCTTCAGCTTTTAATTATGTTCTATGGGATATGAGGATGGGCCAGGCTTTCTTTGACAGTCTGGACACCAGCCAACACCGACAATATGCTATTTTTCAGGACGAATTATTTTGATAGGCAGGACTACAACGACAGCAGCCGCAACATTAGTGACGATAGCATTTTCCTGTCACTCGGACTTGCATGATGGCCTGAAGAACTTGAATTCACTGGTAAGAAAGACACTGGAAGTGCATAGGATCAATCTAGGTAGGTCACTTTTTGTTTGGTGTGKTTTTTTTTTTTTCCTTCTCTCTATTGTTGTGATCTTCCATTTTGAGTGATGTTGAATTACCAGGAAAGAACAAATGCACTCAAATCAAACCAGCATTAACGGTTTCACTAATGGTGAAATCAAAATGACAGAAAAGTGCGTGAAGTGTCAGGACAAGAATACAAATAGATTCTGGGGTTGTGTTAGTTTGAGGATCCCAAAATTATCTTTACGTTCTTTTAAATTATTTCCAGAGAGATTTTATAATGCTTTGCTACCACAAATACAGAGAAAAATCCTCACCTCCATGGATAATGTTTGGCCACAGGCAACAGGCAAATCAGGCCATTGTCAAAGCAGCAAACTAACAAGGGGCAGTAAAATAACTGCAGTACAATGACCTGGTTTGCCTGTGCTTGAACCCTGCAAAACCAGGCTTGCTACTGATGCTGTTAACGGAAGAGTCAGGATCTGAGGAGGCTGCAGGTATCTGTGGGAGCCCTATTCAGCAAGTTTTCAAATCCACTGGCACCAGGCTTCACCAGTTTGCAGCCTCAGATGCATCCCTTTCTTCACTTTCTCTTTTTCCTTTACAGGAATGACTCAATCCCTTTTCTCAGGGACAGCAAATCTCAAATTTGTTTATACTACTTTGAGTAGCTTCTTCCTGATGTGCCAGGGACTACAGGGAAGGCAGAATTACATCTTTACTCTTTATCTGAGCTATGTGTGCCTTTGAAATCAATGTTAGCAGCAGAAGTAGAAAGTGAGATTTTAAGACTTAATTTCACTATCATATACAAATATACAGGTCCATCTGACAGCCTCAGAGGGATTTTTTACTTTCTGCCCTGATAATACCCTGCACACCATGACTGGAGAAAGTGAGGTATTTAACATCCACAGCAGAGAGAAAACCTAACCCCTGAGTTTCCACTCCTTCATTTCTACTACTGCTGTTATTATGTACTCACCCATCCAGTAAGCTATTCCCTTACCAGGTTTATGATGATGTAACCACATTGTCTTCAACTGAGTTATTGATTTATACTAGCATAAGAGAAGAATCAGACCTAATAAATATCTACAAGACGAGAATAAAGACCAATTAGTGCTTGCACAGAAGCTGTTTGCACTAAAACTAATTCGATCTGCAGTAAATCTAGACAGTAGACAGAAATGTCAGTGGAAAACTAAGGACATTTTATTTTGTCTTTTGCTTCCTATTTACTTTATTTTAAGGATATATATTTTTTCAAATCAGTGCTATTTGTTAAAGTTGTCATTAAATGTAAATGGATTAAGCCCAATTCTGCCAGACAATATATGCCGTTCAAGAGCCTTACAGTATGAAAGCATCTTTCCTGAGTCTACAGATTTCTGCACAGCAAGGGTTCTTCAATGGTTTCTAAGCATTTATACATATCATCTCACATCACAGACTTAGCTCTTACAAAGAAACAGTGGTACCTTCCACACAAAGGTCATAGGCCACTGTTATTGACATATGCCTTTAATCCTTTGGATGCTTCAAAAGATGAAGATTAGCAGCAATCCTCAGAACTCGCACCCAGGAGATAGCTATTTGTCAAAAAGTTGATATTATTGATGCTTACAAAAGAAGAAGAGTATGTAATTTATCTAATAAAAGTCAGGTCTTGTTTGCCTAGACTCCAGAGTTTTGACAGTTCCCTTACTGAATTATTGATGTTGAGTTTCATATAATAAATGCACATTTTTCATCAGCTATGCATCTTCTTAGGAGCAACTGGTATTATTGGGTGGATTTTCTTCCTTGGTTTTCTCCAGAGTTTTTCCTCTTAAAGTCTTTGTTTCCTTTAGAATTCATTATAAATGACATAATTATATGTCTTTTTCTCCATTGATTGAGAGCATTTCTTACAGATGATGATTTACCACTTGGAAATTACAAATAGCATGAATAGATACAATTATTACGTTGCAGAATTTCCTTTAAAATCCAGAAATGTAGTTTAGCTGAACTGTTCATAAATTATAAGTAGGCAGGTCACATTATTTCCTCTAATCTTCATATGTGACCCTTGATGCAAATTGAAGTGTTTCCTCAAACTGGATTAGAAGGTTTCCTCTGGAATGTTGAATAGATTTAAGATTAGGATGAGCAGAAATGGACATGAAATGCAAGTAAAAGAAACTACACAAGAGAATTACTTTTATGAGGATTCTTTCAGGCAATCACCATGTTTCTGTAAAATAGTGTTCCAACTGAGGTTTAACTGAGGTACAGAGTCTGACCAAAACCCATTGAATCTGCTGAAAAGCTTCCCATTGATTTTGACTAGACTTAGGGCCAAGTTTAAGAAGCAGATGCATTAACAACACCTTCAATTTTCTAGTGCCATTTTCCATAGAGAGAAAGAAAGGTAGTACAATACTTAAAAGTGTAAACCATGGTTGTATGAGGCTAGCAGTGTTTTTATAGAGGCATCTGATATGATGCTTGGCTGTGTCTTTGTAGGTGATTCTCTACAGCTTACAAAGATGAACCAAGAATAACTTTTTTATCTGTCATACATAAATGCCATAGTATTTGTTGTTTTGTTTCTGTTCTTATGGAACTGCCAGAATGCGAATGTTTTCTGTTTTAGAAACACATTTAAAGTAAAAATGTAAACTATTTCTTTTGACAGTGGTGTTGATTAATTAATGAAGCAAAAGCCCAGGAACACTTCTACACACGTGACTGCCTATGTCCATTACTGCGTTAGTTACTGCTGGTACACATACGCACTAAGGGCTGCATCAGAGTCTGTTGCAGAAAGTATGGCCTGAAGCCCACTGAAATCAATCTAAAAATGCAATGACTTCAATAGAGTCCTGTGTGTACGCGTTTGCAACAGATGGCTGTTCAACAGCCAGTTCTGAGTATTTGAAACAGGCTCATCCTTTCTTCGAAAATGAGGGCCAGAGCATCCATTAATGGAGTGAGGAGAGGAGGTGAGAGGGCCAGGGGAATTGAAGATCAAAGATCTGCAATTAGGCAATGTTAATGAGGAATACTCTCAAAAGGTTTCCACTTTTGTAAAAAGCCTTCAGCTTATTTTATAAACAGGACCCTATATAATGTAGAGCCATCTAACCATTAATACGAATTGTTTTCGGGCTCCAGTCTTTGCTAGAGAATGTTATAAGTTAGGGCTCTAACATCTTAAGCATACTCTGAGTAAAATCAAAGTCAAAGCTCATATTCACTTTAGTCAGGGCAGGGCTAGGCCAGTGCTCAGGACTTCTTAATATC
This sequence comes from Phoebastria nigripes, assembly GCA_035582835.1. Classification (NCBI taxonomy): domain Eukaryota; kingdom Metazoa; phylum Chordata; class Aves; order Procellariiformes; family Diomedeidae; genus Phoebastria; species Phoebastria nigripes. The sequence continues at coordinate 1,808,097 of JAYKAV010001000.1, read as the reverse complement.
CTATTCACGATGTCTACTATGAAGTCCCATTTCTTTCATCAGATATTTGCAGCTGAAAAAAAACACAAAAAACCCACAGAAAATCCACACCACGATATTTTTCTGAGGTGTGGAAAAAAAATTTACCATTTCTTTCATTGTCTTCAAACTTTAAATAAAAACAAACAAACAAACAAACAAAAAAAAACCCAAAAAAACCCAAAAAACAAACCAAACAAAACACAAAACCAAAACCAAAAAAAACACCACCAAACCCCCACAACTCAATTACTTCTGATCCCACAACTTGCTACTCTGGGATTTGATCCTGAAAGTAATGCATAACAACAAACTCCACTCACATAGAAGAGCTTGCAGTTTATCTAAACAGATACTGCAAAAGTCCCAGTCACTTCTAACTCATCCCTTCTGGTCATACACTGCTATCCCTTTGCTTCTTCCAGCACTGGCATTTATCTGATCACGTAGATCAACTGACAGAAAATAAACCCTATAAGAAGCAACAAATATATTTCAACATGATACAGACATGATTCAGATGTGTATCAAATGCTAGATGAGTCAGAGAAGCGCTCACTCTGCAGAGATGTATTGTTCCATACAAAGAAATAAAAAACCCTCAGAACAAACGTCTGATTACAATAAGAAGAATGCAAAACCAAGTAGTAAATGTCTACAGCCTATCACCAAACCTAAGCCAAATAATCCCAAAGAGTTTAATAAACAGCTTCATATTGAACTGAACTAATTTGTCTGTTTCTTCTGAGAGTAGGTCCTCCCCCTCCATACGCCTTCCCTTATTGTCACTCATCTGAATTTTCTGTGAGTCAGTACTACTTGTGAGGCCTCAGAAAACTATAACCTCCTTTGGGCGAGAAATTGCTTTTGCCAGGTTGATGAATCAAATTATTTCAAATAAGCAGCAGGAACACGTGGCAGAAGTACCAGCACAGGGATGCACCTTTCTTCCGCTGTGATGAATTTGTAGACCTGTTCATTAGGTCTAGTGTAGCTTAACCGCCTGGCCAAAATAAAAAYGCTATACGCCAAGAAACTAGAACAGAAGTCCAATGCAAGGAGGCCAGTTATCAACAGTATTGTCCCAGTGGCCTAACAGAGTCACTATAATGGAACAGAGTTTCCAAGCAAAGCCAAGAATGATACCCACATATTTGACGCCAACCAAAATGTTCCCTCCTGACATGCCCCTTGTGCCAGGAGGGACAGACTCCTGGCAAACAAAATGTACCAGGAAGTGTAAGTGGTACTCCAAGTGGTAGAACCACATCAACATCTGAACAGACCAGTGACAAAGATCACCTGAATAGGTAATACCATCACAACTGAGGCATAGCATTTATTGACAGAGATAGTAAGAATTAGAAAACAAAAAAAAAAAAAAAAAAAAAAAAAAAAAAAAAAAAAAAAAAAAAAAAAAAAAAAAAAAAAAATCAGAAAAAGTGTTCTCAGGGAGGTTGGAAAATTGTGTCTATTCTAAATGTGAAACCTCTAATTTTCATGTACATTTTGGTTTTATTAGACCGTCCTTAATACATTGCTTATATTTTAATTGGAAAACAAAAGTAAGATACGCTGCTTTCTAAAGGACTGAGAAAAGTTATGATCTCTGTATGTGAGAGAGAAACAACTTTTTATCTGGCTGACCAATACTGGTCACATTATTTTCTTGTGTTCTTCTGTGAGTCCTATATCCAGACTAGAAGGGATCTTTATGGTTAAACCATCAGGGGTCTGCTGGTGCCTTTGACTTCTACGTGTTACATCAATACTAATGGCTATTTGGTCCTCAGATATAAGAAATCCCTAATGACTTCTGAAGATCAAACACAAAATTAAATCAACATTTTTATCTGAAGTTTTGGCCAAGTTAGTTTATCTTGCAATTTTTGTTTCTAAAATATAAAATTATATACTAGCAACACATCTTGTTTTTAATAAAAATATCCTGCAAAGTTCAAAGTAATTTTTAAATCATAATATTTTCAGTTTACTGAAACATGTTTTTGAAAATCCCTCCTATGAAAAGATCTTTTAAAATTCAAAATACTTTACACTAATGAACAAAATAGTCTAAAATCTGGAGTATAAATAAATACTCTATTGTGAACCTGCAAAATGGAAACAACTACAAAAGTTCAAAATGTTTCACAAAATCATTTTCATGTTTTTCAACCAGCTCTAGTTACACACTTATTACAGTAGAGCAGCTTTTAAAAAGCAGCTGTGTTTTCTGCCAAGGGGTGACAGCGTTTCATTGTGGGGATAATGTGTGTAAATGATCCCTTCATTATATAGGGTCTGATCTTGTATTCTTTGTGCATCCTAAGTTCACACTGAAACTAACTATGTGTTAGCAATAGTGTGGTAGCCAAATTCTAATGGGATAATTGTGTCATTATGCCTACCTAAATTTCCCTTGTTTCATTTGGATATAGCATTTTACTTTCTGCTCCTGAGCCAAAGTCTTCAATAGGAGTTTTGCCATAGAAAGTTGCACAATTTTTTTCTGACTTGCTAAGATTTTATGCACCCTAGTACGTTTCCCTGCTGAGGCAACTGCACTTTGACAGCAGAGAAACTTTCTCCCTTCCATGTTGCAGGATCTGGCAACTGTTCAAAAGCAAACTAACACTATCCAAGATAGATCAGAAAATAATCATATCCACTCAAATGGAAACACAAGAAGCCATTCAGGTCCTGGACTGTTATCACCCAACCTGGAATTTAGCTGGGATACTTGATCAACACACTGCTCTCACAGAGACTGCTTGTCAAAGGTTCTTCTACTACCACACTGGTCAATGGACATTTTGCATGGACAGAGAAGCATAAACTCCAGTGTACAATTTTATAAAAGGCACAGTAGTTGCTGCAAACATTTCATTAAAAGTTTCCAAAAATATTATTTTCCTACCTCAAGTGTAATCTTAAAACCTTTAAGCCAAAGATAAAACATCCATACATCATGAGGGCCTGCATACTCTGATTTTGAGGATGTCTTGCAATGAAAACATGAAATTGTTACAAATTAATAACCAAAAAAAGTGAGGGCTTCATGAGGGAAGGCAGATACAAATGCAAATTTTAAAGACCAGAATTTCCATACTTCTTGGTGAAGAGTAAGTGAAACACATGGCAAAAAAAGAAAATGCCCAAATTATTGCTTGCAGAATCAATAATACAAAACATATCTCCATTACGCTCTGATTTAATTGAAACTACATTTCTTTAATCCTTGCCAGGAAAAAAGAAAGAATATGGCTACAGAATTCATGCGCCTACTTTTTATCTGCATGACCTGCTGCAAGAGCTAAGCCAAGTTTCATTAAAAATTATTGGTCTCATAACTTTTTTCTTTTTCCTTTTTTTTTTTTTTTTTTTTTTTTTTTTTTTTTTTGCCTTAAAGAGTCCCATATGGCACCAACATCAAGATAAAATTGTGGCAGTGCAAAGTTTTTCCCACTCTTATTTTTAAAAAATACTATAAAGTGACTTCATGGCAAAGTCAAAAACTGTCAACAATGACAAGATCTCACTTGAAAAAAGTATCATGGGCAGTTCTGCAAGTTTTGAAATAGGTTATTTTTATCTGAAAGATGACACACAACAAGATGTTCTCATGTCTTATGCATTGTACTGAACTATACCAGCTCAGTGGAATACTATCCATTCTTGCTGGGTGCTTTGCTAACACATATTGTGGTATTAAGGAATTCTTTTGTATTACTGTGGCATCTGCTAAAAATGTCAGATGTGATCACAGCCCTTGCAAAACAAGTATTTTAACAACCAAAACCTTATGATAGGTTATATTTCAGTGACTTGGAAACAACACTGCATTATCTGAGAAAACAGCACAGATGTTGCTTAATAAACTGCTCAGTTTATGCATTGTATTAACCTCATGAAACATTTATGCAAATCTTGCATTAACAAAAGGTAAAAGAATCATTATAGGTTATGAAGAAAACAATGTGACAACCTTTGTTTTTACCTCCGTATTTTATGGGGGCATTTTAACTCTTAGGGGTTTCTGTTTAGGAAGACACAGGGGCATTATAGATTTTCATCTATTTTGTTTTCAGTTCTGCTATCATTCCTTCCAGCTGATTTCACATTTTATAATGCTAATAGTGGGTGTATGGTTTTGAGTTTCTCTACTGTCAGCTGGTCAGTAGGTCTGGGGGATATATTTAATGGAATCTGACAGCTGATGGAACTGATCTCATTGAAAGGGGATTTGATATGTGGGATGAATGTGGTGACCCTCAATTCGCCATATTAATGACCATTATTATTCAAACTCTTGCAGCCAATATAACTCTTTTTCTTGGACACACCAGTACATGTGTATAAAAGAAATGACTTATGGATGAGTTAGTCCATATACTAGTTTGAGTGTCATTTAGATAGCATGTCAAAACAGATTAGCTATTTTACCCCGAGATAAAATTAAAGGAAAAGCCTTTGTACTCTGTACACTTGTAAACAAAGCAACCATAAAAATGGATAGTTTCACTGGACTGAGTCAGAAATCCAGCAAATATACACACCTTCAACTGTGGGAAAAAACGTACTTCACTTTGGGCAATATAAAATAAAGCCTAGCAGTGAGATACTGTAGCTGCAACCAACAGGTCTTCCTCTGCTATAGGTCACCCAAAGAAGTTATGGGCACCCTTTGTGTGCAAATGAATTTTAGAAAGAGAAATGTATCAGCCTTACTTTACACAAACCAGAATTTAGGTAACTACACCAGCACTGCAGGAGAACATAACATTCTGCATTGATTTGTGCCAAAATATTTATTGTTTCATTTACTTTTTGCTTGTAGAATAGAAGGAGAAATTTGGCCCAAAGCTGTGCATGACAGGACAAATGATGCTATATTCCAAAAAATCCTTAGATTTCTGTCATCTTTTGGCAGAAAGGAAGCTGGTCACAGATGATTTAACAGATGTGTAAAGGACACAAAAGAAAGTCTTAATAGGCGAGCAAGAATCACAAGGAACAATTTGCTTTTAAATTACACTGTGCTGCTACTTTTTTAGGTCAAAATATAAAATCTATTATTGATCTTGAGCATTGCCTCCTATTTTGAATGTCTTTTAAAGCCAAGGGCAATCTAATGCCATTTAATCAATAACTGCTTTCACATTTTTGAAGCAAATATGCAATTTGTTTACAGATTTTAAAGGCTACTAATGTACGTTACCTTTTCTTTTCTATCATGTCTGAGAGGAGGTGATGTTCTACACTATTCAGTTAGGGTGCCTGCTGCTCCAGGCAGGACATTCAAAACCTCTGCAGGCTGTTTTATGGCCCTTGTGATGCATGAATAATATAAGCACACTGCATTTCTCTCCTTTCCTGCTTTAACAAGTTCTCCAAAGGGAGAGAAAGGTTTGAAAGGAAACAGATAAAGTGAAGCCACCACCAAAATAATGCACTAAGACACTCAACCTACATATATAAGTATTGCAGCATATGAGGAATGCATCAATAACCTTTAAGTTATTAAGGAAACCATCTGAGAAAGAGGATGTAATTAGATCATAGCAGTGAGGTTCACATTTGGTTTCCATATTTTTGAGGATTCAGTCAACATTAGAATATCTCAATTACTGTATGGTTTGAAAGGCTTAACCATATGATGACACTCAATTACTCATTCATCTAGCCAAAAATGTTAAAAGTACTTGAAAAGTCAGTTCTTTAATCTTTTATGAATTGCCTTTATCTAAACATTGTCACCACATGGGCAAGGGCACCATGTATCATGATCAGTTTATGTTTACTTTCTTGTTGATCCTCTACTGATGGAAATTCTAGCTAGGATTTTTTCTCAAATTTACTATCTACACTTTCAGGACAAAATGGAAATTGGAATAAAGGAAGACTTAGAAACTCACAAGGAACACGAACACATGAACATGATAAAGCTAAAAGTTAATAAGAGAAAGAGCTTATCATGCACGCTAATTTTGTTTGAAAATTTAGACCCTTAATACTCTAACCCACGTTCAATTTTCATATACCTCCTGCAAAGAGTCCTCTCACCATCCACAAGCTAAGCTAACATTATGGTTACTCTGTTCTTTATCATTATGTCTTACCTTTGATGAAAACCAAATTATCATCATGAGAATAAAATCAGCATCTAATATTCCCGAAATAACATCTCACTTCAAGATATACGCATCTGCAAGAGGTTCTCTGCAGAAAAAGAAAAAAAAGGATGATACCCTAATCTTTGAACCCTCAAACTTGTTCATAGCTCTGTTTCAAATATTGATTATTGGTTCTAGCCGGTAATAATCGGTGTCCTAGTGTCAGTACTTCATTTCTGATCTTTCCATTGTTCCTGTGCAAGAACTATTTCATATGATCTTTGGTAACTTCTAGCTTTCAAAACTTTCTCCTTATAGTTTTGCATCTTTAAGCCACCTATACCTGTGCATATTTACGTAAGTACATCTCTACATTACATACATAAAACCAAAAAAAACAAAGAATGCATAAAACACGTTAATTTCTTTCTTACAATTTTAATAGGACCAAAGCTCTCTGCACATCTACTATCACACAGAGGAATCTGGACCAGAAATCAGTGATCATCCCACTTTATTTTAAGGCAAACTAACATAAAATAAAACAGAGGAAATTGAAAGAACCATTTTTTAGCTGTTTTTGTTCTACTTCATGTAAAATGAATATAACACTCTGCAGACTTTAGGACCCTGAATGCTACATAATCCCACATATTGACTTGCTGAACCTGAGCCACAGCTGTTCAGATAACAGACCCTTTGAAATTGCTACAACTTTGAATAAAGGCAATGTTTGCAGTAATGATGTTACATGGGTGGTAGATTAATCATTGCTACACATATTTCTCAAGGTTTTTTTGTGTTGCTCTTAAATGAGCATGTGTAGTACTCTGAGCACCTGAAACTGCACCCCTTTGCCCATGTTGTCAGAATGGTCAGACTTCAAATGAAATGGGTGAATCCCATCACCTATTAGAAAGGGCAGGATTTTACATGCCTTAAACATGGCAATATTTATTATCAAATCATGTGAGAAAAGCTGGATCCAAGTCCCTAGTACCACCATTACATGTAGGAAAAACTCTACAAGGCAAGATTGTAACTGACAAAACAGAACAGGGTTCACAGCATATAATTTATTAATTTGGATTTGAACATAATCTATTAAAAAATGAAAAATTGCTGAGTATACATCAATCCAACTGCATGACTTGTATCAGAAATTGAGGTACCGTGAAAGAGAAAAATTCAGCTAAGAGAAAAATAAGTATTCTTTTAATCCAAACCACATTCCTTTAATCCCAAACTGAAAATATTAGAGCTCATTTACATGCAGCTTGAGGTCAAATTCATTAATACTACAAACGAAATTTTCCCATTGCCGTACTTGGTGATCTCGGTATGAATTTTATAGTGGACTACCAAGTCATTCCATCTTTCAATGAGGTCCATAGGTCTATCCTAATGCTACTTTCCCAAAAGAAAGGAAGATCATGGCGCCTGCCTCTTTTTCAAATTAGTTAAACATGCTTGCTCAATTCCCAGCTGGGGACTGACTGCACTTTTATGTGAGGAGGTGACAAAGCAGTTGGATTTTCTCTGCACCTCTGGAATGGCTAGGCCTAATGAGCACAGCAATGCTGCTGTACTAATTCCCCTCTGCATCAGTCTTAAAGCAGTTAATTGTTCCTTCTTCAGTGTTCAGTCTACAATGTTTGCAGAGAACTTTTCATAGCAACCTTGAAGTTCAAAAAAAMCAAAACAAAACAAAAAAAATCAGTGAAACTGGGAAGCTCAGCCAGAGACAAACAAAATTCCACCTACTTTTTGTCAAGTGCTTCCTATTGTTTGCTTCTAGGCCAAAGGCACCAAGCCAATAAAACATTAACACTAGATACACCACGGCTTAGATTTAGGCCATCTGAACATCTCTCAAAACATCTGCTATGATTCATTGGTATTTGGTACCTTATTAGTTAATTGCTGTCCCTTCAGCAAGCATTTAAAAATACAATAAAAATGAAAACAGCAATAGTCACTTCTGTCTGTCATAGAACTGCCAAGGCAAAACTATCCAGGACTTAAACAATTTATTAATATTCCTGTTGGTTCTCTGATGCATCCAAGGTGACATACAGTGTCAAATTCTAAGTTATGAAGAAAAATATATTCTTATTTAAATCAAAGCTGCAGGGTTGTATTCAGTAGCAGCAGACACTAAGCAGGACATTGCTGAAACTGCCTGGTTAAGTCAAGATTTTCATTATGTGACAGTATTGACTGAAGAAAACAGCAAACCAACTCTGGTGTAAATCAATGAGCTTTTGCTAGGCTTTCACAAAATAAAAGACCTGCTGGATTCAAAAGTAAAATAATCAATTTTGTTACATTGAACAGGTTGAAGATTGCAAGGAACAATTCCACAACCATCCACAGTAATAACAATTTAAAGGTACTGAAAAAGAGCCAGGTTTTATTATCAGACCTGAAATATTTAGTTTTTGGAGATACAAACACAGATGAGATGCAACAAATGCAAGGTCCTGACAAGTGATCTAGCTCAGCACCAGACAAGGTTATTCTGGAAGAAAATTTGAACAGAAAAATCACCATGTGAACAGCCCAAAAGAGTAAGCAGAAGTAAATGGTTGAGATTATACATATTAGTTTTGATCATTTGTGGATTTTTTTTTGAGCTAATATGTTTTGTTTATAAAAAGGGAAAATAAATTAATGGGAAAAAAAAAAAGTACCAGTAGATACTGGAGGGAACAGATAATGATTCCAGCCACATAATAAAGATATGTATGCTTTTTTACCTGATTTATGTCATCTGATTGAGATGACTAAATAAAGTTAAATCTTTTACCAGAATTTATAACAGATTTCCTTCTCTTTCTTTCCATCATGATTAATTAGTTATAGAAATTGTATCTACAAAAGTGTAATTTAGAACAGTTCCTTTCTCTTAAGGTTTGGTTTGGGGATTACATAGAACACAATTTCTTTCCTTTTCTTTGAGTTATATTAACAGTTGAAAGCTTCAAGAACTCTTTGCAGCACACTATGGGTAGTGCTCTCAGGAATACCAGCTACAAATAATTCTACATCTGATTGGCTTTTCCTGTTGTTAAAACATCTGGAATTATATCTCTGGTCCTGGCAGGAGACTGCACATGTGGTGTGATAGAAACTTAAGGATTCATGGATCCTCAGTCCAGCAGTCAACTGGATAAACCGATGAGAAAGAGGATTGCCCAAAGTAATTTGTAAAAAAATTTCACAACTAGTTTTTACTAAATATTACCTTCAATCGAAGCTAAAATGAGGTTTAATTCAGTTAAATGAGGCTTAGTAAGGCTGTAAAATGCATTTCACCCTATCAAAAATAACCATAACCTCTTCCCTTGACAAACAGCTTCTGAAAGGCACCAAAACACACATAATTATAGGCTAAAAAACACTAAAAATATACTCTGTACCACACACATGCAGCATAACAGCTTGATTTCATCATAACACTTAAATGCAATATTTTTCTGCACAGTATTATATTAATATGATAAAGAGCAGCCAGCCAAAAAATAGCTGAAGAGCTGCAAAGTGATTTCAGAAATTGAAAAGCAATTTCAAATGTTTGGTAAGTATTAACTTGCTCACTGCACCCTATCAAAACCAGCTGCTAGCCCATAATTCTAACCTTTTCCCTTTCAAAAATATAAGGCCTTGAAATCCTATATTAATGAGAAATGAATATGGTAATTGAAAGAGTAAATGTAATTATAAAAGAAAACTCCCACCATCTAAACCTTCCTCTTATTACATCAGCCTGTTCTACTAAAGGAACAATTTGAAAGTGTGTTMCCATGTAGGATACTTCTATATCTGTGCTGATAACCAATAGGTTTCATGAAATTTTAAAACATTCTTCTGCAACACTCAGTGACCGATCTTGCTGAACATTCACTTGCTACAGCTCTAATTAATGGATGTAGGGATGGTAGGAGATATAGGCATGTTCAGAAAATACAGTCCCTGCAAATGGGTTTTACAACAGCAAACAAACTGAATGGAACTCACCTAAGTGAGTTGATATCAAATGTTAAAGATTGGGTGGTCTCAGATCCCATGTCTCCCCTACATTAAGATGCCTCCCTATAGTTCTGCATTAGGCATCAATGTGGAAGTGGGATTCATTTTCAAAAGCTCTTCCACATCTCAAGTTCATTCCCCTAGGTTCAGACAATTGGCTCAGCACAGCAGAGACCAGGCTGCCGCTCACCATCTATACAAACAGCCTACAACACAGAGTGGTAGTGCAAAACGTGGACTTCACGTACTCCTCAACCTGAGGCATTTTGAAAGTGCGGCTTTTACTTCTCTAGCAAGTGCTTTTACCACCAGCCGCAGTGCTAGACTAGAACTGGATACTGTTGAAGGTACATCCCTATAACGGAAAGATTCCACATTGCCTGGAATATATCTCAGCATCTATTTCACATACATAGATAGCGTAAACAACACCTAGATTATACAATTAAATGAAGAAACTTTCTTCACCAGAAGAATGAAAGAGGAGAATGGCTAAGGTAGAGATTACATTATGGAATAACTACCATACTACTACCCCAGTTTTTGAAAATGCTTCTGGATGTCTAGTCAGCCTTCAGGCTCATTAAGAGCCTAAGCCCCACTGGATTTTACAAAAAAATAGGACTCCTATATGGCTTAAATAATTTTGGAAAGTTCAATCATCATTAAAAAACACATCAACTACTGTTTTAACAAAATTACAGCAGCATCAAATACGTATACAAGTAATACTGGTTCAGAATTGTCCTTGGATAGAAAGCAAGTGTGCTGACAAGATTAGACTAGAGAGAGAGGAACGTAACATGTTCAGAAAACGAGGTACTCTTGTCTCCCCCCCCCGCCCTTCCCAAGATCCCTGTGTCTTGAAAATGCCCATGCTGCATTCGGAAACTGCATTCAGGAGTTCTTTTGGCTGTTTCTTCCTTTTTTTTTTTTCCCCCTAATAGAAACAGATGAAATCATAGTCTAAATTTACATAGAGGGTTTTTTCAGTGATAAATCAGATATTTAGGAATTGTTAAAAATAACCTGTCTGTTTCAACACACTCTTAATATGCAATGATAATATTGCTCCATTGTAAGCCTACATCCCCTTGCTGACACTCCTAGGCCCATAAAACCTCTTTTATAGATGCAGCTATTCAGAGAGAAGACAGCTTTTGTTGGCTTGTCTTCCATTGTCCATGGGTGCACTATGATAATACTGGTGGGAAAATACCTTCCAACAGCATAAGTTGCCCCCACACTAAAGGGTGCTTTTCCAACATAGCAGCAAGCAGCTGGTATAGCTGGAGTCAGAGTAAGGATGAGTACCTTACTCTCTTTGTAGGGCCTTATGTTTCCACATGACAGTTCTTTTGGTACCCATGGTCATCTTTTAAGCATACTTGAGTTGTTTGCTTGTATTGTGAAGACCTTCAAATATCCAGCGGGAAGTAAATATACCCCCAACCATTCACATACAGCAATCTGGAAGAAACCATCTAAGACAGTTGAGAAACCTGGCCACCAGTCTACAAACGTTCAGATAAATACATAACTTTGCTTTCAATTCAGGAATCAAAACCTTTGCTCTACACTTAAATACAAGTTATCATGTGGCACTCTTACCCAAGAAATACCCTTCAGCATTTGTCTCTCTTTTAACTGTCAGATCTCTAACTAGCATTCCTTGCAGTATGTGGGATATGGCTGAAAGCAGAGTGGCTGCCAGTTAGCCTGTATAAACTCACTTTGGCACTAGCACATAATTATATGCTCTGTAAAGCACTTCAAGATGTCTGACTATTAGAAATGCAATGTAAGAAAATGAAGCTGTCATTGTTTGTAAATTTGCAAACTTCACTACTAAAGATCTCAGCAATTAACAGCTTCATGCACTGCAATCTTAAAGAATAATCGATTCCATAGATAAATAAAAAGACAAGAAAATTTTAAAATTATGAAGGCTTGAAGTAAAAAATGAGAAATTACATATTATGAAAAGTTAGCATTGTGTTAAAAAAGATGACAACAACAACAACTACCCTTACATTATTCCAGGTGGGACTTCCCCGACTGTCACTATGAGAAAACTTTCTCCACCTGTTTTGGTTTTTTTTTCAACTGACAACATTCAAGAAAGCAGGTCAGTATTCATAGCATGAGGAATATTTACACAGAGGCTGCACACAACCAGTGCGGGCCAACTGCAGAGCTGATGGAACTATTTATACAAAAGACTCTCTTTTGTCATTCGACATAGTGAAGTTGCAAAGAACTGGAAGTGTTTGAGGAAAATGCAGCAAACTGAAAAGTTGCTCTGTATTTTGATACTCCCTACAGAATTCATAACAGGCACAGGTTCCAATAAATGATTATTCAATAACAAGCATCTTTTTACTGTCTAACACCAGGAAGATGTCCCAATGCATTAAAAAAGGAACAGCCGAAGAGATGACATGCCAGACAGTGGCATACTTCACAGTAATCTCTGAAGGTAAAAAGGACAAGTGAATCATGCACTCTTTTAACAGTGCTGAAACGGCTTTGAGCACTGAAATGTAGGGAATATTTAGCCCTTTTAAATTGCACATGAAAATAATTTTTGCATCTGTTACACAACACTCCCTTAATCTGTTTTCTTACAGCACTTCCATTTTGTCCCAAACATACTTAAACCTCTTAAAAGAGTGACAGTAAAAGCACAACTCTCCTAAGGGGCAAACTGCCTCCTAGTTGTAGTTAAATAACAAGCCTAGTACATGATAGCATGATCAGAGGCAAACACTCCAACCTCTACTTTATTCCTCTTTTCCTCCACCTTTTCCCGATAAGCATTCAAGGATAGTTCTGTAAAGGAAAAAGGGCGGGGGGGGGGGGGGGTACAAAGGACTTTCAGAGATCAAAACCAAGCAGAAAAAAAGCTGAGAACAAAGTCTTGTCACACCTCAGGACAGTTCTGGGAGGTGGCAAGAATCTGAGATCATCTCTCTGCCCACACGTGGAACTACGAGCAGAGGCTGGGATTGCTTTTATTCCTCGTTACTACCTCCACTTCCCTCTCTCTCAGCCAAATATGCAGTGAAGCTGACTTTCACTTCACCTAGCCTCTTTCCAAAAACTGATGAAGTTCTCCACATTACAGTCATACAAACTCTAAATAAAATTCAAGTAATAAAGATCAAGAGGATCATATTAATCATCTTGCATAACCTCCTACATAAGAAGCTGTAGCTTGGATCAAGAGTGTGCTTCTGAGGTGAATCATCCCCATTTACTACTTTCGGAGCAATCACAGAACAGGCTCAGAGATCAAAAATGGGATAAAACCAACCAAAGACACGCTCCAGGAATGCAGCCAATGAGCTCCAACTACTAATGGGTATTCATTCCAAGTAATCACACCGAGATAGGATGAAATAACCCCCTGTTACAAGTATAACGTCAGCGCCAACCATTCTGTTCTGTTACACAGATCCATTCCTCTTCGGTCACACCATTTATGCATATAGATAAAGCACAGGAATAGCGCACACCAATTCTCTTTTCACAAGTACCTTTGTTGAGATATCTATCACCAGAATTTTTTTTTTTAGAAGTTGTTCTAAACATGGGCAAAGAAAGGTGTAAAGAAGTAATATTTAATTTCATCAAGGTAATATTTGAATTGTTGAAAAGTTTTGCTTAAAACTATTAAGGTGTATAAATCTATATGACAAGTTAATACATTACAATTGTATCCCATAGGTAAGAACAAAAGAAAATTCATTATTGCATTTCATTTATCAAACATTTAATAAGAATGTCATTACTTAATCCTCCCTGCCTTATAACTATAAACAATAGCCCACTTACTTGAGCTTCATGTTGCCATAAGAACAAAAACAAATGCATAGCTTCAGGAAAAAAAATTAAATCCTTTTCCATAATTGCCTAATGGACTATAAAAAAGCTCTTGAAAGGCCACAAAGGCTAAAAACATGAGCAATAGCTAGATGTACAACAAGTTTTCAGCAAGAATGCATGGGATGCTTCAGGTTTTGTTCTTGGGACATATTCAAATCTCTACTCTAAGTCACACAATTATCCAAAAGTAGTATCTCCAAGCAGGATACCCTCAAAATTGAGTAACACAGTCAGTAAAGAAAAATAGCTTCTCGGATGCGTAACTGCTTCAGAGGTGACAAAACAAGCATTTAGAATGGAGGAAAGGAAGGGAGAAGGCATCTTAAGTTGTGATGTCTTCTTATCCACAATCTTCTTAAAAAAAAAAAAAAAAAAAAAAGGGGGGGGGGGGGTTAAATACAAAAAAATAAAAAAAAAAAAAAAAAAAAAAAAAAAAAAAAAAAAAAAACCTTTCCACTTTGAGTTGACCAAAACAATGTTTATGTGATTTTTCTACATGAAAATAGATACTTCTGAAAAATCCTGCTAAAGAGCAAGTAGCAGTAGCAGACACTTCTAAATGTAGCTAGTTGAGATCAATCTCAAAACTACCTATAGCTTCATTTTTTTTAAAAGGCAAATGACCTTTTATCAACACTGGAATTTTAAACTATTTTGAGTCACCTTTTCCAATAAAAACCTCTTCTTATAGAATGAAGACTAGTGTTTTCCTGTTTCTAATAGTTTTTCGTTCACGTCAGCATCTTCACCACATCCATTTCTTCAGTAATGTGACCCCCCTACCCTCTCGCTCCTTATCTTTTTTTAAAAGATGTTGACCTCTGCACTACCATTCACACAGCCTAGTGATTTTGATTTCATACACATTTAAACAGAACCTGTCCATTCCCATAATCAAAGCCTATGAGCTCATGAGGTTCAAGCATGAGAAACAAACCACATTAGCAAATGACTTCCAAAACACTGTGCAGTTAAGTGTTATACTCTCATAAAAACTGCTAATCAAATAATATGACATACATCTAAGTTATGCACAGCCAGAAGCACAGATTTTTATACATCCCTTTAAAAGAAACTACACTTACATGCTCATGCACAGAACAACATACACATAGTTTTCATCTTTTCTTCTGAGGACTGGATTCTCTAGATTGCATCAAATAAAGAAAATAGTCCGTGGAACAAATGGATTCTTTTTAATTCAAGTGAGTGCCAGCACTTATCAGCTTTAACTAAGATTAAATAAGCAATTAATTAGCATACAAGATATAACTACCTCTCTCCATCTTCCTACTAGCTGCAGTAGCCCCATCACTCAGATGCTCATGCCAAATAAACAGCAGGCCAAATAGCTCTCTGAATTGAGTGCTCCATGAACTTGGTCTTAACCCATGGCCTTCCCCTAAAAGTTAAAACTCAAAAAGTCCATAACAGTATGAGGCAACTTGGATAAGGTGGCATATTCTGCATGAATCTAACGGAAGATACCCTCACAGCTCTCCACTGTCAGCAAAAATGGCATCAACATGAATGCTGTGTGACTCTTCTCATAGGTAGGGAGAAAAATACCTTGTGTTCCATGCAATACCTTTTAACTTGCTAACCATGTGGGAGCACCCAGTCCCTCACCCAAGCTATCAGGGTTTTAAGAGGAAATCCTTTCATGTGGAAGTCAATCCCTTGGTCACAGGGACTGCTCACACACCCAAAGTCAACACCATGCCAGAAATACTGYACTAAGGGTTGAGAGCCACACCACTCAGCACCTGGCAGGATTCATTTTATATTGTCACACTTTTAATTTTAACATCAAAATGTTTTTGGAAATTACTATGGCTTTTTCTTGACAATTACAGATTTTTTTAAAATGGATAAATGTGCATCTCCTAAGAGAGATGTAAGATTCAATCTATAGCGAGAGCAGGGGCTGTTTGTTCCTCTGTGCTAAGCAAACATCTGGCATTTCAAGCTACCATAAATTAGGAATAGCGAATACAAATTAAAACTCAGCTGGCCATAGTCCTCATCCTTTAGAGCTTTCATACACTGATATTGTTACAATGAAAGGAACTCTACTTCAGGACATTTACACAGAAGATTTTTTTCTTCAAGAAATAGCGTTGGTAAAATATTCGTTCATATAGTATGACAAAAGCAACAATTTTACAGACACCAAAATTTGAAAATTGTTGTTAAAGTGACATGCATCAATAATTCATGCATCATTTTCTCCAAGAAACCGTGGAAAAGCTACTTTCTTAAATTAACAATATACCCACACCTTCTTTATGGCTTTCACATGACTTTTGCTTAAAAATATTTTACACTCACTCGTCTATTTTTGCAAACATATTGCAACCTCATTTTGAAACACCTCAGTTTTACTTTACAAACACACACATGCAGCAGTCAGACTAGCACAGGTGAAAAAGCAAAACAGAGACTCTATTTGTGTGTGTATATATATATAAACTATGCTGGTACTAAAGCTTTAGACTCCAGTTATGTGATTTGATTCCCTATCAAATCAGCCAAAGWAGTATAGATGAGTTCCATTTCTCTTGATGATTGTGTGTAAATCCCTGTAATATTCACTGAGATTAAATAAACATAGAAATATGAAGCAAAGCTTTAATGTTATATTAAAAAGCAGGCATAGATAAGACTGGTGTACAGAAATAAATAAAAATTATTCTGGCTCTGTTTTGTGAGGGGAAGTTATAAAAACTAAACACTTGGCAAAGAATCACTTTTGTTCCAGTTCTTAGCTCTGCTCCCACATATCCCAGCAGAGCGCTTGCTATGGAACCCAGGGAAAGCTGTTCCCTGTGTCTAAATCAACTTGTCCAGCTTCTAGCACAGGGATTCCCTTTCCAGAACTCAGATTTGGGGCTCATTTACATGCATACTTTTGCTGAGCATCACTTCAGTTATCTAGAGCTATCAGTCTAACAAATAAATTTTTAAAAATGTTTTCTAACTTGGGAAAGAAAGAAGATCTCACGTTATAACATCCTATAACATCCACTAGAGAACTGAAGTAAAACAACTGTAAGGATTTGTGCTGTTCTTGCTGAAAATGCCAGATAACATAGCAATAGCAAGTCTAGCAATTGCTGGACTCTCCTCATTTATTTTAACCTCAGTGAATATTAATCAGTATCTCAGAGTATTAATCAGCATTAATTAAAACAGACTTCAGATCACGCTGAAATTTGTACAAGTCAACATGCAATCGATCAAAAATTATCTTTTAACATAGCACCTAATGTTACATTTTTACCAGTTTCTAGAACAAGAAGGAAACTGAAGTTAAAGCTTTCTAAATGCGTATGTTTTACAGAGCCACACTTAAGCAAAGCCTACAAACAGGAAACAGGTCCATGGTAGCAAATATCTGAACTTTGCATTGAATGAACTAAGAGGTGAAAGAATTCATTTTCATGCCTCAGGAATAGAGTTAGCATTGATAAAAACAGAGTAAATTCTGAGAGCTCCCTATTATTGTCATTGAGGTAAAGCTTGCATTTTCCCTTTTTATTTCCATGTTGGTGGTTAAATCATTTTGGTTTTTCTCAGCTTAAGTCCCGAGCCTTTTCTCTAGTTAAGTTCAGACCAAGTAGCATCCTGCAAAAACTTTCTTTTGTGGCAGGGCCCAAACCATACTCTGTTATGCCAATCTGCTCTTGGTGAAACCGCTGAGAAAGCTGTGTTTCTTACATATGGTTTCCTGCCCTCAGCTCAGGGCTGGCACATGGTATGGTCAAAACGGTAAGAAGAAAGGAGCACTCACTGAAACCTTCAAATCAGGAATGATAACGTTCGCCACAGCAGGTCATTTCTTTACCCAAGAAGTAAAGAATCTTATGTTTTCCAGATTTTAGTGAAGGAAAAAAGGAATTCTAATAAAGATTCAGGATAAAGAACATAGTGCCAAAAAATCCTATATGAAAGAGTTGGTTTACACAAGACCTTTCTTGTTAGAAATGAAAATCTGTGATATGCAACAGCCGATGGTTTTAAAAACACTTCTCATTAGTTCTGATTCCTAGATTATTATCCATGAAATTTAGTGGCTGAGTAACTAATGTTTTGAACCTTGAAGAGTTCTTTGGCCCAAGAAATTTAAATAAGTGTGTGTGGGGAATATCCATATTGCCAGAAGCAGCAGGAGGAAGCCATTACCGTTACTTACACAATCTATTCTCACTGAGAATGTTGCCCAATATAATTTACAAAATTTCTGTTGGAAATGCATTAGCAGCTGAACAGCAAGCAGCTTCTAAGGCATAAATAGAAAAAATAAATTAAAAACCTAGTTTCCAAGCTTCAAATGTTATTGAACGTCAGCTGCAATCCCTGCAGTCAGCAGTCTATAACCTTTTAAAATCCAAAGAACACTTTTTTTTAATGTGCAKATTTCATCTGATTTTGGTTTAAGAAACTTTTTATGGATTCAGTTCAAATAAAGTGACAATTAGTTCAAATGCAAAAGTATCCTTCCACACAAATTAACAACACAAACTGCGTGAACTGTTCATACAAATGTATGATGTATGCATGCATGCACATGTATATATACACACATACACAGCATAAAGTGCAATTTCCAGGCTGCATTTTATTTGGTAGTGAAACAGATTCCCTGCTAGTTGCACAGTACTCTCAAGTGCTTAGTTAAACTTTTTCATTGTTTCAGAATCTTTAATAGCCATTTGTGTTCTTTACATTTTAAAACAATAAAAAGGATAGAATGCATTTTCTCAGTATAAACACAATGCTTCCCTGATTCTTTTGTAAGTGGATCTCTCTTCTCTTTTTATTCCCATTTTAATTTTTTTTGAAAGTTGTTTTGGCACAAAAGGTCTGTATTCTGAGAGAATGAAAGCCTCCCTCTGCCTTCTCACAGAAAACCTTCAAGAGGGTACTAGAATCAAGAAACTCTCCAAGGTGGATCTCATGAGGTTTTCTACTAATCTCACCCTTGAGGGATAATGCTGCAAAAAGTAGTTAGAGGCTGCCACTTGCCTTTCTAATGCCTTTCTGGGAAACCCACAGGGGCTGGACGTTTTCTCAGCCCCAACAAGCTAGTCAATCTTCTTGTTTAACCAGAAGGATCCTAACACACAGCAACCTGCTCTAACATTAGAATAYGCCCTGTGTCATGCAAGGTTAATATCCTTATTGTCTCTTATCCTTACAGTCTCTGTGCGGTTGGATTCCCATGGTGTAACCTCAGAAAAGAGAGGGAATGCACTGTTTTACAAACTTGTAAAACTTGTAAAACAGTGGACACCCCTGGTTCACCATACCAATATCCTGTCAGCTTATGATATTCTATTTCATTGCATTGTATATATGATTCTGTGTATAATAGCAGAATTAAACATTCATTGCTGGTACCAGACTAATATCCTGAGGGACGTACAGATCATACAGGTTATGGTTAAGAGTCCAACCAACAATTACAGATAACAGAACAAGTTTCCCCACATCAGCCTGGCTATATGCTGCTATCTATTCAACTTGTCATATTTGTTCAGTTCTGTGCCAGCTGACAAGTATCCCATTAGCTGTGGTTCACACTAAGAATTTGTATTCACATTCTATGAAACAGAAGAGCAACTCGCCCAATGTAGAGCAGCTAGTACTCTGTGTGTGCCTGTCAGTCACCGCTGACCTGGGCCAGCAACCTGGAGGCTACAGAGGATGTAAAGATTCTGTATTTTATCCTAGACTGATTGAGTTTGTTACACCAGCACTATACATTGATTTTTGTTTATGTAATGTACAAAGTGTCACCTATAGCGTACACATAAAATACGAGACCTTTAATGAAACTGCTATTTTAATAGAGGGATCAATGCTTTCTTTGAGATCATGCCATTTTGTTCTTTCAAATGTTTTCATCTATGTTGCGCCTTATTTTGCATATTTCCATTTCTCCTCTTTGAAAAGAGGTCCTTCATTATGTCATATATACTTGTTTAACCTACTGGCTGGTAGCCTTGCACAATGCTGTGATTGCCTCCTCTTGATGATACACACAACAATCCATTTCTTTTCCTGATGGATTTAAGCAATCATACACTGCGATGCAACAAATGAACAGATTTGGAGATGAGAGAAATTGTATTGTAACACAGCCTAAAAGACTTTATCTACATCAGCTGAGAAGTGTCTTTGGGTTTGGTTAGTGAGATAGAAACTGCATGCTGACTGTACCTGTTAGATGTACTGCTGTTTTTTCGAACAACCTTTTAGGCGTTTACTTAGAATTCTTTTTGGAGAAGTACTAATAGGAGAATGGCACGTGCTTCTGACTTTTCCCCCTTTCAAGTTAGTGATGTTCCTTGGTAGCTTTTTATCCTATTTAAAACAAAATACTGTCAATGACTGCAGTACAACAGCACGTGTGGGGTCAAATTCACCTTGTGTGCTGAAAGCCAGACAGCTGACAGTAATTGTGGGCTGAACGAAAGGCAAGGTCAGCATTCCCATAGTAACAGGCATTTAACAGCCTTTCCCATGGACTTTCCAATCGTACCCTGTCTATTCCATAACAACATAGAGAGTAGTAGTACAGAGTAGAGAGTACACAGATCACAATACGACAGATCATAACACAATGGTGTGCAGAAAATAAGATAGGGCATAGAAAATGGGAATTTGTTACCAGAAACAAGTGAAAACTGCTGCAGGAATAAAGCTGTCTAGCTGGATGGTGAGAAGTAGGAGACAGAAGTCCTGTCTCCTTCCACAACAGCAATAGAACACAGTTTTGCAGCACACTAAGTGTGTTGCCATGGCTGCATACACACCAATCTGCACCTAACCCTATCTTTCTGTGATGACCACCCGATGATTACCTCCTGAGGTGAGTACATCCCTGAGGAAAGCAGGCCTTGACCTTCAAATAAAAGCTCAAACACATGATCCACATTTCTCCCCAAGATCATTCTGTGAAAGCAATATCCAAAACTGAGTAAGCAAGATCAGTCCAGATCACCACCAACTAAGTCGGTACCAGACTCAGAACAGGGGTTTACAATAGAAATTTACCAGCTAAATGTACATAACGGAGGACTATTCCATATGCACTATAGTATCTACTGTCATAATGTAAAAGACGGTATAAGCAGGACTGATCACTCAACAGGCAGTTAGCTTATCAGTCACACCTTGCTAAGCAAAAAGCCAAAAATATGGTATTCACTGGGATTTTTGAGGTCTTAAGGCTTACAAAAATCAATTGCTTCTTTCCCCGATTGTAATATTTATTTTTCTACATGGCCTATGTTAGGCAGCTCAGTATATATGTAGAGCCATTAGACAAGGGCAGAAATCATTGCTAAATCATTGTTAATCTGTGGCATTATACTTCCATACAGGGTAACAGAAAGCATCTCATTTTAGCTCCTTTCCATCCACAGCTTTTAAACAGAATTAAACAACTCAGTCATTATGCTAGAAGATGCCATGAGCTTAGGCAGACATGCAAATAATTATAATCAAAGTCAGTGCTACACAGGATGGAAGGAAACAGGAATAAAAGAACAAGAGCTCTCATCAGTCTGAAACTCCAGTACTTCTCCTAGCAGGATGTTAAGTGGCTTTGCTTTTCTTCACTGCCAGTCCCCTTCTTGTAAAAGCTTCTAACTGCTGTTTGAAAACTATCCCATTCGCCCCTACCAGCTATCAGTATAAGTCCACATTGTTCACAAGGGTCTGGCTTAAGCAGCTCTGCAGAAACAAGAACCCAATTCAGTGAGTGAAACCCCCTCATCTCCCATTGATTCAAGGAGAGATGAGGGAATCATTATTATGGAAGAGACATTTAGCAATGCCTGAATCCCACATGCAGGCTGCACCCAGAACTGCAGCTCTTGCTTCAACGGGTAACAATTAACTAGTGTTGCTGATCTCAGTTGTATGAACCAAGGTCTCAGGATCTGGCCTTACACCTGGTAGGAATAATCTACCAGGTATTTTATGCATGACATAATCAGAAGGCCCGACTTACAGCTCATTTATACTGAATTACTCCTGTAAACAGTATAAGCATATGCTGATTCTACAGCTAAAGTGTTTAAGGTGAACTCTTGGTAAATCTGGGAGAACACCACCAAGAATACAGGATATTCGGATGATGTTTTTAAGAGTCATAGTAAGTATTGGATTTGCTTGCGTAGCCTTGTACTTTTAAAAAGAGGAGAAGTCAATGTCAGCAGGAAAGGTGTTCCTAGGCAGTCTTTATAACTAAACCTTTCTAAAGCTCTTGAGCTTTCAACAGTAAAATACAATCAAGAGTGCAGAAAAAACAAGGATTTAGCATTAATTTAGATGCCCAAATCAGATCCTTGAAGTTGTTCCCAATATTTCAGAGTCAATTTATTAGGACCATAACCATTTTGTGAATCCCTGTTTCACAGTCTAAGGATCAAAACCAACCATTTACTTCTTTTGAACAAACGACTTACCAGCTGTACAACTAAATGCAGACATAAATAAGGCAAAGAATTTATGCAGTAAGGTGTGGCAGACCCTATACATAGAAGATTATTCATTTAATGGATTGGAAAACAGAGCAGAAAATAGGCTATTCTACATTAATAGTCATTACAAACTTGGAACCATATGCAATAAATACATTGTTCGTTTACCTAAATGACTGTAGCTAACTGGAGTGTAAAGACCAGAAGATACTCAGTTCTCAACTCAGTGATCTCACTGCCAAAATACAAGCCTTTGCTTACTATATTTACCATTTTATACCTCCTAGATCTGTTTTATGCAAAATAAATCCTAGCCAACTTCACTGACCCAAATCCCATTTGCAACTAACCATCTTTAGTAATATTATGGTATGTTCACATTCTACTGCAGTAAAAACCAAACAAACAAAACCCCACATGAATCCTTTAGGGTACTGCTCACCAATTAAAAAGTGGCATATTAAACTTCTTTAAACCTTTGTAATCTGCAGTATAAAAGCACATTTTATGTTAGTAGATAATTTAGCATCCATAATCTAATTAAATGAAGTGAGTGACAACTGTATTCTCTACATAAATGATATATCAGTAACAGATAATGTACGTGCTTAAGAGACTGGAACCCCATCAAAAAAGTTGTTACAAACACTTGCCCTTATCATAAATCCAGCTAACATTATGGGCTAAATTCTGCTGCCTTACTGACATCTCACCAACAGGGGACTATCTACCAGAGGAAGAATTACTTACACAAGTGAAGTTTTGTGAGACTAAACTGCTGGAATATTTTTGCTTAAGTAACACAAACAAACAAACATATTTCTGGTGTTACACAGAAAAATATGCCACCCTATAAACTTCAATTAATGTCATCCTCAATTCCACAGTGGAAATTATTTAAAGAATGTACACAGAGCAGCTACAGAAGTACTTCACGCTGGCTGCAGATATTCTCAGAGAAAAAAACCCATGTAGACTGCAAAAACAATTCAAAAAACTGTCTCCTTTCCATCACCTACCATCAACACACAGCATCATCATTCTAAACACTTATCTAGGACTTACCACGATGAGAGAAAAAAAAGCTAAGTAAAAGACAACCTCTGCTACATTTAATATCACGGTCACTTTATTACAAGTATGACCGCTTTTGGAAAATGGAAAAAGAAAAAAAAAAAGAAGGAAAATATTTCATGTTAATTTTGGATGTTTCCATAATGCATGGGAATGCAACAGGTGACAAGTTAACACAGCACTCTGCCCTCAAAGGGCATTCTGCAGGTTTCCACTCATAGCAACTGATCTGTTGGTCCTTGGGAGTCCTTTCCCTCTTTTAAAGCAACCCCTTTGAAAACATTGTCTTTCCTACCCACCTTCTTTTAGTACTGCATGTGCAATGGGAGAGCCAGTCGTGCTGACAGCATTATTGGCACCATGTCTGCAGTCACAGCTTGTGATTATGGTACCTTGCTGAAGTGTGGGACACCTGTGTACACTGAACTTTTCTAGTGCTCTACTGCTGCTTCTTTTTAGTCATATTACTGATGAGAAAACAGCTTAGAAAAATCAATGGCTTTAAATTATAACTTTATGTACTGCATATACAAAACCAACACAGGAATACTTTTTCCACGGCTAAAAAAAAAAAAAATAAAAAAAAATAAATCAATCTTTCTGATACTTCTCCTTTAGCATTTTTAAAAAAAAAATTATTTCCCCAGCCCCCAGCTGCATCTGGTTGCTTTGTTCAGGCTTTCTTCAGGTTTCCTGCTCAAGAGACTAGTTTTATCTAAAAGGTCAATTCATTCAGCGGGGCACCAAGCAGAATTGAATATAATTATCCCAATCTTTACTGTGTAGAATTCATGCTTGAATTCATTCAAAAAATAGCAAGCAGTATAATTAACTCAGAGCCCAACCAAATCTATTGAGAATGCCTCAGGTATCATACAGTCCCACTTACAATAGAACATTTTCATTTAAAGACATTGTACATATTAACCCTAGTCAGCATCCAATTACTCGGAATAAGTGAATTCTCTGTTTCAGGAATGTAATTTGAAAATGTTGTCATGCAATCTGAGGTAAAAGGTCTTTTTTCATTAATCTAGCTCTCATTAAACTGGAAGCCTGTAGGTTATTTCAAAACCATTAGATTTAAATACAGGTGATTACAATTCTATTGCACATAAGACAACAGAAATGTCTGTTAGAAAATATTGTGTAGTTTAGAGGAGTTGATGAGTTTGTGAATTGCCTCACAGTTAAAAAAAAATAAAATTAGTATCTGACCAGAAAAAGCATGGTTATTGTTAACCTGACAATTACATATAAACTATATGGTAAATTAAATTCATTTTTATGTGCAGATGACTTCAGGATAGCAGGAACACTTCAGATAGTTCAGAGGTCAAGATAAGCATCCCAATATTTTCATGCAAATTCCTCACATCCCTCAAATGTACAAAATTGCGATACAAGTATGAGCTTTTTAGGATTTTGCCCATGATCACAACTAGAAACATCATAACACTGTTTCATGTAGTAGTCTAGCAACTCAAGCTCTTGGTTTAGTTAAACATGAGAAATCTGAACCCTGAAGGATCTCAGATTCGCATGAGAGTCCCCTTATAGATGAAAGTCTCATGAGAGGCGATCTTTTCAGCTTAAAACATGAAAAATTCCCCCATCATTAAAAATTCCCAACTAAGCAACACCTGCAGAACTCCCCAGAACTCACTGCTTTGAGACTGTCCACTTTCTTGAGCCACCTTGACTGAAGGACAACAAACTTCTAAGACAATAACCGTGTTTTTACAATTACAATTCAAATKACTGTTTGTCTTGTTTTAATAGACTTTGTACATGCATATAAACTATCATGAGCGCTTTGAGTTTTGGGACATGCTGAATGTGTGCTTTGAAGAAAAACATTTGCTAATACTTGCTTTTGTCATCCTCCTTTGAATAATGCCTTGGGACCATAGAGAAAATTGAGAGCATGTGGCAATTCTGTTGAATTGCTTACATACAAGATGGCACTGCATATATCACCTTAGACAGCATACTGCATAATTTCCTCAAAGTCCCAGTCACTCAGCTCTTGACTTACTTTGCTCTATTCTTTTTTGCCTCTTTCTCTCCTGAAAATATGAAAGGATTTTTTTAAAGGAATATTTAGCAAATTGCCTCTCTCTAGAAAGGCCAGGTTGTTCAGATATCTGTCAGTCATCTGCATCTCTCCACTTGTGCATTGGTGCGTACCRCCTCCTACAGGTATGGAGTCACAGGTCTCCCATCAGCACTAGCTCAGAAGCCACTATTACAGAAATTGCCACCCTGTATCTTCCTTCAGGTGTGCAAGCATGTAATTTCCAGTAATGTGCAACATAAAATAAGTCACCACTGTATTGGAAAGCATACCATATTGGTGATAAAATACTGCAGTCCATAACTCAGTGAGGCAACCAGTATAGGCCCACACATACCAAGAGTTACAAAGATCAGGGTTGCCACTTAAAAATTCAGGATGAACTTCCTATTAATTCTTTCAAGGGCCAATGAACAATTGTTAGGAAGGCTGAGGAATAAATATATCTTAATGACTAAACATTGGCCAATTAACAGATATTCTTGAGGATAGAAATCTTGATTATAGTGTTCATTAAGGTTCTTATCTTAAAATGTAGAAAGTTAAACATTTTATTTTTCTTTTAAAACCAGCTCTGGTTTTCTCCTATTTATTAAAGTTGTCTGACCATTAATCTGGAATATGAACCAGCTGCAGCTTTCATGGAACATTTTCAAAAATAAGAATTTTCTGAACCAATGTTCTGGTTAGTTGTTTCAACCAGAAAACAAAAACATTTGTCTGAATTCTCCCAACAGTTTGCAGCCTGTACCACTATTTCAAATCTCCAATAGAAAAACAATCCACCCCCTAGAAGATCCTCCTCCTTTGACTCACTCCTCCTCTGCATGTTTGGTTTGTAGGCCTACTACATAGTCTATCTTGCATAAAACAATGACATAACTCTTCTCTCCTGAATCCACCCACAACTGTCCTTATAGCCGTCTTTTCTCACAATCTATTGCTTAGGACCTAGTTATGTAATAAATCACAATGGCTATCACCTTCTGATGTGGCACTACAACTTTTTTTGTCATACAGACTATCAGAAGTAAGTCTGAAACCTGGAGCCAGACTAAATTACACAGACAACAAGGGAGCAGTATTTTAGAGAAGCATTTATTACATTTTTTTAAATGAAGAAGACAGATGTGTTCCCACTGTGATCCACACAGTCCCTGTAAACATCTCAGTTATGTTTTGTTTCACATGAGCCTGCTCATGAGGAGGATTTACGGGTGCTGGTTAGCCCTTTTACTGCATGTGATCATAAATAATATGTACACATATGCATAAACACACATGCACACATATATTACATGCTGTATATACAACTGACTCAAGCTACCAACTTGAGTGGTTTGCAACACTGAATATATGTTATCCCACTGTCTATCCATTTACATGCATAAACAATTACACAATTGACACATGAAAAGCTATTCAAAGTAGATCCTTCTTCCTAATTCTTACAAAGGTTGAAAAAATTGGCAGTATTTCAAAAGATGCTCAAGAAACTTACAAAGTAATGTATAAGAGATGATTGTTATTAAAAGGTATTTTAAATCTCAAATTGAAAAGTACCTTAAAAAAAAGAATACCGCGAGTCAGAAGTGTGATTCAGCAACAGGGACTTAAAAACATAGAAAAAGAAAAGTAAATCTGGTATAATTAAAAAAAAAAAAAAAAAAAAAAAAAAAAAAAAAAAAAAAAAAAAAAAAAAAAAAAAAAAAAAAGAAACGAAAAAAAAGGATGTCAATGGATGCAGTGGCTAGACAAATAAATCAAATGAAGTCTTGGCCTAAGTGAACTCAGTGAACTTAAATGAGGCCAGGATTTTACCCAGAAGATCTGCACTAAAGATGGAAAGAAATTAAGACTACAGCCAGATGGCTATTTCAGACGAGATGGTATGCTAGAAGTCCCAGCAGAACCAGGGGCAAAGGGAGAGAAAGATCCACCAGCTGCTCTGCAGTCTCACCAATGTTCGAACCCGTCAAGAACCTACGTTTCTTCTTTAAGAGTTGCTGCTGATTGTGATACTTTAAAACATCAGTATCATCATGTATTCACACTTCAAACTGTCCAAGAAACAAAATGTATAATCAGGTTACAGAGGTCTGCACCAGAGTTTTCCACAGGTGAAAACAGTAGGACAGGTAGATGGACAGAATTAACTTGGGCGAGTTGGCTTTCTTCTGCAACAGGGAATCCCTACAAGTCAGAAGCTTGGGAAACATGCAGCCAGGGACAACTTTGAAAGAGTAGGGAGGAAAAAAGCAAGGTTGCAGGAGAACTCTACCCCAAACTTTGTCTGGGACTTCACCTGAACTAAATATCATATATATGATACTATATATATGATACTCAAATACATTCAGATATGTTCAGATAGATTTTCTTAATTCCTTTCTTTGTATTTTGACATTTTTGTTGCTTGTTCTTTTTTTTCTGGTCTAATGGTTCAGACACGCACCTGAAACTGAAATGCTTTTTCTCTCCAAATACAAATGCAGATTTTTTTATCACAGAATGGTTGGGGTTCAAAGGGACCTTTTAAAGATCACCTAGTCCAACTTCCCTGCCATGAGCAGAGACATCTTTCACTAGATCAGGTTGCTCAGAGCCCCATCCAGACTCTTTTTAGGTCTAGTCATCACTTTATACTAGGACATAGAAAACATTCCAGCATTGACTGTGCTTATTGTACTGCATGTAAGCATGTGTAAAAAGTCTTCATCCCTGAATGCTAGGAGAAAGAGTGGATTTTATTCTTCAAATCAGAGGAAACCTGAGGTATTTTTTGGAGCTACAACTTGCAACGTACTGACTGGAGGAATCCCCCATGTTGTCTTGCTCAAAAGTACTGCTCTGTAAGGCAACATTTTGAGGAACACTGAATTTTCATAAGTTAAGACAAGGTAATAAACATGGTTTAGCATTATTTATAATGCTGATCAGTAACTGTTAACACAGTTCTCCTCTAACTCCCTGTTACCTCAAAGTCTGATTGATTTAACTTACTAAGGACAGATAGAAGAAAATACCTAGACAGTAGCTGCAAAGCCAGGAGAGAAAACTAAGCAGAAAGTGAAACTTTTCATATATAGTTTTACAATATATTCACATAAAATTATTTATGTACTAAGAAAAAAAAACAAAAAAAACAATAACAAAAATTCAAATTCCAGAGTAGTTGTTTCCCAGTTCTTATGAATAAACTATTTAATAGCATAATTCTAAAAATAAAAGAGAATCAATTTAATACAGCAAAATTATGAGTGTGAATAATGTTGCATGCCTGAATTCAAAGGATCAGGCTAAAACCACACTTTCTTACAGGCGTACTTTTACTGTATGATCAGTCCTACAGAATGTTCCTGCCCATGGCAGGGGGGTTGGACTAGATGACCTTTAAAGGTCCCTTCCAACCCAAACTGTTCTATGATTCAACGCAATTACTTGCTGTAACCAGGACAGTCATATTGAATAACACCTTACCACAGTATGTAGGATCCCCTGCACAAATAGAATGATATTTTGTCTATTTCAGAAAGCATTCAAACAGCTGGCTCTGCCTACTTACTTTTTTTTTTTTTTTCCTTCCCTCTCTGTGGTGGAAATGCAAGCAGCATATGGATCTTTTTGATAAAGTCACTTATCTTTCAGAATGTAGAATTACAAATAACTCTCACTAAATGGCACAAGAATAAAAAAACAAGAATCAGAATTCAAGCATTTCAAAAATTTTAAACATCTACAAAAAGCCTTAACTTTTGATTAATAAGTGGATAATGCAAGACTGTTCAAAATTTTTCTTTAAATCAGAGTACCATCATAAATATAACTAGTAATAGAGATACCTGCAAAAAATATGAAGCATATTACCTGTGTGACTCTATATAGATCAAACATTTACGTTTCATTTATGTTTCTTTGCCTACAAAAGCAGGCATTTTGTCATTTCTTGACAAACAAATAATTACCTCTGCATTAAAAATTACTACTCAACTGAAATGCATGACCCTTCTCTCCAAAGTTACCACAYGCTCAGCAGCTCTCACTGGCTTGAAGGTCTAGCTCTATCCAAGGAGGGTATCAGTAAGCCAGAAGCAAACATGCAAAACCAAAATCTGGCATGCTAGTCAAAAATACTGGCCCATCAAGACCTTGTTCCTAACATTTGCAATGCCAGAGATCCATTAATCTCTCACCTACATGTAGGTAAGATAAGGCAGTAAGACCCTTCAGAATTTGGCATCTTTTTGAAATCTTTCAATCTGGAGTYGACGCACAGGTATGTACAGCAAGTTCTACAGTGAACATCTGCAGAAAGTTGCCCAAGTGTACAATAGGAGGATAGGAAAACCTACTGTAATTGCATCAGACAGTATTCAGATAATCCCTTAGCATTCTRTTCGCACATAGCCTCCATTCTGTCTCCCTCTCAAAAGTACTAGTGAAATAATATTGGGCAATTCACAAAGGACTTGACCTGCTTCGATACCATTTTGTATGCCCACTCAAGTTACTTTTTTGTTAATTGCTGCGTTTTACAACTGTGCACCTGTGTGAACTAACAGTTTAGTATTCCAGGCAGATACTCTAAGCACAGTGTTTACAGTGTTCCTCCACTGAGCTCAAGGATTTTCTTTAACATGTGCATTGCCCACTGGAATGTTCATTCATTCATTTTAAAAGATTCCCATGATGTATTTCATAATGTCAATAAGTTTTGCATTCTTTGAACTCCTGGCAGGCACCATAGGGGACACAGTGCCAAGAGCCGTGATCATGGCAGTGACGTGAAGAAGGGATGCACATGCATTTGCAATGAGGCAGAGAGATGAGTTTGGGTTTGATTTCACAGGGTTCTGACACAGTGGTGGAAAACATAGGAAGAAGGAAAACAGGAGAAAACTGAAGTAAAACATCTACTTCTGAATATTACCTGATACAATTTTATGTATTACAGAGTAAAACACTTAGTCAACTAGCTCTGACCAGTGGGAGAACTTAGCCTTACGGAACTGGGATGACCAAAGTGCAGATCTTCAGGGGGGACAAAAGACTTTCAAAGAAATCTGCATTGAGCTTTTACACATACTGCAAGGCAGAATGGTTCCTGTCAGGGAGGGGAAAGCATATAACTAAAGAGTTAAAAGAGTTTTGCACTCATGCAAAGAGAGAATAGCTATCTAGTTTCAGAAAGTTGTGCACAAGGTAGCTCTTTGCACAAAGAGGATTCTGAGAACTTATTAAAAAGTATTAAAAGAAAGGAAGATTGTAGATTGACCTTGAGGAGTCATGGAACAGCAATAAGACATGAATTTAGAAGACTGGAGGTTGGGTAGTAGTATACCTCACATCAAAGCTGTGTGTATTTTTATCACTTTATGCATCCTAGTACTAGCTAAGTTTTGCACAACACCAATAAGAGAAAGATAAAGTATACTGAGGCGAAAATAGAAGCAGTGGAGGAAATACTCTTAATATTAGGGAAAGCAGAAAGTGCCTGAAAAATGGCGAGACTAATCATAGAGAGATAGTCAAGGATGCATTATTCTTTCTTCTTGCACTTAGGAAGTATTTATGGATATTGACAACACATATCCCATAAATGTTTCAGCTGATTTGCATCAAAACACATATGATCCAACAAAATCCCAATTAAAAAAAAAAAAAAAACAAAACAAACAAACAAACAAACCCATGAGTCAAGCCTAAAATCACTGGAAGTAGGATATCATGAAATTAAGAAATATTCACAGAAGTGGGTAAATAGCATGTTGCAAATGAAGCTGACACCTTGTATGAGCTCACCACTATGTCATATCAAAAAGAAGCACTCCTGGTTACTACTGCCATTTAGACAGAGCAATGACATCCAGTCAAGATGATCTTGGAGCAACAGAGACTCAACTTATCAGCCAAATACACTACTTTGCACAGATTTTTGTGGTAACATATGGAAAACACACACACTGTGAAGTTACTCCTCCTCTTCTACACATATTACTTAAGTGTAGACAAAAAGGCACTGTTTTCTAGAGATGTACCAATTTCCAGATTAATTCAGAAAGTTTTCCATAATGTTGATTTTATTTTTCACAGGAAAAAAAAAAAAAAATCAGATGCATAGCTTGAGACTTTTTAGGCTGAGACAAGTTTTGGAGGATAGATGATTAATGCCTGTTTTGTTTGCTCAAAGCAAGGCCACAAAATTACTCAGCATTCCTTAAAAAGGTGGTAACAGACTATTTTGGCTTAGTTCTTAGGTGTCTACCTGAAGTCTCTAAGATAGTTTTTACACATGCACACACACAATTCCACTGGAATCTCTTTTATTCAGACAGAATAGCTATGATTGTAATTCACCACAATTTTAGTAGACAACAGGCAACTTAATCAAATCTTATTTCTATAAATTACTGTTCAATCTCACAGACGCTACCTACACTGGTGGATAGCTACTATATGAATCTCTATACTCAGTGATTACTTTGAAAAGTTCATTAAAAAACAGTTATTGCACTTTAACTAAGAGAAACAACACTATATGGTGAATGTGGCCATTCTGCAAATAAAGTGCACAGTAAGAGAAATCTAACTAATAAAATTTGTGATTGACATTATTCTTCTTTTGCAGTTGACAGGAAAAAGAGGCTTTGGTGGTCCAGAGATAATAGCATTTTAATTAAGAATTTGCAAACCTTTGTGAAAAAAGGGAGACTGTAAGCATGAGCTGCTCTGTATAGTATATTTTAGAGCAATTCCTCCCCATACAAAAAGAACAATTCCTTTTAAGGAAAAAGGATAATTTGTCTAATTTTTCAAGTGTGAGTGAGTTCAAAAGAAAGCAAAGAAAAGTTTTGTTTTCCTTTATATTTCCAAAAAACCTCTAGAGACCAAAATATATGAACTCAAACATATCTAACCCAGACAGTGAAAGCCTGAGGTCTGATTACAGTRTATTACCCTCACACAGGTTTAAGTTAACTGAAGAAGACAAACAAGGAAGAAGAGTTCTTACCACTGATGTGTGGCCTTTTGGAATGAAGGGGCTTTTCTTTAACAAAGTAACAGGAGATATCATCTTTCCCTGGGAAGGAATCGCTCACTATAACGACAATGTGTTATTATTGGGATTTTTAATTGAAATGTAAATTCTGGGAACACTCTGAACCTAATTTACTCCCAGAAAAAGAGGGGAAAATTCTCATTTTCAAAGCACTATATAGATACTTCACTATTATTAATGAGTCTTGCTCAATGGTCTGGGCCTCTGCCGTTCTGCAAAGCTGACAGTATTTTACAACATTCAGCTACAGCATATTTACACAGCACTGTTGATTGTTACATCAAGTAGCTCCCTCTGATTTGTTTCCTTGATAAACCATTTTCAAGAAATAGTTTTAAAATAGTTCTAAAATGACAAGCCTTTATGGACAGGATGCCAAATGCACCGACAGCAGCAGCAAACTACAGCAAAGCCTACCCAGAGTAGGATTGAGCCTGGGAACCTCCACACTCCTAAGAGCTTAAATCAAATCAGAGCTGTTGGGTTGGTTTTGTTTTTTCCTTTTTAAACAAGTTAATTGTAGGCTTGAGATCTTAAAGTCTAAATAAAAAAAAAGGAACCAAAATATTTCCATGACATGTCCACAGTTGAAAGAGAAGTTTGATTCATAATGTTCCGGATTATGCTTATTTAAGATTTAGTCTCAGGAGAGCCTTCTTTTTAAGCATTTTCATGCACCAGAGTCCTAACACAAGGCCTGTACGTATTACTTGCTTTTAGATGATACATAGCCAAAACTGAAGTCTTTTTTCCAGTGAAGTTGGCATTCCTATAGGTTTCTTCCAGAAAGAATGTGTTCACAACAGGAATGAACATGACAGAAACAAAGAAATGAATGGCAATCTAGGAGGAATAAAGCCCTAAAAATAGCAAATATCTATGTAAACTTGATCCTATCAGAGATGTGAACACCAATTATATTTTTTACAAACTACAATGTCATTGAATTAAGTATGTCTGGCTCTTTAAACATGCAACACTGAAAAACCTTATTTGCTTTATGYCTCCCATCTAACATTTTTCTTAGGAGTAACTTACAGTAAAATTCCCTTTTCTCTCCTTGCGTTTAGATATACAACACTCTGGGCATGAGAGTTTCAACCAAGTATTCTGAAAATAATTTTGACCCTCTATTTTAAATTTTCAAGGTTCAAATGTGTACATCTTGGAACTAAAGTTCTTTATAATACTTGTGTGGTTTTGCAACAGGCTTTAAAATGCAAAACTGCTTTCTGCAGAGTATTTCACCTTGAAACACTGTAATTCACTGTCACGCTCCATCTTAATTATCTTTAAAGTCTAACTGTACTTAAATTACAAAAAAATATAATAAAATTATTTTCCCCTATGTCTGATAAAAGGAAACACAATTCCCCATGTAATAAAAGAAGTTATATGAGTAAAATTCAATGAAGTTAAACAAGCAAAACATAGCTCTCTGAGCAAGAAGAAACAGGGACTGCAAACATTCCATCTGAAGCCAGTACAGTAGCATGTCATGGCAAACTCAATCCCAGGCTCCAGTAAAACAAATAAGCACCTGCTTGATTTTTATCATGTGAATACTATTTTGAATTCTAAATTACTATGTATTCACTTAAATTAAGTAATTTTCTGAATCTGGGGCAGAGTATTCAGCATTTTGCAAGATCAGTCCTTAGCTGTATTTACTAAGGTGATCAGCATGGAATAAATATGCACTCAAAATAAGTAAACAAAGCTTACTACGGTATTTTTACTGACTTAATTGGTCATTGAATCAGACTAATATGGTAGGAAGCTGTATTGCTGAAAAATTAAACACGAGCCTAAAACAGCCAATAACCACCCATCAAAGACAGGCACCTTGACAAAGTCATTGTCTTGTTCTCAACATCCATGTATTATACGAAATTCAACTTTCTAGCTAATGTAAACTGTAGAGAAAAAGCCTGAAATATCTTCACTACTCATCCTTCTCTGCGTATTAGCAGGTGTACAGCAAAGATCATAATGTTAACAGTGAACAACAGTCACATAATAATGTGTCTACTAATATTCTGACATGGATAGTTATTAAAACAAAACTACATGTAAGTCCAGCACTTTCTGCAGAAAGCTGAGATCAAAATGCAATTTGACAAAAAGGAATAAAATATTTCTGGCAGCAGAAAGATCAGTTAGAAGGGTAATAATAATAACAACTAAAGAAGAGAAAGGATCACTGATCTTGGAAATCCATAGGGCAGGAATTAAACACTATAATCAAATTGTTTGTGCAACCATTTAGCATCTCATTTTCTTTCTGTGCAAGCTGAAGAACCACTTGAGACAGGCCATCTTGGAGAGTAACAAAGTACACCAATAACTAACATGGGATTAAAAGAATATTGATAGCCTGTGACAAGTGGCTTCCTGAGAAATGTTTCTTAGTCAAATAGCAGCAATCATTAAATATATGAGGGTCAGTCAATTTAATCTGCTCTTTTTATATGGATTAGTTTAGCAAAGTAACAGAAGAGACAATTAATGCCTCCGTAGCTTTTCATGCCATGACACTAGCCCATCATTTTTAAAACAAATACTTGAAAGATGATTTTCTACACTACTGCATATGGCCATACTCATTTTAGCAACTACTAACAGCACTGATAAGGACTGACTTTATTATGAGGCACAGTTATACATTCCAGAAAATCATTACAGTAAAAGTATATACTATCTTTTAAACAAACAGATCCCTAAATATTTTATATAAATATTTAAACTCCTATACTTTCCAAACTGAAATCATAATCCTGGAGAGGCTCCACCCCTCTGTGCCACTACTAAGTTTACCATACGATCAGACTTACGTCTAGGGACATAACACTGGCATCAATGAAACACATACAATACTTGAATGAAATGTGGTTACTGTTCAAGAGTGGAGAAAAGTCACATAAAAATTTAGGGCAGGAGGCAAAGAAAAATTCTCATCACACTCTATAGAAAACTCCTGTAGACTGAAAAAAATAAGTGTGACCTGCTTTGAAAAAACAGTACCTTATAATATGCCATAGTAAAGAACTACACACAGCTAAAGGAATACCAGTTTAAAGCTTCTATTTAGAAAGTCAGAGCACTGGTCTACAAAGAATAATTAAATGAAACCCTAGAAGAATTTCTAATAGATAAACTATAATTAGAATTTGGCCAAGATGCCAGGGTAACACTCCAGCTCCTGATGGGAAGTGTTATGAGCCATTTTAAGGCCAGCCATAAAGCTCTTGCAAGCAGCAGCGAACTGTCCAAGGCCACCAAAGACCATCCAGCAGCCAGAGAATCTGATCCAAGATTGCATTTCCAACCTGCACAAATTCAGAAAGTTTTGGCAATGTTACTGGATTTTCCAGGATCTCCTCAAATAGCTGTTCTTACAGGACGCAGCACTTCCACGCACACATCTTTCAGCACTATGCTTTTCTCAGGTGTTTCCCTCTTGGCCCTTTCTGACAGTTGTTTGACAGATGATACAAATTGCCTGACACAGATTTTAAAGTCAGATATTTAAGAAAATGAATTACAGCTGACGTCTTTGGTGTAATGCTTTGTGACACAGATAGGTAGGGAGAGTGACATAGTTGGAAAATAATGTAAGATGAAAGCATTTGGAACAGCTCAGGATCCAAGGTGACTTTGTGCTGTAATTCACTACTTTTATAATTATTTTGTGATACACTTTCTGGGTGAGATATAAAGCCCAGGAGAGTCAACAGGTCTGTCTCTATTAACTTCTCTGTCCTTTTTATCAAGTCCTAGTGAGACAGCAATTCCAAGTCAAAGCATACTCAGCAAAGCTTGTACAGAATTGGATCTCGCAATTACTCTTTCAAACTTCACTCCTTTAGTGTTGGTTGCCAAGTGCAGGTTTCCACCTTTTTTGTCTTTACAGAGGAAAGAACTTTTCTTTGAGTTAGAGAGGAAGAGACATCACAAACATTTCTGCTTCATCGTGTACTCCCATAAAGAATTCTTGGCATGCTAAGCCAAATTCCTGATCTTTTTTCCCCAGTTTGTTCCTAGTGAAGTAGGACAAGAGAGGAAAACAAGTGTGTGCCCTTGATGTTATTCAGGTTGGCAGCAACTGACCCGATGCTATTATTCCAGAAGCTTTCTTTTGATAGCTGTACATTGCCCCAAAGACATTGGTCAACTAAACAGCAGAGCTAAAAGCATGGTCCTCTAACTTCAGTTTTGTTGGTAAAATAAAACAAAACAAGAAAAACAACAAAAATACCCAACAACAAAACCCTAACACACACCCCCTAAACAACCCCCCAAAACCAAATCAACCTGAAGATTGGGTGGATACAAGCTGAGTTGCAGATATAAACTTACTATCGCTGCAAATTCTCAACATTTTTTGAGGCTGTATGCGAGTCTTTTCATGAGTGTAATGCCTCTAAGAAAATAAGACATTTAAAGTAAGTATAATACAAAGGCAAATGAGGCCAAAAGAGCATTCAAGGAATAATTAGGTGGTACTAAAGAGTGTGATACTTTTTTTTTTTTTTTTTTTTTTTTTACAGGCAGACTAAACTTTATCATTCAAAGTTTTCAACTAGCAGTTAGAAGAGAGACATAGAACATAGTATGAGACACTGCTAACACCCAGGGCATATCATTTACTCAGTTAAAATTAAAAGATGGTTTATGAATCTTGGAAGATTACACAACTCAATCCTGCAAAAACACAGAGGACAAGGTTCCAAGAGCTCATTTAGACAAATGATATACTGTGTCTGTTTCATGTAGAGAGGGAATTGGGGTACAATAATATGGATCCTGGTGTGCATCTGAATGTTCTTAACTTCAGAGTAAGTATTTGAACTTACTATTCCAGTTCTGGAATGTCATTAGCTTAAAATAAGCATATAACACTATCATACACAGGAAGGAGTAGCAAAATCTGGCCCTGTGTTGCTGTGCAACAACTCAGTAAATCTGGCCCTACTTAAGTTTCAGTGGCCACCAACAGTGTGAAGTATTGCTCAGTAGGAGAAAATAAGGCAAATCCAGTCCAGAGTAACCCGCCCATTTTAATTAAAAAACAAGAATGGAATTAAAGGTTGCTTTAGGCAATAATGGTAAAGTTGAATTAACATTGATATGGGAAACCTTCCATTTATCATCCCAGAACGATCACATTTTAACATGTTTATTGCATATATTATTTCTAAACATTTCTAAATTCTGACAGTCTGTAATAAACATGAAGAACAGAAAGTTTCATCTTGGATCACTAAAATGGCCTTGGGATTCTTGCGTTCAGTTGCACAACAAGATATTCATTGTGTTGGCGTAGAGAGAGACTTAACCCAGAATTGTAGACTGACTCAAACACCATCCAGTGGTAAATGGGAGTTATTACACTACAGCAGCTGCGTCTACACTACCTTCCCTTTACAAGAAAAGTAGTTAAAGTATTTCAGAAAAATGGACAGACAGGAAGGCAACTCCACCTCAGCTGAAGGGAAAATAGCTAAAACATAAACCTAAGGATATTGGGATGTAAAAGTAGATAAGAAAAAACAAACCCCAGCAATTACAGCTGCCATTTTATAGCAGACTTCCAATAAATGACCTTCAACAACTTGCACTAATGAATCAGTCTCTACAATGAGACAATAAAAGTGGCTTCTGTGGATCAACCATAATCTCTGCACTGATTAGAACATGACATTTATATCTTAAAAATACGCACCATGAAATTCACATGCTCTTTGCATTTTAGTCCTGCTATGTCCCTCAGAGAGCAATGTTCAGCAGCACCCTATCTGCCTTTGCAAAAGCCTAGCTCCTCTCCACATGTCCCAACCAGGCTTACACATCTTACACACACCAAAAGAAGAGATTAAATAGCCCTAACAGAAAGAAAGGAAGAAAACATAGCTGTTCTGTTGAGAAACAAAAAAATTGTTGATTTCCTTCTAGACAATCACCGTTCTTTGCATCATTTGGAGAAAAGATTCCTAGGAATTACAATGTCATTGACTGTCCTATTGTAATGTAGCCAGACAAGAGACATTGTTCTTTTCCTCCTTCCTCTGCCATCTCAAAGAGCCTTGTACTGCTCTCAGACTTTCATAAGGCACTTTACAAACATATTACTTGACTGCATTGCTGTACTTCGCACAAAATTCAAAAGGAAAACAAACCAATTTGTAAGACAACGGCCTAGACTCTCCCTTCTTCCTGACTTCAGCCTAATTTCCAAAACATGCATATAATTGTCTTTCATATGTTTAACATTGCTTCTACCCATAAACTTCTAATCACAGAAAGATTTCAGGTAGAAGGGACCTCTAGAGTTCAAGTCCAACCACCTGCTCAAATCAAGGCATACAAAGCATCCTATATATATACATAAATAAAAATATTTTGGTCCAGGTTCTCAGTTATGTTTGACTTCAGTGAAGATGTCCTAATTTACATTTTACTGCACATTTGGTCTTTTGTACAAGTAACTACAATTCCCTTGGCAGGAAGTTATTGTTATTATTTAAACACATGGAAAACTGAGGCAGAGAATTTGAATGCATCTCTGTTTATCCATCTGGGAATCATCATTAAGATCTGAAGTTCTTAGGTGGGGTGACCTCATCAAAATATAAATCATTACACCATATTTCTACCTCATATATTAGGCCGGGTACTAGCTGAGGAAATTAATTMACTTAATTTAGTATCTTAGAACAAATGAATCAGAAAACTTAATTTCAGAATTTGAGATATGCATTTCCAAACACAAAAAACTCGGGTGGTTTTCTTATTGTATTTGTATTTTAATATCTTGGTCCTGGAATATTCTGACAGCTGTAAAATAAATAATCTAAATCATTATTAAAAGAAAGAGCAGCATATTATTTTTAGTCCTTAGATCATCAGAATTGTTGCTAAAGACGACAAAACAGAAATACAAGAACCCAAGAAACAAACAAGCTTTATAARAAGAATTCATACCTATGAACACCTTCATACCTGCCCTTATTTGCCAGGAGTTCACATATTCATCCCAGCATGCCTACTCACATGAAGCATGCCAGAGACCTTAATCGGAATTCTTATCTTAACAAAATGACTTTGTACCTAGTGAATACTTAGAAATGGCCAACATAGCTCATGATATCCAAGTAGCCTGACAGAATAACCTCTCACTACATTTTATGCAAGTAACAAAACAGGGTTATGTCAACACAGTTGCGTTGAATTTAATGCACCACAATTCACATACTGGAAAGTCTTCATGAGATAAATCATACTTTTAAAGATAGTTTTTCTTTTGTATATGTATATATATTCATAAAGAAAAAAGGATGTGAATTCAACTACTGAGGAGCGTTCTACAGTCAATAATTATGCTGTTAGCAGCCAGGGACATGAGGGGGTTTCTCTGTGTAGGGCTGTGAGGAGAGGCGTGCAGAGGAAGGGATCCTCACACCCACACCCTGATGGTTAGCGCACTGGAGGGCAGGCACACTGCAAAGGGATTGCTTGGGTACCCTGCACGGTATCACAGGTCTTCTCAGATCCCATCTGCCCCAGCCACGCTGGGCTCTGTCCAGCCACAAGGCCACGGCAAAGGTGAGGGTGCCAGGGCTGCCAGAGAGGTAACACCCTTCTCACTTGACTAAATGTGGTGAGAGGGATGCCCCCATCTTCAGATCAAGAGGTATAACAGCAGGCTTATGTACATATACAAAATTATTTTCTCAGAAAAAGGCATATGTCCATTAAAGTTCAGAAAATGTTCATTAAGACAAGTAGCATGAAAGTAACATATTACAGTTGAAATCAAATGTATGCTCACTTCCCCCTTGCAGATGAAATCTCAATGCCAACAAAACCCCGCTACACTCCAGTACAGAGCCACAAATTTACTGCAGGTCTGAATGTGATTGATGCCATGGATGTCCTCCATCCAAAACCATAATATTCCCTACACTGTTTATATAAATTTACCTCAGTTTTCTCTGTGGTAAAAGAAGCTGTAGCAAGAAACAAACAGAAAAAGTTAGAAGTTTTGAAGAATAGAGGCGGCTGGCATCAAAGGTGGCACAGAATGCAGGAAATACGTTTTGTTTTAAAGCCAGGTGATAACATAGCCTTTGGCAAGAGGAGAGAGAAGAGGAAGAAGTAGTAGTGACTAATTAGATAAGTAGAAGGAGTTATATTTTTCACTTGTACCTCAGCAATACTTGACAGCAGTTAACCTCTTCATTTCCCAAGCCCCAAAATGGGTAAGAGTAGTAGATAAGCACATAGCTTATTCTCATTTTGAATAGCAACAAAGTAATCAGTTAACCCATCAACAGTAGTAAACCAGTCACCTATATTGAAGTTAAATATTCCATTGGAGCAAACACATACATCTAACAGCTGGTAAGTCATACCGCTAGCAGCTTTAGGAAAAAATAATTGCATTTTTTGTTTATGTTTTAGCTGATTTTTAAGTCTTCAGCAATATGATTTTTTTTTTAATGGGAAAATAAGAGATTATACAAAGTTCACGGTTTCAAAATACCATTCTATCTCTACATGCATATGCTGCTACAGTGTAGTTTCCTCTGCTGCTATAAGTTATCTATAAGCATTTATGCAGTATTCCACTTCATTCAATCACTTCCATGCTTCCAAAATCTACGGGGTATGCTTTCAGGCTAAGCGTATGAAAATCTTACTCAGTATGGTTGAAAACATGCATATAAATGGGTGATTCTCCATTGATACAAATATTTTATCTAATTCTATAGGATTGTTTAGTATGCTTCACAGATTAGTAATATTTTCCTCACACAGACAAAAGTATAAGCCATAAATGTTTTGGTGTTTAGTTTGGTAGCCTAAACAATCCCTTCCTCCATTGAAAAATTTTGCAAGAACTCATTAAACAAGCTGAATTAAACATAAGATATTAGGAGACATTGATGGCTAATGAGTTACATACTCTATTGAATGCACTGGCATTTGATAGTGCAAGAGCAGACAGCAAACTGAAGTGTGCTGTATTCTAAGAGTAAAGTAGCAAACAGCTTTGTCCTGATATCCACATGAGGTCCCCTGTAGATCAGGGTTCACATTTGCAATAACTGTGTACCCTTTACTGTTTGATGTGATGATGTCTTTTAAAGTCCAGTTTTCAGAAAATTTTACAGCTGTGTTCAACTGAGAGTGAGCTTTATTCCTGATACAGCATGAAACTAAAACAGTTGCTTCAGTCAGATGCATTTGGGGTTAATTTGTTTGATTTTTGGAAGAAACAAAGTTAGAACTGCTCTAGAGAGAACAAAATTTTAAACCTCATGTACAGAACAAATGTGAGGTGCTTGTGGAGTGAAGTAGCTTCTTAAATCTCAACTTCGGACTATAATATTTTTTTCAGATGAGACTTGTAAACAGATGTGCTAGTGTGTGACATTTTATAAATATTCTAGACACATTTCAACGAGAGCCCTAATGTATACCAAATCTTCTGTTAACAGTAACTGGTATTAAAGAATGGAAAAGCTTTATAACCTGCAATCAACTATCTATGTTGGATGCTCTTTTGAATTATACGCTAGACTGGGACTCAGGAAATGTGAGTCCACTTCTGCAAGATGATTCTAGGCAAGTTGTATCACCACCCAGGACTTCCCCCCTCCCACATCYGTGGAAATTGTTGGAATCTGGAAGGGTTGAAATGCCATTTTTGTAATTTTATTAACTAACACTGTTTTTCTTACTTCAATGCTATAAATAAGCACATGAGCAACTGAGTGGCAACTAGATGCTCATAGCATACTCCTTATGTCCCTTACCAATGTTAAAGATCATGGGCCAAGGCTTTTACTTTCACTGTTTTCTATAAAGCTTTGGAAATATTGTGGTACAGTACAAACAGTGCTATGTTACAGATTTCACACAAGCCTATATGTACTAGTGACCTACACTGTGAGACAGAATACCAAGAGCAAGGGATCTAGCATCAGGACTTCTGTATTTCACTGAGCTCCAGAAGGAGTCTGATTACCTTCATAATTATAGTGGGGAACCAGGTGTTGCAGCCACTGAGACATGACTCTTCTCTTGCTTACATCTGATTTACACTAGTATGGATAAAAAGGGAATCAGGACCTGTTGTGGTTTAACCCCAGCCAGCAACTAAGCACCACACAGCCACTCGCTCACTCCCCCTCAGTGGGATGGGGGAGAGAATCGGAAGGGTAAAAGTGAGAAAACTCGCAGGTGGAGATAAAGACAGGTAAAGCAAA
Organism: Phoebastria nigripes; assembly: GCA_035582835.1. Taxonomy (NCBI): domain Eukaryota; kingdom Metazoa; phylum Chordata; class Aves; order Procellariiformes; family Diomedeidae; genus Phoebastria; species Phoebastria nigripes. The sequence continues at coordinate 1,765,066 of JAYKAV010001000.1, read as the reverse complement.
AGCCACGCACACAAGCAAAGCAAAACAAGGGATTCATTCACTCTTCCCATCGGCAGGCAGGTGTTCAGCCATTTCCAGGAAAGCAGGGCCCCATCACACATAATGGTTACTTGGGAAGACAAACGCCATCACTCCAAACGTCCCCCCTTCCTCCTTCTTCCCCCAGCTTTATATACTGAGCATGACATCAYATGGTATGGAATACCCCGTTGGCCAGTTTGGGTCAGCTGTCCTGGCTATGCTCCCTCCCAGCTTCTTGTGCACCTGGCAGAGCATGGGAAGCTGAAAAGTCCTTGACTAGCATAAATGCTACTTAGCAACAACTAAAACATCAGTGTGTTATCAACGTTATTTTCATACTAAATCCAAAACACAGCACTATACCAGCTACTAGGAAGAAAATTAACTCTGTCCCAGCCGAAACCAGGACAGGACCCTAGATTCCTTTCTTAGTTCTGTGAYCAAGTCACTGCTGAATTTGGGCAAACTGCTTAATTAATCCTTACTAGCAAAGTCCCTTACTTTGCTAAGGAGATAAAATGATATCTGTCTACTTTAAGGGAATGAATGTTGTCCAATACCTACATTTATACAATATTTTGAGAGTCCTAAATAAATGGTGCTATTGAAATAAAAAGCAATTATCACCCCCTTTTGAATTCAGTAGCAAGCCAATGTGTAGGGTACTCTCTTTCCATTAGGAGAAACTGATGATAAAGTCAGCTCCTTCTTTGACACAAACAAAATCCTGTTTCCCTGAACATAAGGATGGAGATGGTTTCTTTTCTCCTAATTCTAAGCTTTCTTTTCTCAGCATTTAACTTAAAAAGCCCTGACACTTTTCTCAAGTAAATGCTACCAGTGTTCATGTGGTTCTGGCTGATGGTTTTTTACTGCTTTTTCTTTCTCCTTACAAGCTGTTTTTCCTGCATCGTTCCCTCAAACAGTTGTGCTAAAGCAATACTCTATAAAGTCTCTCTGTCTGCAACAGTCTGAGAGGCCTCACGTGTGTCTTTGTTTTGGGCAGTGACACATGTATGTGGTTTGTTGAAGGCCCCCACTGTTTCAGCTACCTGGTTCAATAAAGGGGCTTAATGACTTCTTACTAACTTTCTAAAATGGAGGACAATGTCAAAGGCCCCAGTTTCAACCTAGAGCACTATTACCATCAATACAATCAATGACTAATAATAGCTATACAAAGGCAAATGTTTCCTGGCTGTTCTTGAGTAAGTCTGATCTTAAAGGTGGCATACAAAGCAAAACAAATTCAGGCAAAGATTTCCTTCCTTAAATACCATGCAAGTGGCAATGACGCTGTCCAGAAATACATTTTTAGCAATTGTTTTAATTCTCCTTTTTTCCCCTTTTGTAGACACTTTGTATGTTCTGATACTACACTGATGTTCCTAGAAGTTCTCATCCTGAGTTAATACCAGTATGGTGAAGCCAGTTGAACATACTGTTTTGTATAGGTACAGTTAGTGCAGTATTTTGGACACGGTTATAGCTTAAGCCACGTTTTACCATAACAGCTTTGACAACAGTATCTCCTACTACAATTATAGTAGTGTAAATGTGCTTTGACTAGCATGGCTTTACCCTCCACAGGGATACCTTTCTACTGGCCATGTACTTCATTAATTACCTGGCTATGTACAGTTAAAGGAATGGAATGTTATGATATACTGGTACCAACAGCAGTGCAGGTATTTCTCATGATACATTCTGTAGTGCTTTTACTGAACCAAGTTATCATCTCATTTTTTTTTTTTGCCTTCCCGCCAAGGACATTCAATATATATAAAAAAAAGTATTGTTTTTATTTTTGCTTTTAAAGCTCATATGAGACATATTTAAACAGCGCCTGCAAAAGATAAGCAAACTTTTGTCAAAGTTCTCAACAGTCAAAATGAGTATAGCTTATTAGTACTACTTTCAGAACAGTTGTTTTATTTTACTTCTGTTTCATTTCACAATGAAACCTACTACAAATCCTAACTCAGGGGAAGGGAAAGGAGGAAAAAAAAAAAAATAATCAAAGCATCTTGTTTTGTCTTCAGGGGAAATTTTGCTCCTCTGCAAGAATAAACAGCACAATTAGATTCCTAATAAGACCACAATATTACATGGCATTGTTGTTGGACAGGTTTTCTAGTGACTTGTAAATGAGATTTTATTAAGTACAGAAATAGGCAAATATGGAAACATCTTTAGATTTTAGATCCCAAAGACACAAGACATCGTTCTTTTAAGCAGGTGTGCCTTCCTGGGCAGCTGCTTAAGATTAGTAAATTACAAGCTCAGAATTTCATTCCTAAATATGGCTAAAGAATAAAATCTTTAGTCTGGCAAGTTGGAGTCAAACTGCCACAATGAGCACCTGTTGAGAAAGCCCATTATTTGAAGCTGGGGGTTCTGGGTGAAGAGATCACTGTGAATTAGTTTTGATTGCTTCACAAAACTCTGCATAACAAATGGTCTCTGACAGGGGTACCAGGAGACTTCCATTTGAAGGGGAGAAAAAAAGATTTTGTTTCTAGGAAGGTAACATAATCTCTGCAGTGACATTAAAACACACCAGTGGCTGCACTTGCTTGAATCTCTCTTCCGCAACAGATTGCATGTGCTTAGGTTACCAGGTATTATGTTTTGGGAGGGGAAAGAGAAACAATTGATATCAAAACCTTATCTAAAAGATTAGCTAAAAAGAATATGGTCAGAGATCCATGAATGCTGAATTGTTAAGGCAGTTATTTGCTCACAAGTTTATTCACAGCCACATTTCTGTGTGTTCTGGATTGCTATATACATTGCCAAAATGGAAAAGGAGGAGAAGAGAATAAATCAAACCAAAGTTTTTGCAGTTGACTAAATAAATCAGCAGCTTTCTTGTATGAGTTAACTCTACTAGCAAGTTAAAAGTAACACTAAGGTTAATATGAATATCTGGTAAATATTTCTCTCGCCTGGTATATAGGCTATTGAATATGAAGCAGTTTCTGTCTCTGAAAAGAAGTTTCCATCTGAAATATACAAAAGTGCTACCTATCTGTCATCCCCTGATTAAATCTAAGGCCAAGCTTACCACCTGTCTGTGCAAATGAAAAGCATAATATTCCACCAACTACTCTGCATGATCACTTTACTTAAGGGTTTCCTGCAAAATGATTTTCAGTTCATCCAGTGCTTATTTTTAGAACAAAGAGAATCACCAGAAAGCACTATGCTTTTAGCTAATAATCATGATCCAGTTGACTTTCTGCTTGGTTTGTCAACTCTTAGCCATTAATATTACATGAATTACAACTTCTATGACTCCTTCAAAACTGACTGTAAAAGCTATATACATATGAAGATAATAAAATGCTCATATCRACTTCCTTTTTATGTGTGTTCTGTTTTTAAGGCAACCTGAATTATATCATCATCAGGGTATTAATTGCACCTACACAAAGATTTGGATGTGTTTGGATTCACATGGGTACCAGAGGCTTGTGTCTATGCCTAGCAAAAACACTGCAGCCATAATAAAGTCAGAATACGGCCACACATGCCATTAAATAAAAACAACAGAAAAACTCTAGATAAATCAGATCCTGCACTTTGTATAGTATATGTATAGTATATTATATATATTATAGTATATGTATACTTTGTATACTTTATGGTATAGGTAGGAATCACTCTAGTATTAGACCACCAGGTATCTAATCCTTCCAACTTTTGCAGGATCTCTGCGTTACACTACAGGGCATGTGATGGCCACCTGAACAGAGAAATACTGATGCTGTTCTATTTCATTCTAAAAACCAGACCGATATACGTCACAATCCCAGAACAGAAATACTAGAAGACATCTTAAAGCAGTTATGCTTTGCTGCTGTAAATAAAACTGATAAACTGACCTGTTTGGAGTTGAAAGTAAACTCTGTATTGTCCAAATGTGCGTCAGCTCCATTTATCTGCACATGCCTTTGACAACACTACAGTCCTGCAACCCTCATGTCCAGCCCATGCCATCCCATAACCTTCCCAAAGATGGATGCACAAGGGAGGAGCTGACTGCACAAAAACAGTACCTAGTACAAATCACTTATATTGGACGATTTGACTTTTTTTCCCCACCAACTTTCCCCGCCCCACCTGCCCAAGCCTCAGCTATCCTGAATATCTCCTAAAATTATCACATGTATCTCTTCAAGCAATGTATTTATCCTCTTGCTAATTCCATTCTTCATCTAATATAAGACATGAAGCAATGGGTAAAAGTGAAAAAAAATCCCAAAGATGTTGTTTCATCTTCTTATTTTTTTTTTTTTAAAAAAAGATAAAAGACTTTCTAATAATGCCCCTGCGATTCTATTATAGCACATTCAAAAAGCAAAGCACACTAGAAAAGTATGAGCAGTGGGAAATATGTAATATATCCTTCTGCTTTTTTTCTTCATGTGTCCAAAATAAACTACAAATTTCCCATGTTGAAAAGTTCTTCCTTAAGTTAATAAAATCTGTCACTTTCCATAATGGTTGATTTGAAGAAAATCCACAGGTGCAGTATTCTGTTGTTCACAGCTTGGGAAGTCAAGGCTTATAATAAAAAGCCCTCTGTGTTATGGTCCTCCTTCCCCATCAATTCACATCAAGTATTATTAGAATCATCTGCCACCTCAGTGGTGCTTCCTCTGTGCTCAAACTGCAGAAGCAACAATGACATTTTACTGCTCTGCAGGTGCTGCTGTGTGTGGTCACGAACACAGAAGTGTGGCCTGCTATTGTTCTCCAGTAGCATTTTGATCTCAAACACAAAAACCCACATAGCTGGCTGCCCTATTCATTCTTATGCTGGGTTTATATGGGCGAGAGAAAGAAGAGGTGACGAGAGATGGGCAATCCATAATATTTATTTCAACAAATGCTTCAAATCTTTTTAAACATCATAAGAACATGGCTCATTAAACTACAACAGCCTTGAAATTGTGTTATAAAACCACAAAACAAAAATCAATACTTCTGCTGGAAAGGAGGTAATGAAATATATCGAGTTGGTTGAAAAGTGGTTTGTATGAATCATAATATTATTATGTGCACATCACTTCTACTCCCAATACTTAAAGTTAACAAACTAAGGAGTGCTTTCTTTCCCATCACTTAAACAGGTGCTACAAGGTGGTATTTATCAAAGTTATTTTCCAGACTCAATGCTTCTGCCATAAATAATGCTGGGATATAGGAGGCTTAGTAAAGGGAGATCAATTCAATGCATATTTGCTACCTGAKCTTCAGCTGTTGTATTATTTCACAGTCTGATCAATACTGTGCTCCATAAGAGCAAAGGAAAAAGCCACAACATCACCCTGATGAGTCACTGTAGGTTTATTACTGAGCCAGAAGGATGTAACATTTCTGATTTTAGTAAAGACTAAATTTGGTAGCAGCATTTGACCACTATTAAATAGTTTAACTCTCTATTTCAAGTCTTTTGCAATGACTTGTCCAGATTTTCAGCAGTGTTACATAAACGTTTCTGGAATCAACACTGCCCCTGCTGAAAAAAAATCCTCTGGAATATTATTTAGAATTCTCTCTCCTTTATTTTAAATTGGCATTATTGCTCTTCAATTGAATCCAGAGAAATCTGGTACTTTAAAATATTTTAACACAGGCAAGCAATAATGGCATTAAAAAATGAACACTGAACAGTATGAGATGAAGGAATGGGAAGGAAACACTCATGAGGGAGGCCTAAATTATTTGGTTCTCCCAAATGCTAATGTAGGTTTCTCACTCAGAAACTGTACTGTAAGGTTATATCAAACAAAACCCAGGAGAAATTTACCCCTCTCCACCCACAGACCTTCACATACACATATTCTGAAAAGTTTCTTTCGTAATATCTTTCTCAGGAAAAATCAACCATAAATACCTGGAAACAATAAAGAACAGAAGGAAGAAGGCATTGAATAGTAACTAAATGAGACTAGCAAAAGGCTCAGCAGCTACTAGCAGCCACTGTACTCTCACCCTCCTCAGAAATAAAAACCCTCATGTGCCAAAACTGCCCATCCCTGCCAACCTCATTTTGTAGTGTAATCAAGAGAAGACAGCAAAAACTTTCCATACTGAAATTGTTCCATTTTAAAGGACAATGCTATATCCACACAAGTCTTTGAAGAAGAAATAGAGAAGAAAACCATGTATCAAAAGTCAGTTGATGGAGGGAACTAAAAGCAGTTTAAGACTTGTGCAGAGTGCTCAGATTAACTATTTCTACCGAAAGAGAAAATACATAGTATTAAAAAGAGTCCAAGCTAGGCTCTGGGAGGAGAGGAATACAGAGCATAACCTGAGACCTCTGTACCTCCGATTTGCTGATGAGAACCAAGATGAGATCAACCCTCGATTTAGGACAAATTCATTCAAGAAATTTCCATAGTTGCCACTGCTGTAGCCAAAAACTTCTCTGCACATCACTTCTTATACTATGAACATTGACAGGGTAGATTGAGCCATTTTACTGCACTTCAGTCATTCCAAAGTCTCCTGTATTGGAGATCTGTCCTAATAGATGAGTGTCCGTCCCATCACTTTAGATAGTTATGGTGGCACTGGAAAGACTCAGAATGTCCACTCACCACCAGAGACCAAAAGCTTAGTTTTACACCCAAGAAGAAAAATCTCACTTCCTACAGCACGTGAGCTTCTAACCCCAGCTGGGGGCTGGTTCTGCAGAAACTGAGGAAATGCCATCCTGTAAATGAACATCTCGACTAGTTTCTCCCATTCCAGCAGGGATCCTTTCCAAATTATGCTTTGATTTTACTACTTAACAGGAGAGGGAGAAAAGGCGCTACAGCTGGTAGCTATTGATATTTAATCTTAAATTTATTTTTACTTCATTGTTCTCTATAAATAGTCTTGTCTTTCACCAGCTCTATTGCTGTTAGAACCTCTTCCAGTAATTGTCAACATTACACAGAACCTTAACCCCTGAGAGAGAAAGAAAGAGAGGACGAAGGGGTGGAATACGAGACAACTACTAATCCTGAAGAGAGAGAGAGACAGATCACATCACCACAGGATTCCCTGCTACTTCAGAGCCTTCTACAGTAAGTAACTGTATAGCAATTTAATCTGCTGAAGGTCAAATCTCCCCCAAAACTTATTTGGAAATGCATCAGCCTCGATTTGGCCCTCTACAAAGGACTAAGAGTGTACTGTATACATCTCCCCACAGCCACATCCCATGTCAGCTACAGGTGCCTGACTACATCATGGCTCTATCAGCAYGTTGCCCCCCGACTTGTACACATAAAGACTAATCAAACAAACTAATTGCTTTCCTTTGATAACAATAAAAAAAAAAAAAAATTTTTTTTTTTTTTGGGGGGCGGGGGGGGAGGGGACGACTGCTAGCCAGGCAGGGCAGGCATTAGGATGATCTCAGTGTGTTTGTCTAGGATGTCAGCTTGCAACTGTCCACTGTCATAGGATTTGGGCCATGATTTTAAGTGACTTTGTGTCAACACATTTTAAAAGCCTGATTTTTCAGACAGAGTAGTACTTTCTAAAAATCATGATTCTTTGGGATGGTTTAAATTGAGCATTACATAAATTGAAATAGCAAAATAAAGCATTGAACAAGCTTGAAATTTAGGCCAAGTTGCAAGAGGGGGTGTGGGGGGTGGTGGAAATTGCTGCCCACATTCTTCATTTTTCCTGTTCTTATTGTTGTTACATCTAATTTTCAGATAAAAAGAAAGCCCTTCAAGATGAGTAGTAGATAAAGTCCGGACTTCAGGCTTTAGCTGACAGTTACTTCAAGACTCCTGATGAAATGAAACTCACTCCGTTCTGTTTCTCCACAAGACAGTCAGGGAAAGAACATCTAAACGTTAGCGTAACTTGCTGACTTGTATCACACATGGCCAGTGTTTCAAAACCCAGAGTTACCCTTTCAAAAGCAAAGATTGTCACTGCCATATACAGGGTTATAAAGAGCAAATTAGTCAAACAGAGAAAATCTCTCAGAGGATCCAAACATATTTCCCATCTTTATCATCATTCCTAGTGCTGAACAGGAGAGCAGACAATGGACATACCTATAGTTGCATTTCAACACATGGCTGCACTACTGTGCTCCATGCTCGTAATTTTTTATAGTACGTGCAGATATATACTCTCTGGGAGAAAACAAAGAGTATCAGGCAATATTACAGAGACTTGCACCAAACACAACAGCTGCAGAGGACCCCAATCTGCACACTTTGTTTCAATGCACTCTCCACTACACCACACTGGCACTAGCCCTTTCACATCTTCCTTCCTACCTCACACACTACCCTCAAGTAAACCAGGAAGTCACTAAGGCAACAAGTCTGACCCTAAACTGTCATACTGTACATCATCCAGCATTTTTCTTCTGATTAAATATGACCTTTACAATTCCACATACTTCGTTTTACCATTTTTTTCATATATGGGGAATATATAAAGAGAACTCATTACCTGAAGTCCAGGCTGAAAGTTATCTGTGATAAATATCACTGAAATTGGAAATCAGCTACAGGCACCTGTCTGCAAGGCAGCAAATGCAATTACTATTTCCTTGTACTGTGCAGGCGAAAGGGATACTTTGTCTACGTGAAAAATTTTAAAAGATTGTGCCTACATCCAACAGTTCAGCAAAAATACAGTATCTCTTGAGGCCTTTTGCAAAACCTGAAGATTTGTTCTTACAAATACAATAAAAGTGTAAGCATGTATAACATAGCATTAACTTTTAAACTTCATCTGATATGTGGCAAATGTTGTACTGAAGTACCAGCAGAGCACTTCCAGGTGTTCTGGTAGATGCTGAAATTCAAGGTAGCTGTTTGTATTGGGTATTTTATAATCATATACATTCCAAGAGCGTAGCCATGTATGGTATACACACATTGTAAAAGACCAATCTGCACAGTTTCCTATCTAAATATCCAAAATAAACAAAAATTAAAGGTAAGGAACTATTGCTAGCATYATTTTACAAAGCGCTTCAAGAGATTAGAGCAACTTGCCCCAGGTCACACGTGCCCAGTGCCAGGGATGAAACTTCCATTTCCTAAATTAGCCCCTCACACTTTAACCACAAGCAAAACCTTTACATAAGCCTCCAAGGTTCCAAACCACGCACAATTAAAATGTAATAAATTCCATTCAACAGCACTAACAATAAAGGAATATGTGTGCATCAAGCTAGTGCATGCATCAGTAGACAGAGGGTGAAAACAACAACAAAATAATCATCTGTTCAAACAGCACCGATGCAGGAATTAAATTTCAGTATCTGTCAACTTTTCATTTTCACTAATGGCTTTTAAGAAAGCCGGACATTTTTCCTCAGTCCATTTTACCTTTTCCCTCCATTTGGCAAATATTGATTTTCATTTCCTCCAAGTTTAAGTGCATTGAATGCTATTGTGACTGGTTTGTTTGCGTTTTTGTTTGTGTCCCAGCTTTATTGAGGATGCCAGCATGAATGCATACAGCTTTGGAAAGAGAGAATTGGTTTAATAACTTCTTCAAATCCAGGAGAGAACACAGGAGCCCAGTCTACTGTTTTGTATAGGTCAAGCAAGAAAAGTGACTCTAGGCGACTATCTAATGTCAGTAAGGAGACTGCTGAAGTAATAGCCTTGGTGTTTTAAGCTGTTACTGCTATGCTCTGTCACAACAGGACAAATTATGGAGTGTTCTTCCTCCACTTCAGTGCAAAGTTAGACATACTATCTTAAAAATGCCTTTGGTGGCATTTTAAGCTAAGCCCATTTGGTAGACAGCTGGTCCTTTAGGAGGCTTGGTTTGGAAGGTAACATCTCATGAAATTCTGGCTCAAACAAGCTGTAGCTTTATGAATTCTTTTCTGCCTGACTCACAGATACATAGGCTCAACCTCCTTCCGTAAGATGATCTCCTTAAGCTTTGCGAACCTGCCTGGTACATTTTGGACACTTCCCTATCTTAAGGTCTTATTCACCAAATAAGAAATCACTGTGTCTTTGCAGCGATAAGAATAAAGAGTGCTTATGTGATCTATTCCACCCATTCAAATATGGGGGAGGAGGGGGGAGAAATCTCAGTGGACAGAAATAAACATCTGGACTGAAAGGGGAAGACAGTAACACCTTAAACTGCCACAGACACTTTTACAGAAATTGTCTGCACCGCGCTCAGACGTTCATCAGTGTTAGAAGCCAAAATAAGTTGAGCTGACTTACGCAGGGGGTTAAATTAGTTTAAGTGTATCAGCATCAGAGGTCTATGGTGGTATTAAGGAATCCCCACAACTGAGCTAACTAGCGACCTAACCATCAACAGCCTCGTTCTCATCTGCAGCTCTGACACAACTTGCCAAGAGGACTCAGTATTCAGCCTAGACAAGTAAACAGACACATAAACCTTTGAAATCTGTTCTGTCTCTCTATATATAATTTGCTGTTCTCTGGATCCTCTAACCAACAGAAAGATAGGAGTTCATATGAATGCATATTTAGCATTGAACACGATTATCCATTTAGTTATTGTACATATGAAACCAGTGTTAGCTTCAGTATGTATTAACTGACATTTTAAAATCCCGATGAAAGGAAAGCAATTTAGAATTATTCACTGCTAAAGGAAGCTCATTTTCAAAATAGGCACTGCTTTGATAAAAATCTTAACATTATTTATCTGGTTAGTCTCACTGGCTCACCTTTGAAATTATTTTTCATGGAAAAGAAAGTAGTGACCAGTGGGGTTAAATCCAGTGTGTGCCAGACCACCCCATTTTTTGCTTTCCATATTCAATCCTAAATACTGCTAGTGTTGCACCACCTGATACCAGGTGCTGCAGGGCTTCTGCTACACCCACCTGACATTGTGATGCTGCATTTTTAAGACCTTTAAATAATGAAAATAGACCTTTGCACTCCAGCACTGCCCTAGTCAAGAGACCTGTCTGTACAGATGATGTGAATGTCTGCRAATGTGAAGAGACTTCTTTCTTTTGAAATGAAATGACACCAGAAGTTTCAGAGCTGATAGTTCCAGTGAGGGCCTGCCTTATTAGCACTGGTGACAAAGTCTAACATGGGCATGGACATGTTTTTGGTCCCTATCTAACCTGAATTTAAACTGCTTTCCAAAAGTGACAGTAACTTCTGAGAGTTAAGAAGAGCCTGCAATTTGGGTTAATTAGTTAACTGCTATAAAAAGGAAGATGACATCACTTCCTCACTCTACAACTCTCCAGTAGGCGTTCTTACAGGTCTACCATATGCTCAGAGTCAGCTGCATACAAGATGCTGGCCCCACCCACCATGCAGAGCATTGCAGAGAATGTCTTCAACCCTTGAGTGCATGTTATTCACCAGCTCCCTCAGTGCTAGACAGACTTGAGCACTAAGGAAAACTTCTCTTTCCTGCTCTCCTGTTCTCACTCTACTGCTCCTCTTCCCATATCATTGAGAGATTTTGCCTCTTAAGAAATTTAGACTGTGGATTCAAAAATATGTGTCTAAAGAAAAACAGAAGATAAAATGGAAATCAAAGAAAGAGACCCATGGTAGGACAAAACTATACTATAACTTGAGCCAGAAATTTATTTTTAATCACAGCCATGCTTACACCTCACTTACCTGTAAAATATTCCAGTCATTGCATGTAGTTCAGGGCCTCCCAGTATCCCATGTCCCTGGAACAAGGAGATCTTCCCAAGGAGGAATCACCATGCACTTGCCATCTTCCAGGCATCTGCTAGGCCACTGCCAAAGTGACAGAGGGACTGGCTCAGGGTAGCCATTCTGATATTAACTATAACCTGGATGTAAAAACCAGAAATATCAAATCAGGAAACTGAACATAAACGCAGCTGTCAATAACTCTGTTCTCAGCTGAAGTTGCATACTTTCCAATTATTCCTGTTCCTTCCTATAAGTATTAATATTTCCAAGCCTCTACTCCTCCTTAATGTTTTGTCTAGAGATAGTTATTTATACAAGAGACTGTATTGTATGTGAAATCTTTAAGTCATTATATTTCAACTCAGCAGTTAAGAGACATATTGCTTCTGGCTTGTATAAATAACTGTACCCACTTATTTGCAAAACATTATTTTAACTTCTGTCAACTGATATTTGTGAGAGAAGGAAACCAAATAGAAAATGTTATTTCGATTAAAAAAAAAAAAAAACCCAGAGATAAAACTGGAGAAGTACTGAAGACTGGCAGGGAGACAGCAAAAAAGAACTGTCATGCTACAAAGTCACACCTTCTCCTGCCAAGTAAAACTGGTCTCCTGCAAAGACGCAGCCATGTAGCTTGTGACTTCAGGACTCCCAAAAGCAGGAAGTATGACCCAAGGGAAAGGTCAAACCAAGCACCAACTGCTGCATTTTGATGGTCAGCAAATATTCTTTCCAAAGTAGGGTTGGAGTGATTTGTTGACTGCTGCAGCAGGGAGGGCTTACAACCTGTCCCTAAGTCTCAAACTACAACCCAGCCTAGGAAGAAACACCGAAATTCACCCGACTTTTCCCTGAGAAAAGGGCTTAGGATTTGGTCGTCATCAGCACACGAAATAAGCCAGGCAATTTGCTGCTCCCTTTCCCTTCCCATCCCTGCCTCGCCAATAGAGAAACCTGCCAAGCCGATATGCTGCCCTGACTCTCTCCACTTTGCTGTTATAGTGGGTCCTTTTGATTAGCCCTCCACGCCCTTTTCAGCCTTTCATTCCGTCTGTCCCGCTGCATCTCCCCAGTTTGCCCCATGAAAGTGAAGTGACCACCCCGCCGGGCTGCTCCGTGGCCGGGGGACCGCGGGCGGGCTGCGCGCCCCTCTCCGCGGCCAGGCGAACGGCGCGCCCCCAGCTCCTCTCTCTCAGTCGCCGCCACGTCCTCGCTTCCTCTCCTCCCTACGGCACTCGGGGAGACCCCCAAATTCACGGCCCGTCTGCTAGCAAAAACGCCCGGCGGGAGGGGCAGCCCCGCCGTTTACCCAGCCGGCACCGGCCAGCCACTCCGCCGCGGGCTCTTCCCAAGCGGGGAAGTTTCGCACGCTATTAGCCCAATTTTTAAATAAATCACGTCTGTTTCCGGGTGAAGAAAATTACTCGGGCTGATTAAATGAATGCGCTCAACGATCGTTGGCGCTTAGAAGAAGAAGAAAAAAAAACCCACCCCACTGTGCTTTATTTTAATGGATGATAAAATTGTGATAGGCGAGGAGAGGGGAAAAAAAACGGGGAAGAAAACTTTGTTGCTCATGAGAAAAATGCGACCGCGCAAACAAAACTGTAAAGAAAAAAAAAAAAGTCCATTCCTGAATAAAGATTAATTCAATGTCTGTGAATAGGAAATCCTGCGCTGGGTAATTGCAGCGAGGTAGCGCGGCGCCCAGCTGCGAGGCGACGCGGGCACCTTTGTGCGCTTGCCAGAGGACAGCTCTGGGGAGAGGTAACTTCCCCCGGTCCCCACAGTCTGGTGTCAAGTAACGGGAAATTTAACATTCCGCATTTCCAGAGCGAATTATTCCCGCTCCCCCATTCTCCGGCAGCTCGCAGGCGGAGGCCAGCCAGGCGCTCCGCCTGACGGGGCGGGGAGCCCCGAGCCGATCCTAACCCCACACCCCACGGGGCACGGCCTCAGCACCCTCGGGGGACGTCCCCGGCTTCCGCAGCGGGCCGGACCACAGCTCCGTTCGGGGGCGGCAGGAGAGAAGGAACGAAGAGCACCTCTGCAGCGCGGGGATAACAGCCCAGGCACCCTGCGCCAAGCCCGGCGCAGCAGGAGGCACGGGACAGGGGAAGGGTCGATTCTTCCCCCCCAGCACCCACCTTCACAGACAGTAGCGAGGGAAGCACAAACTGAAACAGCAGCAACAAGCCAGCAGGGTAGGGCAGGGCAGTGCACTGGCTTATTAGGGGAACCCCCGCCCAGCCGGGCTCAATCGGTGCAATCAGGCGGGCGGCCGGGGAAAAGGGTGTCCGGAGGAGGCTCGCCYGCTGCAGCCCCCGTCCCCGGGGCGGGCTCCCCGCGGCCTCAGGGAAACGCTTCCGAAAGGCTGGGGGAGAAAAGGGTCTGTCACCCCTCGCGGGGAGCACCTGACCTCGGGTGAGGAAATGCAGCCCCTCGGGCAGCRGGGCGACCCCCGCCGTGCTCCCTCCGCGGTCCCCGGTGCCCGCTTCCCCCGGCACCTCCTCAGCGGGGCGGGGAAGTTACCTCAGCCGCCCCCAACGCTTGCGCCTAACGGTCACCCGAGCGCGCGAGCTGCCGCCGCCCCACCCCACCCCACCCCACAGCGCGCGGGCCGCGAGCCGGGGGGTGTCCTCGCGGGGCGGGCGGGCTCCGCCTGAGGGAACAGGGCATCCAGCAGCCAGGGAGACGGGGGGAACCCACAGACCCTGAAATACTAGAAAGAAAATTGCTATTTTTTTTTCCTTCTGAAAAACGCCAAGTGCATACGTTACCCAGCGGCAGGGAGCGTCTGGGAGCCGCGTGCCCGGGGAGGCTCGCGAGTGCGGGGCCCGACTGCCCCGGGCGCGGCTTCCCCGGCCGGGACGGGCCTCTGCCCGTTCCCCGGCGGGGCTGAAAGGCCCTCGGCGCCCAAAGACGTCGTTCTAACGTGAGAAGAGGTTCCGAGGGCTGGAGTTAAAGCAGTTAATGAAACTCGAGCCGCGTGAAGGAAACCCTCCCAGAGCACTGGGGTCTGCTAACCCTTCCTTGCTTTTCTGCTGCACCAATCTAAACTCGGTTTAAAAGGAGAATGTTAGTATTTCATTGATAAAATCATCAAAATCCGTTTAATTTACCTTTTTCTGAGACCAAAAGGTGACTTGAAATTCTTAAATATTCACATTGACAAGCCAGCTGGCTCTAGTGTACAACTTACATGATACGCATTTTTGTTAACATGTACCAGATGAATCATCACATTCGAACAGGAAAAAGTTCTAAAGACATGAAGTCCAAGAGGTATTCAGACTACAGCGTTAATACTTTACTAAGGATTCATAATCATATGAAGGGTAAAAGTCCTCAAGAAAGTATTTCTCACCCCAGCTTTTCAGTGTTAAATTCTCTATGATGCCCAATTTACAACTCAGGCTACTAGGGGGAAGAGCAAAGCGATTACTTCTTGTTTAAAAAGGCAAGCAACTCCCCCCACACTGATATTAAAGAAAATCCCGTAACACAAAGTATGTTGGAATTGTAAAAAATATATATATATTCACATGAACATAAAATTGATTATTCCTGTTGGGTTTTTTGAAGGCATAATTTGAAGGCAGCCAAACTGATTTATTTTTCATAAATAATAATGTGAGGAGATAAAAGTCTACTGGGTGAAAATATTGGGCTGAATTCTCTTTCCCCAAACTCCCATTGAGGTTAATGATCATTGCAGGTGCATAAGGGAAGCCAAATCATGTGCAAGGCCAAAGCAATTTTTTTTTTTTTTTTTTTTTTTTTTACAATCAAGTTATAAACCCCATATAATATATGGAGGCTTGCAAGTGGACATCTTAACACAGATATAGCAGCGTAAGCATGCCACAAACATACAATCTCATAGAATAAAATTAATATCAAATATAAAGCATTTGAACCAAATCAAGCCTTAAATGTGATAAATTACTTCCTTCAAAGGAAACTTACCTAGGCTCGATAAGGTCTTTGCTAGCAGCATTTTTTTTTTTTATAAAGAAATTAAAAATGCCAAAATATCTACAATTTTATGAGGAGAAGGAGTTGAATAGTTAAGGAGAAATTTCCCACTATTAGGGGGTATGAAAAATATACTAGCAATTAATATGCAATACATATATGTATACCCATACTTACAAATATAAACACACACATACAACCTGGACAGTTCATGTTAACCAAGGGAAAGGCTAAATAATACAAAGTGGTTACTAAATACAGGTACACTTTAAAAACACAGAGACAGCGAATTTTATCTGTTGCAAAAATGTATTTGATTACTCGAGTAAAATTACAGTATCTCTGCTGTTAGTAAGTATTAAATGTTAAAGAAACTGGACCTCTTTTCCTTTCAACTTTCCGAGAAAGTGCATGTAACAGTCCAAGGTTCCCCCTGCCCCCCCCCAATACCTAATACAAAATAAACAAACACTATACTTGTTCCCTTGGTCAAGGAGTAGGGCTTGGTCTTTTAAGGAACATATGTACATTTTAATGAAAGTGATGTCTTATTTTATATACAGGAGCATCTACAGTTGTCCACAGAAGTTGTTCAAGATGCCATACTTAGCAGCATTGTGAAAGTCCAGCACATTTTCTATAATGAATATACCTACAAGGCAAAATGTTACGTCTCAGTTTCAACTACCAAAACAACACTTCAGTATCTTCTCTAATAATCTGCGTGCTTATTACTGTACAGAAACGTATTAACATTTAAGACGACTCAAGTAAAAAGCACAATACAAATAACAGTTCAAAACGGAAAATGTTAAACCTACAAAAATTAAAGCAGTTTTAATTTTATAATAAAAATCAAAAACTGAGCTGTGTAAAGGACCCACACTGTTCAGTCTATATTCTTTCAGTCCTTTTCTTAATTCTGTTTGGAAAAATTAAACAATGTGTTTGCTGATAAAATTTCCAGCAGGATCAAAGTGTACATTTATATACAGATTTTTATTAGAGATCTAATGCATCACTGAGGCGTCGCATCAATACCAGAGTTCATGTTAAACTGGATATAGAAAATAAGTTAATGCCAGAATAAGATCACCTAGCAGAACAGACTTGCAACTGCCATAAATGTTACAGCAAGTTTACAGCACTCTAGTCGATTAGTATTTAGTTCAAAATACAGGAGACCAAAGTTAATGCTTGCATTTGTTTGCAAAGCAAGGTTATATCACTAATAAATAAGCTCTCTTAGAACTCTAGAAGTAGAACATGGTACAAAAGAAAGTCTTTGTAATGTTGTACCTGCAGCTTGAAAAAAGCAACCCTAGGTTGCACTATTTGCAGGAATGTTATTTATGGAGTTTTTTCTAATTTGTTACAATTTCTTTGTTGTCTTCCACGAAACGCGTAAAACGGAAGTTTGTCCCATTTTCATTGCTTGCCATTTTCTCCAGACCAGCTAGAGGTGCATTGGGTTCTGAATTCTGGAGCTTCTCCAGGCTTCCCGTCAAGCCACTGATGGGAGAGCTGCCACCATTGCCCAGGCCCCCCGGCGCTGGAGGGATGCCACCATTCTGGATGACAGAGATCTCGTTGGTCTTCATGGCCAAGCCATTGGAGAGTGCTGCTGCGTACTGGTTCCAGAAGCTGGAGGGGTCTCCATTCCCCGACCGTGCAGCCAAATCCTTCTGAAACATTTCTGGGAACTTTACAGGATTGCCTCCTAGAAATGTCATGGGGCCATCTACGGAAAGTCGTCTGCCTCGTCTTGCAGGAGTACTGTTCCACATGTGAGTGCCCATGTGAACCTGCAAAGAAAGAAAGGAAGAAACAAACAAACAAAAAATAGGGGTTGACAGGGATTTCTAACTTATTTTGATCACACAGAAGGCAGCAGTCCATGAACATGTCCAGTCTTGTTACATAATGAATGGCACTAAAGGTAGCGGATGCAGGGCTCCATTTCCCATCTGGAATAATAAATAAACTTCTTCTGGATTAGCCCATCACCATTACCCAGAATACCCTGTTTTCCTGCTGAACAACGCATTGCTTGTTACTCTTTTTTTTATTACATGTATTTAGTTTATAATGACTTCATGTTATTCCGTCAATTGCAGATAGCTGCTTTCAGGGCTAGAATTGCTATGTCCACTTTCATTGCAATGGTAAGTATTGTATTTGACACCCTTTACCCTATAAACGTCCTTTTCAGACAGGCAGAAAGTATCCTTTACTGATTGCTCATCGGAGAGCCTCGTGTATAGACAGAATGGCCTGAAAGTAATTATTCATCTCACATTACTGGCAGCAACCTCTAGAGAAATACTCTGTCAACAGAAAAATGTACACAGTAAAGTGCTCAACTGGTGTTCTAAAACTTAAGTATATTTGCTTTTTCAAACACATATCAGTAGGAAATGTTAGTTATATAATCAATTAAAGTAATGCCCATTAGTTCCAGAATTATGTTAATAGTTTTTTTAAACACTCATCATCTTACATGATAGTTACGAAAAACAGCACAGTCAAGAGCCTTTCACTTCTTAAAGAGGTGTGTGAGTTACAAAACGCATTTCTCTGTTAATTAATACTCCTTACGATCATTTGGCTGTTCTGTTTCACACTTTACATAGATAGTCTTTGCTGGTAGATGAATTTTAATTAAGCATCAAAAACAGCTCATGCTTCGGACCGGCTGCCAACATGAGCACTCAACAAGAGGCCATCTAGGTCTACCAGAGCTGACTAAACACACCATTTGTCACACCACAGATACCCAAAGGTACCACTGCTTGCAACATTAACAGATGTAAAAAATTAAAAACCCCCAGCAAAGAGAAAATGAAACCTAAGAACAGCAAGAGGAAAAAGTACCTTCAGATTGCCTTTTGTTGTGAATGCTCTTCCACATATAGTGCAGGCAAAAGGTTTCTCACCAGTGTGTGTCCTTTCGTGGATCTGCAGAGCACTGGAGGAAGAAAATGTTTTCCCACACGTGTTGCAGTAGTGCTGTTTGGGGGTTCTTCTGGGGAGAGCAGGGAGCAGGACAGGGGACGTGGCAGAGGAGGACAGCGGCCCCGAAGCAACTAGACCAGAGGGTGCTTCTTTGCTATCCTGAGGAGAGCTGTGCACAAAGCCATTAACCTCAGTCTTTATGAGCGATGACAGTGAATTAGCAGGCATAACCGAAGAGTTCTGATTAGGGCCGATACTGGAATTGGGCTCAAAAAGTTGTGATGGTAGATCTCGCATTTGATGTGTCAACATATGCTGCTTCAAATTACCCTTTGTGGAAAAGCCACGATTGCAAACTGTGCAAATAAATGGTCTCTCTTTGGTATGACTTCTGTAATGAATGTCCAAGGCACTCTGACAAGCAAATGTCTTGCCACAAATGTCACATGCGGTGTTTTTAAATTTACCTCTATCTCTGAAAGGAAAGAGCATACTCAGAGACTCTTCTTTAATCACTTTATCAGTGTTACTAGATGTCAAGTCCAAAGCACCACTGTTAGCAGGGGTTGGAGACAAACCATTGGCAAACTCACTTGGTAAAGCTCTTACTGGTTTCTCTTCGATACTTGGTGACTTGTGGAAATCGTTAGTGCTGTTGGATGGGGACAAGGCCTGCATGGAAGAGGTAGACTCTGAGACAGCAGGGCTTCCAGCACTTTGGCTTTCCATATCACCACCGACAGATGACGAATCGTTAGTCAAAACGTCCCCTTCCACTGACCCATTTTCAACCGACTTTAAGCTTGCCTGAAGTTGTTCAGCAAGTCCTGCATTGATCATCTTCATCTGATTTTCCAAAGCAGCAATACTTGACATTTCCAGGGGCAGAGGGGAAGAAGACAAGCTGTCTTGTGATGCATCTGCAGATTTAGGTGTATCTGGCACGCTGCTGTCAGGACAGTCTTCCATGTTCTCATCTGAGAAGTTGTCTATATCATCAAAATTCTTATCATCAAAAGATCCCGTATCTGATTCCATTGACTCAGGATAGTTTTCCGTGACTGGGGTGTTGGGGATCTGCCCTCCCATGTGCATTCGGATATGCTGCTGTAGCACAACAGCGTTGGTGAATTTCTTCTGACAGATCGGGCATGAATGTTGTACTCTCAGCGGGGGCATGGCACGGTGGACACTGTAGTGAGTCTTTAAGTTGCCTTTAGTAGTGAAAGCACGACCACAGATTTTACATTTAAATGGCCTCTCACCGGTATGTGTGCGATAATGCATTTTCAGTGCACTCTGGCAACTGAGAACTCGGTGGCAAATGATACACTCATTAGGATCGGTTGCCTTTTTGTCAATGTTTTCTACCAGTTGCTGCAATTTTGATGTTTCAGATGCTGGCGTTGAATCCAATAGTCCTCCAAATGGAAACTTTGCCTTAAATTGCTCTGACATTAGAGGCATCAGTGGATTTGTAAAACTGGCGACACCGCTGGAGCCCGAGTCTGCTGGCGGTGAGCTCACGGAGCTGCTCATGTTAGTGATGGCGCTTGTGTTTTGAGGGTTTTCTTCCATTTTGCCATTTGAGGTAGGCAAAGCACCAGCCTCTACCTCATCAGAAAGTCCATTGGAAATTTTTGATGTGGGATCAGCTGTTCCCGAGTCACTCTTGACAGAGCAGGGAGGGCTAGCAGAAGGATGGCTAATGGGAATCGGCTGAGGCTCCTCAGTTTTGATGAATGGGGTCAAGCTTGGAATCGTTGGTGGGAGTGGCAGGCCAACAGAAGTCGTCAGGGTGGAGAGGACTGGCTTGCTGTCTAGCCAGCTCGTGACAGGTTTCTCTGGTGGTATAGACATCCCATAAGGAATACCTGTGCTTGTAGGAATATTGTCCAAATGCTCTGGCACCGGGTACGGATTCATTTGAATATGAGGGTATTTTTCTTTATGGCGCTGAAAGTGGACTTTCAAGTTCCCCTTTGTGGAGAACCTGTTTCCACATATGTTGCATTTAAATGGCCTCTCGCCAGTGTGAGAACGTAAATGAATCTGCAAGGCACTGTCACTCCCAAACACTTTAGCACAGAACCTGCATTTATGCTTAAAGAATGCCTCATCTGAATTACTTTTTGCTTCAAAAGCAGTTACATTTGGTGGCTTGCTTTTTCTCTGCTGTGCCAAGGCAGTCAAGGAGTTTAAATCCTCTGCAGGTGTTCCAATATTGGACAAGGGACTGGAGAAAACAGAGTTACTAGGGGTCGGCTGAGGTAGAAGTGGATTAGATGCAGGACTTAATAAACTGCTTATTGCAAAAGCTGGTGAAGATGATGCTGATACTGGTGGGTTGCTGAGCTGTGAGCCACCAATACTTGAAGCCACTTTTTCTGAGGACGGTGTTGTAACTGCTGCTGCCAATATGTTAATATTTGGAGAAGAGCCACTACTGGATGGAATTAGAGTGTTGCCAGGGTTGCTCTGAGGTAGCTGTATAGGGGGGAGCTGTTTCACACCACTGATGCTGGCAGATTGACTAGCAAGGCTTTGTGCTAATCCAGCTGCTGCAGCCAGCTGCTGGGATAAATGGGAACTTAATGTGGACAAGGGGTTGGCAGATGTTCGTAAAGTACCTTGAGAAGGGCTAGAAGATGTTGGCATGTCTGTATTTTGGGAAGCCAACAATAATATTTGGTGACGAATTTGTTCAATCAATTGCAACTGGTGGATCTGCTGCTGCTGTAACGCCAACAGTTGCTCCATCAGGGCAGGTACAGCAAGCTTACTGTTCGATGCACCGTTACATCTTGCTTCCTGTGAGAACTGTGCTACTGCCACTTTAGTACTCTGAAGGTTTTCAATTATTACATTACTATTTATCACTGAAAAGTTGCCTAATGTTGTCAGATCCCCTATGTGAGGTAGAGAGGTTGTTACAGCTGAGGTACCCATTGTGGAGCTGTTACTGCTTGTAATACTATTGTTGACACTCTTGGAACTGCTACTGCTATTGTTAATGCTGGAAGCCTCCACATCCATGGATTCTTCCCTGTCAAGTTTGTTATGCTCTGAAAGGTCACTGCAGTCTACTTGGTCTGTGTTATTAACTGTGTCATTCATCTGTTCATCAGGATTATCAGAAGGGGAACTAGGAGGGAAGGTTTCAGAAGGAGAAGCTGGATTTTCATTCACAATTAAAACTAATTGATTTTTAGTACAATTCTTCTTGTGTTGCAGGAGATCTGATAATTCAAAGAACTCAGCACAGCACCTGCCACAGACATGGGCGTCCTTGTTCTTAGTGGTTCGATTTGCTTGACCCTTTTCTGTGTCTCCTAAAACATCAAAAGATGATGGATTAGGAACCAAACAGTAATAAAAAAAAAAAAAAAAAAAAATCTGCAGGACATTTTATTTAAAAGTACTGATTTTATCTACCACTCTAAAATAGACTAAGATTGTACATGAAAATAGATCAATATTTCTACTTCACAAAAATAAGTCAAAAGCAACATTTAAAACTGTACAAGGGAGTTTTATCAATCCCTGTGTCTTAGATGATCATTTGCTTCAGATAATCCATCAAAATATAAAATACTATGAACTGAAGGCATTGGAGCATAATGAAATTCCATAGCAAAGTATTGATTTCCAATAATTCATACTGCTTATTGTCTAGTTGTCCACTGAGTGCAAATCAGCTATTTGAAGGACTCATTAGACTCTCACGTTCCTGTCAACCTTACTCA
>JAYKAV010001000.1:1735179-1737679 GCA_035582835.1 Phoebastria nigripes | reverse complement strand
AATATAATTTACACTGCAAGTAATTTCTGCTATTAATTTGAGAGCCGTTCTGGTTAATCCAATACGAACTTTATCAAATGTGCACATGCACAGGATTTTACAAGGGTAAACTTACTTATCCATTGATCGCACCAAAAATACATTTTAAGTGGAAAGTCTTCCTGGTAAGAGTGAACCGCATGAGCTTTGAACTTTAAAAAAAAAAGAGAGAGCAGTAAGAAAAAAAAAAAACAACAAAAAAACCCCACACAAAAACCAAACATGCTGTTGCAGTCTGATGAACTTTTTTCCTATCGATCTTTAGATATGAAACCATAGCAGAAAGTTTTAACAAACCAGAATTCAAATCAGATGCAAGAAATTTTCACGGGGCCACTCTATTAATTCGCTCAAAATACTGCCCAGCAATACCTTACTGCAAGTGTCTTAAGGACTAGCGACGCTAAATTTGCCTGAACCCTGCGCAAACTGTAGATGAATTAGCAAACCTGAATTCACAGTATGAAAGGAGAAGAACGGAGCGCTTGGAATTTCGAGGTTTTGTTTTGCAATTTCAAGGCATATAATGCAAACGCGTCCTCACCACAGCTCACCCACCCTGTCTTGCTCGAGTGTGAAGCTGCTGCCAGGGCTAGGGACCCCGGAAAGGCGGAGGGTAGCTCTGTGCTAAACTATTGCAGCGTTCGGAATCGTGAAACACCATTACCAAGCACACCCTCTGGGCAACTTACTCAAAACTTACCGTCTAACCATGTAAACCAGCCATAACCTAAAACCATTACTAGAGAAGGGCGGGAGGAGGCTGCTACAGATTTTACAGTAAAGCACACTGCTTTTCCTGGGAAACCAGTCGATATTTTTTAAAAATAATAAACTTCGTTATTTACTTATTTAACTTACGATAGCCACGCAAACTAAACAAAAGCTTCACTTCCATGCCATCATTTCAGGCAAAGTCCAACTTACTTCAAGTACATCCTCTAGCAACAGGCAGGAAAGCTGCTCAGTTAACATTCCTTTCTCACACTCCCACTGTCTTTCATTTGAAAATGATGTGCAAAATCAGATCAAAACACTAAAAACTGAAGAAAACGGCTGCTTTTACAAAAGATACATAGAGGTGTTTTGACCTGTTCCATCTTCTAAAAACAAAAAAAGGCAGAGAACGTCAAAAGATGCAATCATGCAAAGTGAAGATGTGAAAAATCCCTCTCTGCTTTCCCAGCAAGATAATTTCCATTTCAGCTTTCCCTTTCTCTGCTCACTTTAAGAAGTTCCAAATTCTTTCGAAGGAGGCCGATGAAAGACAAATAAAACCCGAACGTTTCCCCCAACTCCTGCTCCAAACTTCAAGAGGAAGTAGAAATAATATCGGAAGAAAAATAAATACTTTTACTGAGATGAGAAAGGGGACTATGCTGAGCAAACGGCAAAACTCGAGTGAACTCACAGCGCCCAAAACTCAGCTAAAAACCAGGAGTCACCTCCCAGGAAACAAATGACTTTTAAGAAATGTTTCGGCAGAGCTACGCGAAGCGAGCGCTTATAAATTTGCTCGTTTACGAAGAGGGCGTCCCAGGGATTTTGGAAGCCGGCTAAGCGCTCGCAGAGGCAGGACAACATCCCGCAAACTTTCCGACTTGATTTATCGCGCGGAGCCCAGGACCCTCACCCCGCGTTTCGCCCCCGCGCAGCCGAGGGGCGCGGGCACCGCACACGGCACCGCCGCTCCCGCGGCCGCCACCGCGCCGGGCGGCAGCTCGGCGGGCCCAGGGCAGCAGGCACCGCCGGAGCGCGGAGCGGCCGCGGGAGCGGAGGGCCCCGCGCCAACGCCTCCTCGGGAAGTTGCCGGGGGAAGTCCGATGTGCTTCCGACCGGCGGGGCCGGGCGGCGAAGGGGGCACCGCCGCGCCCCGGCCCTCCCTTACCTGCCCCCCTGAAGCGCTTCTGCCCCTCGGCGCCCTCCGCGCCTGCCGCCGGCGGGTCCCCTCGCAGCCCCCCGGCGCTCGCCCTCCTCATGGCCGCTGGGGGGTCCGGCCGGCCGGCGGCGGCGGGCGCAGGGGGGACGCTGCCCCCGGGCCGGGCGCCCCCGCCGGCCCCCGTCTTCCCGGCCGCGGCTGTCGCCGACCACTTGTCGCCCCGCGTCCCGGTACAGGTACGGGCAGGGGCACGTCCCCTCCGCCGCCCGCCGGGCTGCGCCGAACTCCTCCGAAATCCCCCTTCTCCCGGAGGGGGAGGGAAAAGGGGGGAGGAAGGGAGCGCGAATGCTCCGGAGTGCGATGATTTCATGGTGAAAAGGGCCCACACTGGGTGTTTTATTAAAAGAAAAAGTAAAAAAAAGGAGGAGAAGGAGCTGGAGCTGGGGTTTACCCGGCTGGGCGAGCCCCCCCAAAACGCTGCAAAGCCTCCCTGTGTCCCCGGGGGGGGTGGCCGTGTCTGTGTGTGTCCCCCCCCATACAGCTTGGCCATCGCTCCCCGCAACCTTGCCCCCTTTCCCGGGG
>JAYKAV010001000.1:1608138-1733858 GCA_035582835.1 Phoebastria nigripes | reverse complement strand
TTTTTTTAAAAAAGCTTCCCCCCCCGCCCAAAGCCCGACCCGTGGAGGGAGGGCAGGGTAAGCTATAATCGATCGAGGGGAGGACGCACGCCTGGGGGGCTGTCGGCGGGGAGCGGCGGGCCCGGAGGGGCGGCCCCGCACCCCGGCGGCGCCCGGCAAGTGTCTGCGCGGGGAGAGCCCCGGTCCCGGCCCCGGCCCCGCTCCGGCCGCCGCCCGGCCCCGCGCGCTGCCGCTCGCTCCGTCCCACTGCTGCAAAAAGTTTCGGGTTTGGGTTTGTTTGGGTTTTTTTGTTTTTTTTTCCCTTGTTGGGTTTTTTCCCTTCTTCTTGTCCCCGCATTTGCAAATAAAGATCCATTTTCGCCCTCCCCCAGCTCTCGCCCGCCTCCCCCCCCCGTCTCGTTCCATATATCACGGGCCCGAGGGGTGCTGAAAATAGGAAGGGTTTGTTTTTTACCTCACACATTCCCAGGACAATTAGGGCGCCGCTGGGAGCGGCGGGCGGACCAGGCGGCCGCCCCGCCCCCGCCCGCCGCGCCGCGCCGGTTGGCTGCGCCCGGAGTCAATCCGCCCGCCGCCGCCCGGGGAAGGCCGGTGCGAGCGGCGGCGAGGCCAGGGCGGGGGGCGGGCGGCGCGCCCCGCGCCGCGGCCCCGCTCCCCCCTCCGCCTGTCCCTGCCCCTCCCGGCGCCACGGGCGCCTCCGCTGCCCCGTCCCCCGCGGGACTGCCCCTGACTTTTGTTTCCCYCTTGGACGCGGCAGCCCGAGCGGGAGCGATGCGCATCTGCCTGCCGGAGGCGCCGCTGGCCGCCCCGAGCCTGGCGGGGGGGGGGCGCGGAGCGGCCCGCGGGTGCCCCACGCAGCAGCCTGCGGGCCGGGCGGGCGCGCAGGCGGAGGCGCCGTAGGCGCTCCGCGGGCCGGCCAAAGTCCGCTGACTTTGGCGCTGGGCTGCGGGCCGGGTGCGGAGGGGCTGCCGCGGGGGCTCCGCGGGCAGAGCGGAACCGGTCCAGCTGCCCGTGCGCTCCCCCGGGACGGTGTTTGTGCCTAGTCCCGGTATTTATACCGCCGGGACCGTGCGGGCACTGCGCTCCTGCCATGTCATGCATCACGCATCAAACTTTTACGCCCGGGTGTTACTTCCAGAGGAGGAAGCTCTTACAAACAAATTCCACGATCTGGAAATAAAAAGTATAGTTGCAAAGAGGCTACAGACAATGCTATTTTTAATATCTCGTATATCCAAGGATAC
Organism: Phoebastria nigripes; assembly: GCA_035582835.1. Taxonomy (NCBI): domain Eukaryota; kingdom Metazoa; phylum Chordata; class Aves; order Procellariiformes; family Diomedeidae; genus Phoebastria; species Phoebastria nigripes. The sequence goes on along the minus strand of JAYKAV010001000.1, from coordinate 1,732,614 downwards.
ACATACACTGTGGATGAATGGCGTGTGTTCCCCCTGCGCTCACGACGCTCTCTGCTCTCCGCACCCCTTCGCATGTCACTCTGGTCCGTGCACGAAAAGTTACTCCGTGAAATAAGCTGAGCTGGGAGAAGCGGGAGCGCAGGCGATTCCTTTTCCTCCACCCTGACCCATCTAGTGCTCTCTCCTCCCACTCCCCCCGCTGGATTATTTACTCTTCCATAGGAGCTACTCCTTTTTCCCGTATTAATATTAACAAACTCTCTGTAAAAGCAAGAGGCTGATCAGATACAACTCATTTCAATTTCAAATGAGCCGGTAAAACCTAGAGAGCGAGCGAGAGGAGAAGGGAGAGATGGAGAAATCTTCCCATTCGAGGAACCGTCTCACTCGCGTTTTCGTCTCATTATTAAACGAAAGAGACTGTAAAACGTTTAGCAAGAAGGGTGAAAAAACCCAACAGCCGCAAAAAACAAACAAACAAACGCATACGAACCGAAAAAGCCTCCCAGGTGCCACTCCAGTATTTAGTCCGCGTTGCAAAGCGGTCACTGACGCTTCTTTTCATTTCTGCACAGGGCGAGCCCCCTCCCTCCCCGCAGCATTTGGTACAGTAGATTTTGAGAAAAAGACAAACGAAGCTATCAGCGGGGATGATGTTGAAGAATGAAGATAATAATGTTGCTATAGGTGGTACTTCACATGACATTATTTTTCACTGAATATTTAAAGAGATGTTTCGGCAGAGATGGATACACTCAGCGCAGGCTGTCACCCTCCTTACCCTGAGACAGTGGGAAAGAAACCGAACCTGAACGTATAGAAACGCACACGTTACTTGTAGCTAGCCAYACGTAGATGCACACAAAATACCCACGCGGATCTATTTACACATCTGTGTCTGTATTTCTAACTGTATCAATCACTCCATTAGCTTCCCACGGTTTCTAATCTAGCCGTTCTCCCCAAATTATTCGCGTTTACAATTTCATTATACATTTGTCGATTAAGCTTAAGACAAATTTCCCAGATGCGCAGTACCTTTGCTTCGTGGCTGGAAAAAGGCGGCCGTGGACTGGTAATTAAAAAGCAACAACAGCAACAACAAGGAGAAAAACAGTGGTTTAAAGAAAAAGAAATGAATCTGGAGAAATTAAGTTTTGTAACTTTTTTTTTTTCGTTTCTCTTCTCCCTCGCTAGTGTATAAAGCGGCGCCTGGTATTTCATCTAGGACCGCTTGATTATTTATTGTTTGTTTTCCTCTCCTTCGCTGGGGGCCGGGAGGGGTGGGGAAAGGGTGGGGGCAGAGCAGCATTGCCAGGGCTAGAGAAAAATCGGTCTTTATTGTTGTTGATAGCAATACATCAATTAAACGTCATTGTCTCTAACAGAAGTTGTGAGAGTTCACAAGCGTAAATACTCTGATCTTGGGTTTTCCCTCTCGAAGCTCCAAATGACAGTGACAGATATTTCTCCCTCCCCGCCACACCTTGGAGATTTTTTTTTTTCCCTCGGATTATTCTTTTTAATGGAGGTGGGAGGCTTTCTAATGCGCTTCAATGCAAATCAGCCTGGCTGGAAGACACCCGTGGTGGGGATCGATCTCCAGTTCATCGAGATGAGCACTGAAAGGAGATGGTAAACAGGGGATAATTTGCAGTTCATTCTGCTGAGAGACGATTTCAATGAGATGCAACACACTAGGCTGGATTATTGTTATTAAGGTTTGCGATCAGACACAACACCCTTAACACGCAGGGGTTAAAAGCTACACAATCCCCACATAGTTATAATACATCGTTAATAACGATCTGGGGGGGAAATCCAATTGATTTCATATTTTCTGCAAATTTTCACCTCTGGAGCAGCTCGGAGGGCGGACTGTGCGCGGAGGCAGCCGCTCCGCCGGCGGAGGCACCCGGAGGGTCAGCCCAACCTGCGGCACCGCTTCGGCTGCACGCTGCCTCTGCGCAGAAATTAAAGCACTGTCAGGAAAACGCTTTCTCTGTATAATCGAACCATTCACATTTTCACGCTGCAAAAATACCCGCTTTTCAGTTAGCAGGGCAGTTGCTCTCCCCCCCCCCCCCCYCCYCTTCKYCCYCTWTRTTCTCCTTTTGCCTTTTTTTTTTTTTTTTTTTAACTAAAAAAGATACACTGCACAAGAGTTTCAAACGTCGCTACAGCTGACCTCTCAAGTAAGCCCTTTTTCAGCTAACACAGGTTACATATATTTCAGAAATGTGTGTAATTAGGGGCTTCCAGATGCTGCAGTCAGCTGGGAACTTGGCTTTGTGCTCCGATGGATAATAAACTTTTGAGACAGTCCTGGGGCGCAGCTACCCAGGGGCAGCGAGCACCAGCTATCTGGAATTGTTTTATTATCAATAGCCTGGATCACGCTATTCAATACGGACATTGCAAGTTCTGTGACTGTGTGGGTTTAGGTATGACTACTTTTGTGGACATGCTGTCAGCCACCCCACCCCACCCCCCCCGCTCTCTTCTCTCCTTTTTTTTTTTCCTTTTTTTTTTTTTTTTTTTTATTTATTTTCTAATGATAATCCCCCAGAAAAAAAGAAGGGGGGGGGGAGCACCAGAATTGAATCTTTCTCCATTATTACTGACAACTAATAATTGATCATTGCTCACAAACACAACCTTTTAGCCGCATAATTGAATCGTGAGCAATACGGGTTGAGCTAAAGGAAAAAGGAAAAAAAAAGAGAGGGAAAGAGCCTCCCCCTCTTTCCCCCAAATGCCAGAGAATCGCAGGATGGGGAACTCCCCTGCCCCCGAGATAAAAATGAACATGACTAATGCCATAACCGGCCAAGGTGGGATTATTTAATTCAATTCTTTCTTTACACATTTGCTGCCTTTTGTTTGACCTGATGGCTGGCAAATTTTTACACCTAGCTGTCCCTTTTGAGTTTATTGATGAAGGTGCTTCTGAAATGATTATCAAGAGATTTACAGCCATCACTACCCACCTACGGGAAAAGTAGTAAAATCAATCCCTCAATCAATCAGACCCCTCTGTGCATATCTTTTTAATCTGCTCTTTTAGCTGTTTTATTACAACACGAGCATTAAATATGTTTGTTTCAAATTTAACACGAATGCCTCCGAAGGACTCTGTCAATTTAGACATAAATCATGAAGTAAACAAGCTGGATGGAAAATCCTCTTTCTCGGGCAAGAGAGTTAAAACCCGAGGACTAAAAAAATACCAGCAATATCCCGCATCAGTGTATAGGCAACTATTCTGTATGTACAGCCCACAAGGCAGAAGAAAAACGTACAGAAAGATAAATATGCAGCACTGCAAAAGACTTTCATGCACTTTTACATGACTACACAGAGAACCTAGAGAATTCTAGTAATTACAAATACTCTTACATCCTAAAGCCTATCATTATTTCTTCTATTTGATGTTTTTTATAGTAGAATGTCTTATTTCCCATGTTAAAAAAAAAAGCTTGTTTTTTTATTAAATACCATACACTTGAGAAAATTTCTTGATTTCAATATTATTATTGATCCCAAGGTATCGCTCTATCCTTTATATACCTTTTTTTTAGGTTAATGAAATAAATTAGAGGCTATTTCAGGTAGGCTGCTTAGGTCAGAAATCTTTCCCACCGATTTGTTACACAGTGGTGGTCATCATGTATGGACAGAATGAGTCTATTAGTTCTATAGAGAACCAAGAATTTTATTTGATGCCACAGGGGAAGTTTTCTCTGCAAGCCACATGCCTTTACATCACAGTTTAATTTTTTTTTTTTTTTTTTTAATATCCTGGCGTATCACAGCCAAATAAAGCCACCATGCGCCTCCACCAGAAAAACAGAAGTTTAGAAATGAAATGACACAGATTTCTCCTTAGATACAAAATTTTAAAAACCATTCTGGGCTGCAAAGACATCTTCCAAAGACATATTGTGATGTCTCTCATCACAGAAATAACTCTTGGTAGAACAGAAAAAAAGGAAAAAAAAAGACACCAAAATATGTACATGTCAAAAGAATAGTCATGAAAAAAATACATCTGATACCGGATGATGAGATATAACTAGCTATCAGTCAAGATTTCCTCTAAACATCTTGCTTTAAGAAAAGTGCCTTTATACAGTAGGAAAACTTCACAGTCACAATTGCTCTGCACCCGGGTCACGAAAGTCTTAGTGTTGATTTTTAAAAAATTATCATAGCTATCACTTCTTTATCAAAGCACTATCTAAAATAGTATAAAATATGGAGGTGGGAGCCATTTAAAAGCAAATGAAGGAGCAGGACTGAGGGTTGTATTTTCCAGGATATTTAAGGAAAAAAATGTGTTCTTAAAAAAGTGTTCCCTTAGGATTTGCTTACCTTTGAAACAAAATTACACCAAAATTCTGTAGTCTGTCAAAATACAAATACAAGGCCAAAATTTCACATGGCAATTGTCTGTGAAATAGAACGTACAGATGATTTTCTACAACGTAATCATCTAACAAAGTAAGACCTGTTGTCACAAAAAGACTTTCACTGTCAAACCAGATTTACAGAGTGTGCATTTTTATTTACATTTTAAGGTTTCATTTATAATCTGGAGAATACGCAGCAATTACGGGATAAATATGTCTCAGACCTCAGGGGAAATGTTGCCTGTAGAGTCCCAAATTTCTTGACTGATGAAATGAACCTGACAACCCCTCTCGTTTTCATGACATATTTTTGATTCAAATACAGTGGAAGTATTTGTAAGTACATACATTTTGTTTGCATAATATTGAGGTGCCCTGATTAATGCATGGTGTTTACAACGTGAAAATTGTCATACTCTTTGCATCAACACAAGAAGCTGGCTTGGCAGCCGCTGGTTGCAATAAAGTAAATGCCTCATGAATAATGTTCTGCTTTCCATGCCTGAGCTGAGTAAGAGTCCTCACAATCCACCTTTTGCCCCCAGTTTGGGCCAGCCTGTTAATAGAACTGATCTGCAATGGCAGTGTGCAAAATTTATCCCTCTGAGTGTAAGTATGTTTGCTCACAGACCTGCACACGTATTAGCTGCATCTTGTGGGGAGCCCATTTCCTCATGGAGCAGTCTGATCCCCCAGCCGCATTTTTGCACTTTTCTTCCCACTAGTGATTATTCAATGTTCAGATGGCAACAACAGCCATCACCTACCTCAAAAGGTAACTCCAGGAGTTTCTGACTTCTTAAAATAATTCTGCAGCAGGCAAGAGGGAGAAGAGTTGAGCACTGAGCCGCCAGCCAGCTCTTACCGAACTATCAGCAGATACTACATCAGTGACCCAGAGATAGCCTTGAAAACTACTGCTCCATAACCCCAAGATCATACAGTTGCCACCTAGAAGATAAAACTCACAATTTCCTTTCCTTCCCTAAGAAAAGCTCAAGTCACAAGATTCAAAAAAGCAATCCTCAAAAAGAGACTTTAAAAAGACAAGATCCTTCCTCATAAATCCAGAAACCAGATTTGGGTTTAGAAAGATCGTTTCCGTCCTTTAATGCTTATATGGTAAGCTTGGACTTCCAGCATGGCTGTACAAACTATTTCTTGAATCTCACCCTGAGTTACATATTCTGTGTTACAGAACTTCACAGAACTTCAAATTCCGTCTCAAACAGAGTGTCCAGGATTGCAGAACACGTTTATTTGCATGTAGTATGCAGCTTTCTGCAGTCTAGCTGGCTCTCCCCAGGACTGTACACAAACATTAAGCTCATCTGAGCTCACTCCTGGCCACTGACACCCTAGAAGCAGTGCCCAAATAAGAATTTAAAGCTTGAGTAAGTTTTAGATCATACTAAAGGCACTTGGTGCAAAATCATACCTGCAAATGTAGCCCCAGTCTGTACTGGTTCAGCAATTCAACCAACATTACGTCATGTACGCATTGCAACAGGCAGAGCAAAAGGGGGAGAATCATACTTGAATATAAGGCAACATAGTACATTTAGGAAGAACTTGCATCAAACACCAGTGCTTATTCTACACCCATTTGTAAAGCTGCAGGATACATTATATACTCACTTCTGAGACCACAAAAAGCCACTTTTCTTGTCCTCAGAAGTTTGCAATGCAAGTGCCCAATCCTAAACACATTATTGGTGAAATTCATCCTTGTGCAGGAAGCGGAGCATTGACAGGGTAGCATAGGCAGTGCTTCCGTCTAGAACTGCACATGAGCAAATTTCCATCAGGGCCTAACTGCGATGATCACATACGTTGTTTCTGGCCACCGTCTGTCACTGGTAGACACTGTCCCACCAGCTGAGCCGGGGCAATCGGCGGGTGGGCTCTTCCAGTCTGCGTTGCGCTAGCATTAGCAAAAATGTTTGCATGACATCCTCCGCCAGCAAGGGATGGGAATCTCCTGCATGGGGCAACAGTGCGTGGTACGGTAACTTCTTAAGCTGTTCCAGCTGTTTGCAAATAAAATAGGYGTCTAAGCCCCCAGTCTATATAAACTGATTTCTGAGAGGAGCTGTATTTGTGCGTGTGTGCCAGATCAGGCCCATTACTAACTTGAGACGAGTGTAAACAACCGTTACATAGAAAAAAAAGATCTAGAGAAGGCACCAGTGACAATGATTAGCATGTAAATAACATATCTCTTAGTAAGATGTCTTTTGTTAATACGTTTAGTTGACAGTTGCATACCTTTGCGCTCCCATACATTTTAGGGCTTGAAGTCACTTGCTCTATTTCTGAAGTTTACTCAACCTGGCTTCTTCTGCAGTCGAAGCAGCTTCCATTTTTATGCTGCATGAAAGCACAAGCAAAGCTATATTATGTAAGAATAACAGTTTCATGAAAACATAGAGCCAAATGCATTATAAATGTACTGAATTAAGTGGAATTAAACAAAGAATAAATATGGTTCATTCCCTCCTCCCCCTTCAGTACTGTCCTCTCTGACACTGTACATGTAATCTCACAACACAGTAACGTGGCTGCACTCACTCTGTTCAAGCAGTAGCATTCACTTACTTTGTTTCACTCCTAGAATTTTCTAATAGCAAAATTCAATTTCAGCCAGTGCTGCTCTCCAAGGGCTGCCAGACCTGCTGCTCCTTTGCCCCACTGGTAATGGATTGCTCTAAAATAGGACAAGACCTGCCTGTGTTCAGCGATGGGAGTCACACTGAGCAGAAGCAATTAGGTAAACTCAGTGCAAAGGTAAAAAGTGAGATGGACGTGAGCCTAATGGGTGAGAGATAGGTAAATCTACGTCCAGGGCCAGCGTTGCCACCACCAGCCACGCAGAGCATGCAGCTGCCTAGGGCTGCAAAATGTTTAGTAACACTTTCTTGTGCTAGCGACTGTGCCTTGTGAGGGGCCTACGTTTAATGTTTTGCCTAGAGCAACAAAATCCTGTAACTGGTGCTGGTTGCCATGTTCAGGGGAGCCTGCAGGAATTGCTTGCTGGTGAGTGGGAAAGCACTCACTGCTTCTCTAAGCAAAACAACTATGACATTTTAGGAGTACAGCTCCTTAAACCACCTGTTCAAATCTGCTAATCACAGGTGATCTTGGCTCTTCAAGGGGATTACTCAAAGACGATATAAATACTAAATAACCAAAGACAAAAACTTTTACTGGTAATTTGCATCCATTTTTTTTTGTGCTAGCACACAATTATTTTTGCAATAATTGTAACCGGTAACACACTACAGAAAGTTCTCATGGGATTGACTCTCYTTTCAGAAATGAACTGTAGAATACGCTTTGCATTTCTCATTATTCTGCTTCTTTATTGTCATTCTCATAAAATCAATCAAAGTGATAACTGGAATGTCTAGAAACAGCCAGAATTTAATCTGGAAGAATTATACACAAGTATATCAGCACTGGAAGTGTATCTGCTTAAAGGAGCTATGTATCACTACAGAGAATGCAATGTTCTATGCTTGAAGCATTGGCATATATCTACAAGATTGTACTAATTTCAGTGTAGAAAGATGGCATTATGGAATACTGCTTGGAAACATCCATGTTATAAAACTAAATATATGCTACAAAATTTGAAATTAATTGAAAATACTTTCATTTTATGACAGACCGTATTGTAGATGTTTACATTGCATTCATTAAATATTAGCCATAAACCCTAATCTAACCCCAAATTCTGCTAGGCCCAAGACTTTGGGGAAATCCAGGTGTCAGCCCAAACTTTGTAGCTCAGGCACATGACCAAATTTATCTAGCTATTGGTAAGGCAGCACAGACCTGTCCAGTGTTTCTAAATACAATCTTTTTATAGGTCCCTTTCCAACTGGTGTATGAAAAGCCCTTTTTACGTGGGATATGCACTCTTTTCTAGGGTGGATGAGAGATCAGGTCCCTTCTTTGAATGATTTCTTATTCTGAACTGCACAGTCCATGCTGGAGGAGTTGAGGCATTAGCTCACCAAACAGGAGAGGATACAGGTGAGAGACTGCTTTCCATAGCATAGAAGGCTCTTTCTACACTAAAGACACCCCCCCCTTTGATTGCCAACCCTGGTCCCTGCATTGAGGTAGGTAAGTCCTCAGCAGTGGAGCCACATGGCCAAGGACCAGGGCCAAAACTGCCTTGGAGACACTTGGCCTCAGTGCTCCAGTGGTCCTGTTTCCCTGTGGATCCTATAATTTCAGGATGTCCAGGAGGTTTGTGTGTAAAACTTCTCATCCTCTTAGAAGAATACAAAGGAAATTTTGTAAAGTTTCCCTCAAAGCTTTTTTTTCAAACCACGTGGATGTTACTGGATAGGGATTTAGTCTATCCCAATAAAAACAGTTGTACTTTTCAACACATAGCACACAAATTCATCAAGCGGCTCAACTGCAATGTATTCTAAGTTCCTTGAAAATGAAAGCTTGGCCCAGCTGATCTTTTGAGGTCCCTTCCAACCTGGGCTATTCTATGATTCTATGACAGGGCAACACAATTTTACATTGGGCTATACTATTTGCATATTTACTGCTTTATGGTACCTTTCCAAATCAAATAATCAATATAATTCAGACTTCATTGTGGAAAGAATGAAGCTGCTTGACTGACACATGATGGTGAACTAACTGCATTAGAAGCTCTGGCTCTTTTATTTCTCTTTCACTCAGAAAAGGGCAAAAAAATCTGGATTTTTTTCTGTACAAAATTGCAGTACTGCAGGCTAAAACTTTCCTTCTCAATCTAAAAACTTTCCTTCTCAATTTAAATTCATTTTAAATTGTTATGCTTTACAAACTTCCAAATGGGATTCTAATTGTTGACAGACATTTTACATTACATGTGTCTATCACTTTGATTTAATATGCATTTTCAATGAAATTTAAAAAAGGCCTCTAAGGTGGCAATTTAACAGCAAGACATGCTGTGAATTTTAGATGTAAAAAAAAAAAATCTAGTTTTCAAGGGGTTTTTGTACATGTGAAAATGGCCCTCCAAAAAAAAAAAAAAAAAAAAAAAATTAGAGAACGTCTGTATGCCTGAATTATCAGAAGCTAAATATCTTCAAGAATATTACCTACTGTTTTAGTCAATCATAGTCATCAGAGGCAAACCAGGTTTTACATTTATGCAGCATTTCAGTAGTGTACTTCAAAAAGTATTAACCATGAAAGAAATAAAATGTATTTGGAAATCCTATGTCTGGTTTATTACATCTCATGACCTGATTTAATTTTCTTTTACAGAACACCTGCATTGAAATGTCTGTAAGTAATAGGTACTTCTTGTCAACTTTGATAAGAGGCATTTGAAAGGAATTCCAAATGTATTCTGAAAGATAAGAGCAAAGCTAGCTTTTCTGTGTCCCTAAAAGAGTGGAAACCAGACCTAGAAGAGCATACAAGCTACAGAAGAGACCTGTTCTATATCAAGTCTACTTTTGAAATCATCAGAACTGTAGTTAATGTATAGGCCCTAAACTATAGACATCGACAGCACAGTGGGAACAACTCTGCAACTTTTGCTTAGAATTTGTTAAACAAAATATTAGCTACTTTTAAATACTTGCATTTTCTTCATAACTTTAATACAAACATCTTGGCTTTGGCTTATTTTATATAAATAGCTTTAGATCATCTTGTTTTAGTGGTCCTGCAGGGTGTCCCAAAACCTACACTTGATGGCAAGAATAAACATTCATTAAACTTCAAAGGCTGCCAAAAAGTCTAGTTATTTTGATTTAGAGGAATCATTTAAATTAATCCCTATGTTTGTGTAGAAAATATGTAATGTAATCCATTTCTCTGTCTCCAGCTTCAAGTCACTTACCATTGGAAAAAAAAAATTGCTTTACTAATGTTTCCTGTCTTAAAAAACTGGGGAAAAAATGAAGACTTCATACCTTTTTAAAGAATTCTGGCTTAGTGACATTGAGAAACAAATATTATAATACACAACTGTGTGCTTATATCTCTGCATAACTGCTGTTAAAACTAACACACACAATAGAGTTCTTCAGTGGGAGCAGTAAAACCAGATTTTATATGTGTGTGTGTGTGTATGTATATATATATACACAAAAAAAAAAAATCTTTTTTTTTAACGAAAGAGCCGATTACTTTTTTTTGAATAGCTTTCTGCCTTAGCACCCCAACTCAGCTGAGTACTGTTCTGCTACAGAAAACTCATGGTCACCTTTGTAACATACCTTCCTTTTTGCTGAGCCCCTTTAAAATTGGGCAGAAACTTGAATAGGATGAAGAGCTTGGTTTTTAATTTAATTTTTACTTTAAAAATAATCCACTCCTCAGCTGAAAGGAGTACGTCGAGCATACTCTGTCAGAGCCACCAAGGAAAAAAAAGGAGGAGTGAAAACCTCAGCTATTGTAAATCACTGTAATGCCACTGAAGCCAATAGGACTACGTCAATTTAGACTAGCTGAGGTTGTGGCCTAATATTTGTGCTGAGGCTATAGCTGTATCCCTGAGCTGTATAAATATTTGTTGAAAGCTGACTGTTAGGGTGCAGGGGCGGGGATTTCTCATCAGCAAATAGTGAGGACCCTTGTCTTTTCACCTGTCTTAAGAAAACCCTTCAATTTTTGGGGGGTGGGAATTTTGCCTGGGTAAAGGGTACAGATACGATCCTTCTTACTTTGTACAGGGATTATACTGTCTACAGTGAAACAGTAATTTTCATCTGGACTTTTGAACTTGCACCCGTCTGACTGTCCTACACTGATTCATGCAATGTACTGTACATGAATGACCAGTAATGTTTACACAATGAATTAGTTTGACTCCAACTCTCTAGCCAGAAAGTAATCAAAGTGAAGAGCCAAGCTATTTCTGAAATTCCAGCTTCACTAGCTAGAGACTGCATGCTCTGTCCCACTAATCAGCGTATTAATGCAAAATGTACATGTTCTATACTGGAGGACAGTTAATAACAGCAGTGATTCTGAGCAGTCTACACACATTAACTATTCCACCCCCATACTGCTCTTGTGTGATGGGCAAGTCTGATTGCAGGATATGGTACAGAGACAAAAAAAAGTGAAAATGTCTACCAGTAAGCGATTAATCCACAAGTTGTAGGGGTTTTTTTCCCCTYTAAATTAAGTTCCAGTTAACGTTTTATTTTACTTCTTTCAAAGCCAAAGTTCATAGACATTTATGCAGGAGTCTTCTTATGCAAATATTTTTAGTAGGGTTATTCATAACTGGTGTCCCTGAAGTCTTGGAGGCTCCGGTTTATTTCCTCATCAACCATCTTAATTTAAGAATTCAGCAACATCAGAACTATCTTCAGAATAATCTCATCCTATAAAACCCATCAGCCTTTGTTAGATTTAACATAAAAATTACTATAAAAAAAACAATGTTATTTAAGCATTTTGTTTGGGATAGTCTGAAACTCAAAATGGATGACTGAAATTTCCCTCAGAAAACCAGCCTCCTAATCTGAAAAGCACCGCTTCATATAAAGCTGGAGATGTCTCAGAGCCAAATTGTTTGCTCCTGTAAACGGTTAGAGCTCCACAGAGAGAGGATATGAAATAAGGCTCTGTTGATTTTCCAGCAGAGCATCTGAACCACTTCCCCCATGCCAGTCAGTTAAAACAAAATTAAAAGAAAAATAAACCCTGATTAGCATGTGAGCTCTTCATTTGATGCAAATTAGCATAACTCTACTGGGTATCTGACTTAAGCAGAGTTATAACGGGACTTACCACCAAGAAGATCTGGGCCAGGGTATTTTAATGGTGATTTCATGTGGGTGGGTGAGAACCTGATTCTTCATCCTTATTCAGGCTGAAAAAAGGAATGCGCTACAGAGCTATAGATCAGTTGAGAAATTGATTTTTTGCAGGGAGGGAGGCTAAAGAGGCTCAGTTCTTCCAAAATTAGCAACCGCTAGTGTGGTGTATAGCTCAGGTCAAATGACAAGTGACCATGATGCTGCCCAACACCTCCCCATCTATATCACAGCTGCATCCAGCCCCTGTTAGCTTTTATTTCCAGACTAAACTTGCAAATCCAGAGGAGTGGTAAAAATGAATAACATCTGAATAAAATAGCTTGGCAGGGTATCTTTAACATCACCTAAAAATCAGAGGTTAATAAACAGTTAAATTTAGCTGTAGCTTCTCTTAAGTAGTTTAAACGTAAGTCAATATTTTTGTCTTTTGTTGTCTCAGGGTTCCTACAGGAGCACAGAGAATTTCATCAATGATCTTTCCACACTTTATTGCATTATGCCTTTGTACTATTATCCATCTGTACCCTTATCTAATGTGTTATCAGCTGTATGAAAATAACTATCAGTCCCTTCACCCCAGAGCAAGTATCAATAGGAAGAATGACAGTGGCTAGTTTGCACACTTGAAATGGTTTATTTGTTGCAATCCTGTGCACAAGATGTTTATCAGTAAGCACCAGACAGCCATGCAGAAGAAGGAGCCTTAATTCTGTCTGAGACAGCCTCTTATTGCTATTGATAGTTAGCATCAGTGTCCAGTCTGAGAAATGGAAGTGCTGCAGGCAACTTCAGTCAAGACACCCTATTGATCTACTGCTTCCTTTGCCTCCCTGAAGCTAGAGAAGAAAAATAAAAAGGGGAGGAAAAGCTTGCTGTATAAGGGGCAATGCAGCAGTCTATGACTTACCATCATTCAAAAGGGGTGTGTATGTGCATGGATATTCCTGATATTCAGTACCTCAGACAACTGTAAATCACACGCACAGCCATGATAAATATAAATGTCAATGTGTTGGAAATGTCCTTTATATAAGAGGTGTCACTAGAACTACATTTTTAGCATGAAACATTTTTGCTGTTTTTTATTTTTCATTGACTTATTGTGCTTCTGTTATACCCTGTCTAACACAATCAATCTAAAGCATAATATCTGAGAGTCCTATTCATAAATAATACATATTTGGGTCATTTTCATTTGTATTCTACAATGAAGATTTACAAGCCAGAAACAAAACAAGAAACAATGTGTGGAATGCTCTATTCAGTGGATAAGAATATATTACTGTGATCAATTAATCTGCTTTTCTCTGCATTAGGTGGACATCTTTATGGTACATCCATAAGGGTTTATAACTTAGGAGAGACAGAATCAGCTCTAAGGCTCTAACATAAAATGCCTGTACTCAGAAAAGAGAAACTTTTCCAAAGTTTTTTTTTCCAATAGGAAACGTGTTAATTTTGGCAAACTCAACCACAGCAATACCCCATCTATCAACATAGTACGTCGCTCTGCCCTATATACTACCTCTCATGTTAAATGAAACAAAAAACTGACTACATTATACCATAGCTAAAAGTGAAAATAATAATTCTGTGGATTTCTGTAGTGCCATTCATCCAAAGATAGTCACGTTCTAATACAAACCATGCAAATTCATTCTACAGGAGAGCAAACTGACACACAGAAAGGTCCCAGCTCAATTTTTTTTCAGCCAAAAGTTAGTAGGCAAAATTAAGTAAAAAAAAAAAACCCAACCAAAAAACTGTGTGCATATAAATTGCAGGAGCAAATCATAACAAGAAAGGTGAAAGAAAAACTTAAATTGGTATTAGTATACCGATATCTCATATAAGAAACTACAGTCACCTGTGCAGTCACCAGYAGAGCTGGTATTCTGATGACGAGCCATATCAGAGGAGCAGCAGTAATGGCCCAGATATTTGTAAATTTGTCCTGCACAGAAGGAGCAAAAGATAGGGCTTGGTGAGTAAAAATCAGTCAGTGTTACTTCAGGAAGGAAAGTCAGAAAATGCAAGAACTTTGCAGGCAATATAAGCTGGTGAGAAAAAGTCTGGGTGAATGGTGGGAGTGAGGACAAGGCTGGTCACTGTGGCGGTTCCCCCCTTTGCCTCAAGCACTGAGAGATGCAGGCTGTGCTGTGCTCAGTGCTTTGGACTGTGGTCCTCAAAGTAGGTTATTGTATTAGTTTTTCAACTCTGGAAATTTGCTACAAGCGCATCTCAGATAAAAAGTGAAATGAGTTTTGCAACTATGGCAAAAAAAGCAATTTTACATTTCATAGGCCTTTTAAAACCCTTTTCAATAGAAAATAAAAATAACAGTAAGGGAAAAAAAAAGGCTACACTTCCATTCCTGTTTTTATAGCTTGACGTTGCAGATGTTTCTGGGTCAGAGGTGAACATGTCTTTAGGTGTCAAAAGATGCAATAACCTGAGTCAAAAATGGCCCAGTCCCCAGAACCGTGACTGCGTGCCAGAATATCCCCACCTCAGAAGCTTGCTGGCAGCAATGTGCTCCAGGTGTCTTACACTACACAGACCTGGTAGTCATTTTAATATTTTCCATGCTCATGTAAATGGACTTGATGTGTGTTCATCAAATGTGGGAAAATCCCACAGAATTGTGTGCCATCTGTTTATAGGTAAAAGGTCTGCTTTGCTGACAATTTAGTGCAAAATCAGAAAACAGAATGAAAGCAAGCAAGCTTTTGTTTTGTTCTGTTTTGGTTTTATAAATCTGAGGCTTAACATCATATCAAAAACCTAACAAAGTTCAAAGGTTCATTCTGTTTGGATAGCATTGTCCTTTTCAGATGTATGAATATTACCTGAGCCCCACGGAGCTCTTAAATCTGCACCACGTGGCTACAACCTGCAACCTAGTGAAACCCTGAGCACACACAGGATTCAGCAGGACATGATGAGGGTGCAAGGGCCACATCTTGGGCGGTTGGATGTCTGCACTGGTGCCCTGGACCAGAAGCCTCTGTGAAATACTAGCTGACAGCATTTCAACAATTCTGGTTGGCCTCAAGTGAGAAACTCAAGCTGAAGCAAAAACTAAAAGGCTCATTTAGAAAAAGCATCACCTTATTTTATTTAACATCCAATACCACATTTGCTTTTTTGTTAGAATTAAAGCCAAGTTTAATTCAATTTATACGGCAGACACCAATCAAAGTGTCCATCTTTATTGTTGTGGTCTGTTTTAAACAAGACTGTTGGACAAAAGGCAGTTATGTCTGAGGTCCTGAAAGCAGCTATGATATTAAAAGGAAGGCTGTGGTCACATGATTTTCAGCATCAGTTGATAGACATCAACCAGTCATCAGAAGAGGAATTTGAGACCTTTCTTGTCCTTACGTTCCATGCGGAACATGCGCTTATACTTTTCTACAGAGAACAGATAACCAGACCTAGGAAATTTATACCTGAATATGAGTCAGACGTTGTCAGAAGATGATGTCAAAGACTGTTTCAAAAGCATATTTTCATTATATCCCATCAGGGAGTGAGATCTTGTTTTGGGTGAAAGAAGAGTTAACACAGCTGGCAGAGGAGAAAAACATCAGAAGAAAACAAATTGACAAAGCTAATCAAATCCAGACATATACAATCTAAAATCTCAAATGGGATTCAAGGTAAGCTAAAAGGACACTATAGCATCAAATGCTGTTAAACCATCCAATACAACCTGAAGAGAAGACAGAACAAAATCTCTGTAGAGACATGCACCAGATGCTCAGCAAGATAGGTCAGTGTATCTCCACTGAGATAGGCTCTGCTGCTTTACACGGGCTTAACCCTGCCTCCAATGGCCTAAAATGGGTATTTTAACCTTGCCACCAGCATTGTACTGGGGTATAAAAGTTGAGAAAAAGAGTTTGAAAGTGCCTATGGTCAGTTAATTGGGAAAACAACCAGTTCCCCACAGTATAATCTACCCCATTTGCCAAAAGAGACAAGTTTTATATGTTTCAATCGGAAAAGTGCAACTCCTCCAGTAATGTGGCTGAGACATTCACTTTGAAAATGAGGAATCTTATTTCCAAGGTCAATCTGAGGTTTCCTGGGTTCAGACTAAAATACTTTGTGGGGCCAAAGAAATATTTACTGGGTTCTAGGGAGCAGGGAGTGGATGTGTAGCTTGAACATATTTCAAGTCAGCCTGGGAGGTCTTTTTGGTTTTATATATTTGTGTCTCCTCAGACAATCTTTTTTTTTTTCCTGAGAAATTGGAAGTGAAGAAAACGATGACATTTTTTGCCAGTACATTTCAGTTGGGTCATTTCCTGCATTGAACCAGAGAACCTGCATTATTGGCACCCTTTCCAGAACGTATTTCTTTCCAGTGCATCATATGAAACTGTAGAGTCAAATTTTGCCCAAGGGCTGCCATTCCTTCTGTGTTAAACTAGAAGGAGTTTCTGTATAAAGCAATGGTTTGCTTTATGTGACCTTTGACAGTGGGAGTGTTGGGAGAATGACATTATATGTTGTAGGGCTAGTGCTAGGCGGAGCTTCATAGGCAGTCGTAAATTAAGCAGCAGCATTTTACAAATGAGCTCCATAATGAGTAGGTGATTGGAAGATGTGCTACTGCATGCTAGAGATTAACATCCGAATAGAGAAACTATCACATAGCCCAGGAATGGCAGTAAAAGGTTAAAAGAAACATTCAATATTATCAATCATATTAAAAAAAAGAAAGAACTTCTTACAGCTGCCAAAGGAGCTTGGGAGAATTAATGTGTTTGTGTCAAAAAGACTGAGAACAAGTGAAATAGGACTACAGTGATTGCCAGAATCTTACTTGCCCGGAGAGATAACATTGGACATCCAGTTTAACTAGGCAGGTGCCAGGAATCCTCTTGCAGATGCTAGGGAGCGGCTTTCAAACATAAGAATGAACAACGACCCCCATCTTCTGGTCCTCTCTGTGGTTTCTGAGTTGCTCATTAAACCAGAGAAACCTCCAGTGAGGTGTGATGACCTGAAAACAGAGAGGAGCTAAAGAATCAATGTTTTAAGTAAAACAGCAATTATAAAAAGATCTACAGCTCCTTCCATGTAATCAGGTAAATTACCAGGAGTGGTGTAAAGCACCTAAATTGGAGAAAGAGTGGAGGAAGCGGGAGCGGGGGGGCAAAGAAGGTCCCTTGGGAGATATCTGATAGGATGCTTAGTCTGCGTAGAGGGCAAAAGGTTAAGTGAAAATGAGATGAAGGAATGATCAGATATAGTCAGATCAGAGACAGTTAAATAAAGGAATGTGCTAACCTAAGACAAATGTGAATAAGTGTGCCTGTGCCGAATGTGTTGGTGTAGCCGTTCTTCAGCAGTTCAGAACCACAGAGGGGGAATTCCCAGTTCCCAATCCACATCAGTCCTAGCTGAAGCACTTCCCAGCAAAGAAACAGAAGGGATAAGGACACAGGTTTAAGATTCCTCTGTGCTACTCCGATAGTGTAAAAGGACATTAAAGTGCTTCTAATTACATCTCCACTTTTTGCAGGTCCCTTTTTACTGCTGGTGTGATATAGATCATCCTTAGTGACGAGAAAGAAAGTCATGCCTGTGCCATCTGTGGTTTTGGACAATGCGAAAGATGCTGTTTAAAGAATATGAAAACGGAAGTACTTAGAATTACTTGAAAGCTGCAAACTTTGTTGGTTGGCTAACGTCTTCACGGGTCAAAGAGCTCTCGTTAGAATGGGTTTCCATAACAACAAACAACGTTTGGATAAAAGAGGTGCATAATGTAGCAAATAAATGCATGGGACGCAGTCTATATAAAACTTCATCAAATATTTTGGTACATCTCCATTCTTAGCCTACTCAACAAAAATGGCCTGGGACATTTCTGGACCGCACCAGAAAGCTCAAGAAGTATCTGTACTGACCAAGTCTGGAAATGACCACAAGAATTTTGTTCAAAAGCCTTTGGTAGCTTACAGCCTTTAAATGTTTCTAAGAACAGCCTTAAATTTCTAAACCCCAAGACGAAAGTTCAAATTCTTAGACACATAATTTAGAGGTCAGTACTTTTTGTGTTTCCTCAGGAGCTTAATTAACATATACAATTAGGCCTGGGAATTAGGAAGTTGGAGCTTTAACTTGTCTGCTAGATGCTAATACCTGGGGAATACCCAAACTGGATTTCTGAAAATAAATTTTGGTGCTCTCAACAATTTTGGTGTTACACCTTTTTGAGGGGAGAAATCATTCTAATCTTCACAAGGAGTTTGATTAGTCATGGAAGTCACTAAATCTAGCTGAACTTCTTAGCTTTAAGACTAACACAGATCCCACATATATTTATGTCAACCCTAAGCTACAATGAAAGACGCGTGAGTCTGTAAACGAGGAGTTTCAAATGAAAGTGGTGGTTGAAGCATTTTGACCCTATTCAATCAAGGTCAGTTTTCCTCTGAATTATACCTTTTCCTTGTCTAGCATTTTAGATACCTTCCAAGTGTCTATCGACAGACTTTATAAGTGGCATTCAACAATGAAGAAGAAAGCAAGCTGCTCACAAAACTCCCCCTTTCCCCATGTGATAAAAAGCAGTGTTCCAGAGGAAGAGACAAAAGAGTGTTTGGTCCCAGTCATATGTGCCTGTGGGAAAGGAGTGGTGAAAAGAGGCCAACAGCTCCGGGAAACAGGGATGGGAGGGAAGAGCACAAATCAGCTTTATGAGCTAGCAAATGATGGATGGCTAAAAGCCAATTGAGAGCAATGCGTACAATTGAGTTTGCATTGTTGCGATTATTAAAGGTTATTTTACTTTTAATTTTTTGTGGTAGGTGTTCTTGCTCCTTCCTTACAGAAACCCTTGATTTTCACTTGCTAGATACTTAGATGCACTTGTCATACCCAAAAGGTGATTTCAGTTCTCGGATGCCAGGAAACCTTTCCACTGATCAAAACACAGCTGCACAGGCTTGCTTGATCTATTATTGGGTGCCACAACTCTGGGGTATGTCTGTCTATACCTGTGAAAATAGATATAATTAATATAACAGATATCATACGTATATGCAAATCCAGATGGTAAAAATGACTTATAGTAAGACAAGGTTTTCATTTGCCAAACCAAATCAGGATATCTGAATCACTTAATCAGGCATATACAATCTGCACTTGGACTACTGCTGCTGCAGAGACATCAGCAYGCTCTTAATCTATTTTATTTTACATCGAGCTTGTTTTTTAATGAAAGATCTTAAGAAACACAATTTTTTAAACATACTTTAATTAGCTTTTTCCAGGCTGTCACCTCTCTGCAGCCTTTAAAAAGCTCTTTCCATTATTTCCCACAAGTTGCTTGGACGTATGATATCAGACCATCGGACTACATGAATTGCCATTCAGTGGACACTGATCCTAGGTATTAAAACAATGAATGAGCAACTTTCTATCTGTTTTATATAAAATGCTTTCAGTGTAAGACAGGGAACAGAATATTTTCTCATAGATAACCTTTTTATCCATTACAGAAATGCATACCATCCCCTTTACTAACAAGTAACAGAGAGAGGCAATATCTTCAGTATGCTTTATTATATTAATACATTTTGTATTACAATTTTATCTTCTTCACGTTGATGTTTGTTTCCCCTTTAATGAGTCAAAACGCCTAGCCAAGAGCTCTTGACTTTAAGCATGTTCTTAACATCAGCATATTAACTGTCACATTCAGGCTAATAGGCTTAACTTATCTGTTTGAGATCTTTGTCAAACAAGACCTAAACCCCCCGATTTTAAAAAATTGATGTAAATGGAAACTTTCACTTTAGTGGCACTGGAAAGACAATAATGCTGCTTCATCATCATCATAATACGAACATTCAGTATTATGGTTTTGCTCCCAGATATCTTTATCTGTGATAAGTGCTGCCTCTTGTAATAAAAGATACTGAACAAAAAGTAGTTTAACAGAGATTTTGAAGTCTTGATTTGCAACAGTTAGTCCATTCTGAACCCTTCATTTTATTTCCTCTTGTATTGTGAGGGCAAACAATTGTTGTAGCTTTCATCATGAGCTCAAGCTTTACATTTTAGCACACTGAGCTTAAGTGCATGCAGATGGGTGTAACATCCATTTTTTTTAAGGATATTACAAAGACAACTGTAAGCAAATTAATGCAAAAACAAGAGAGCATTTTTTGATAATCTTGGGTAATTCTTAGCAAAGTTTCAAAGGACCTCAGGTTTCCCTCAGGAATCTAGATGAAACAATTGCAGGTTTTGAATACGTTTGAATTCCGACTCTTAAATCACACTAGCATGAATCACATTATCAATGCAAGGGAAATCATAAACGAAAATACACAGCCGATGTGATTTATTTTTAAGAACAATTTTAGAATCGGATTCCTCATTAATTATGACTATTTTAATGGAAGGAGATAAAACAATCTACCTGGCATTTAGACAAAAGTCCCATCCTTCTCCTTCCTCTTAATCCAAAACAATTCTGCAGGATTTGGGGTATCTGAAAAAACAATGGTGATAGATTTTCTGTATACGCCCTTATTTTTTTCTACTAGAAGAGTGGTACATACAGTGGTTGAAATTCTCTGAGGATTTGATCTTTGCTCATAGATGGCTGAAGGGCTATTTCTACCTTTCTCAGCGACACTGGGTCAGAGCTCACTGCTCACAGGAGCGTGTCTTGGTAGGTCAGAAGTACCTCTCGATGTCAGGGAAATTGAATGCACTCTTGAAGATTGGGTCCACCAAAGTGTTTCTATATTCAAGCTGTCTTTCAGTGGTTATGGTATTTCTGACTTCTTACTCTCTTCTTGTGAAACTGGGAGATAGTGTTCATTTGCTTCCTTATTTGCATGTATGAGGAAGTGAGTGAAAAAAAATATAAATTATTTTAAGAATGAATGCCACATGAGATAATTCCATCTGCCTGCCTGATTTGGCATTTTCAACTCAATTTCTCAGTTTCTCCTGATGAATAATCCAGCTTTTCCCAGTAATATGCACTGTTGAAGTGCTGGACATATGCTTCAATAATAACAATTACAAATAGTTACTCTAATGGGGTGAACGAATAACACCAATTAATTGGTGTGATGATGTTTCCATGACAAACTCCAGCTTTATGGAGTTGTTCATTTTTAAGCCTAAAAGCTTTCTGATATCTTTTGTCAGGCAACAATGTGACTTGACCACCTCAATTAATAAATCTCTCTTGCCAGATGCATATAGTCATGGACTGTGCTCTTACTTAAGTCAAGATTTCAATCAACACCTAGTGCAGAACTAAGTTTAGGCTTAACTGTAAACACTTAGATATAATAAAGCAGATTTCCTGATAAATACTTAATGAAATAATTTCATTGCCTATTTCCTGAGGAAACTTTAAAACAATAGAAGTGTTGGTGTGCACATGTACTTTATTACATATTGTCAAATCAAACCCTGGTTCAGAACAACACTTCAGCCTGTTGTTAACTCCAGGCTTATTAACCTCAGTCATCGAATACAATGGACTTAACAGACATACCTAAACTTAAGCTTAAATTACATTCAGAATAGAAATGCTTTACTGAACTGAGAGTTAAACTGAGGCATGCTCTTGTTCAACCACAGAGGACAGAGCTTCTTGCTGAAGGAATGCGTAGGTGAAAACAGGTCTGTGCAAGAGACTAAAATATTTGGTGTCATAATAGTACTTCTGGAATTGAATATCTATGAACCTAATTCTTAACGCTTTCGCATTAAGCTGTTCCTCCCAGCACTGTAATAGGTATTACAGCAATATTGAACGATAGAAATTAATTAGTGTGATTTTAAAAAGCTTTACATGTGTTTAAAATTTAAACCATATCACACCAGTGATACTAGTAATTTTGGAGGCCCTTTGTGCTTCTCACCCTTCTCCTGCTAAGACCAACAGTTCAATCAACCAACCAACCAATCATTTTTTTTTTGCATTTTGTGGTTGATTTTGTTCCTTTCTGCACCACACCTTGACTGTAGAGAGAAAGAAATTCAAGAATCATGCAGCAGACCATCAGTAAAATTTTCAGGTCTGCTGAAACAAAATCCACAAGTCCACTGAAATAAACAACAGGTATCAACGAGTTTATGATGATTCACATATATCTGCACCATATTCTGTCAGAAGGGACGGATGATCTTCATCCACTCTGATATAAAAATCAGACACATCAATATGAAATCTGGGCTTACCTCAGAATTTACTGCCACACTTTCCGTTCTGCAGCTGACCTGTGATAACCCCTTGCTTGCAGATAGGGAGAGGAAGCTGGAGGCAGTAATGATCCAGAAGTCTTCCAGACCTCACGAGCAGTGCTTCCACAGTCACAGACTTTCAGTGAGAGAGATCAGTGCTTTGTTAAAATTAGGGACTTAAAACAGGAAAATGACTTGGGAAGTCACAAGTCAAAAGGATACTGACTGGTTTTGTGAAACTCCTAACTGGGTCACCAAACACAACCACCAAGTGACCAGAGTTCTTTGCTGGATATTAACTCACCAAGATGTTTCTCCACGCACATTTAATGCTTCTTGTAACCCATGAATTGTTTTCTCAAAGAGCACCCTTATCAGCCATTAGCACACTGGAGGCCTGGCTGTAAAAAAGCGCTTTCACAATGTTGTACAGTTGTTCCTCCTGCCTGATGTCTCTGTAACGGGCAGTTCAGTGCAGCCGCTAGAGCTTACAACTTGCCCATTTGCTTGGATAGCTTCTTCACTGATGTTTAAGCAATAGTGATATCACTGCTAGAGTATGTCAGTCACTAACATCTTGGAGAGAGAGGAGGAAAAGAGACAGACTTAAAATGCCCAGATGAAATAATAACAATACGAATATTCTTATCACCTTTTGACAAAAGGCTATAGTAGTTCAGAAATGGAGAGGGTCTTACAGCTCCATTGATTCGGTACCTCAATGGAGTTACACTAGTATATATGGTGTCTTGGAGTATTAAAAAAAGGAATCAGACTGGTAACTTCTAGTTAAGTAGTGATAGTTAGGTCAGAGAATAGAATCCTGTATGTACCTCAGGAAGTCAAAATTTTACCCAGCTGATACACACTGTATAAAATACCATTTTTTTAAGKTTTTTTTTTGTTTTCAGACTCAAATTTCAAAATATTTGACAAGTTCCCTAACTTGCTTGTAAAAATCCCCAAGTCACGAGCCAGTCGGATAAAAATCTGTTCATTGTAAAAAGGGAAGGGGGTAGGGTGGGGAAGGAAAGGTTTGTTGATAAGTTTGCTACACTATTAAAACGTTTAACCACAGCCTGGAGCTCAAATCAGCATTCATGTGAAGTTCCTATTTATTAGAGTACATGAAAAGTATTCAGCAAAACTAGATCTTGTTTTTGAAGGAGATGCACCCCAGGAATTAAGGTGTAAGACTAGATGCATTTCTTAGGAATACAGAAATGTGAGTGATAAAAACAGTCCAAAATTATGCTTCGTCCCATTTAAGGTTTCTTGAGAATATACTCCTATTCGAAATAAGCAATAAAATAACACAGGAGAAAATGGACAAGGGAGAAATCACAAAGGCATTTATCAAGATGAATCTAGGACCACATTGACTTGTCTAAATCTATATAAAGAAAACGGCCTGCAAGTCACTCTGAAAGTGATGGGAACCCATGCTTCAAACACGTCTTGAAAGAATGTCGGAAATCTCGTTCCTCTTTTGGCTGTGGTTACAGATGCTTTCTCCAGACAGCGGGCTCACTAGTTTCAATTGTCTGGAGTACTCAAAATACATTTTCCCCTGGAAGATAGTCTGCATATGCTTACAATAAACATTAACGAAATCAAATTACTTTCACTTCAGGATAAATACTTTCAAGTAAGTCTGTTAGAGACACTTATAGTAAATTGCTATTAATTAGTTTTTCCAATCTACTTAGGTTGTACTAATGAACACAATCACTTCTAACATATTTATACTCAGGATAAATCCTGCCTCTCTCTATATGCCTGTGAAAGGCCCAAGGTAAAATGGCAATATTCTGCTGCAGGAACATATGGGAGCCACTTTTGGACAGGTGAACGATCCTGCTGCTTTTCTGTGTCTCTGAACTCCACTGGTTGAGGAACAACCAGGAGAAGCTGTCTGCACTCACCGCCGGACAGCCGCCCCGGTGCCTGCGCTTGAGCGGGGCAAACTCTGTAGCTTTCTGGCCACAAAATATCTAAGTTACATAACATGGAAACTCTCAGCTCTGCAAAGCCAATGAAACCACATTTTCCTATAACTGTTACTTCCCCTTTTTGCACGTTACCCACTTGTAATGGCTTGTTGTAAATTATAGATAGTATGTCTAGAGATGGGAACTTCTTTTCTTATGCTTGTGAACATAACCCAACACCAAGAGGTCCCGAGCCCTGATGGGACATTTCAGGGCATTACTGGAAGGACAGCAGTCATACTAATACCTCTCAGCTCCCTTCTGCTAAGCCAAAATATGGAACAGAAGTAAGAATTACAATTACATCTATACCAYAACTTAAAAACAGTAATGTTACCTTCAGCAATTTGAAGTTGGCTGCTGGAAAATCCCTAGATACAGCAGAGCAAAGCTCCTGGTAATTTGCTTCACCAAGTCGTAAATAGTACTGAAACGCAATCCAATTATTTTTAGAAATTATCTGTTCTATTTTTGTGTAATTTTTCTTAACAGCTCTAAATACCTAAAGAAGTACTGCAGCAGACCGTAAGGCCTAGATCTAGCTGAGAAACCTGCATGCATCACATAAAGCCTATGATTCCACAACTCATTAAGTCTAATTTATGGCATATGTAATTAAGCACCTTTGAATTGAACCCAGGTCTCTAGAGATAATAACACTTAGAACTTATATAGGGCTTTTCATCTTCAAAGTGCTTTACAAACATTAACTAATTAACAACATAATAAGACATGAAACGCCATGGTACTTACCCATAGTGCTGCATAGCCTCTGTATACTTCAGATTTTGATGTTTTTCACTGCAAGATCCAATCTGGGTGCACAGGGAGGATTTACTTGTGGTCCCCTTCACAATCAGAAAGGATGACTTTGTACATACCATATAACTGAATTCCCAGAGTACTTCTCTTATCTGCTATTTATTGCTGAGTCAGAAGAAACAGCTCCCTAAAGTGAAGGAAGGCATGGACAAGCAGCTCATAGCAGTCTATGAGGGTGTTTGAGTTTCCTGGGCTTTGGAGCCAGACTAATGGGGCCTAATGCAGGAAGGAGTTCCCGAAGAATTCACTGCACAAGATTTCTGGTACCACCTAAGTTCATATCCTTCCCAAGGTAAATCTAATAATAATTACACAAAGTCTCTAGGGACTGGCTAAACTATCAGGGAGAAGACCTTATTTCAGCTCCAATACATTTTTCTGGTAAAACCTACAATGTTTTCTTGCTTCTCTCTGCTCTTCTGAAAAGTCTGAAGTAT
This sequence comes from Phoebastria nigripes, assembly GCA_035582835.1. Lineage (NCBI taxonomy): Eukaryota > Metazoa > Chordata > Aves > Procellariiformes > Diomedeidae > Phoebastria > Phoebastria nigripes. The sequence continues at coordinate 1,706,914 of JAYKAV010001000.1, read as the reverse complement.
CTAGCGAGTTTGTTTGTTAGGTTTTGCGTTTTTTTAATTGCTTGGTCTAATTTACACACAAGCCTCTTAAGAGAGTGTACATTTGCCTTATTATCTCAATGAATGTTTTCTTGCTGATAGCAATGTTGCAGATGTTATATCAGGTTACTTGAATCCCTCCTGAACATTACTAATACAAAAAGATGAAGGACAAAATAAAAGGGGAGCAAATAATATGGACAGTTTTAGTGACCAGTCCTTCACACATCAGCCTATGTCAGTGATTGTTTTCACGAGCTCAGAAAGTTGACCATTGTCTGTGCATATGCTGTGTTTAAGCATCACCTGTCCCACCAGCTAAAAAGATAATGGATATCATGGCAGTAGCTCTTGTCTCTCCCCAGACAATGTCTGCCTCTGTCCCCTTGGGGATTCTACTCTGCACCAAAAATTGAGAATTTGGAGACCAGTGGAAAAATATACCAAGCATGTAAGAGAGAGARCTATGCGTATGTACCTCCCTAACTCTGCACATTCAAAAATCTCAGAAACAAACGCAAACGACTCAGTGGTAGTGGTACAGGTGGAGCCCCATGAGAAATTAAAGAAAATGAGACATACCATGGACCAGAAGACAAAATGTACGTGGAACCAGCAGGCTTTTGTACTTCCCCACAGACAAGTGGTCCAGAACAAATCCTGAAAGGTAACAATCTCACAGTAGTAATGCCTACAAGAGATCCTACCATAAACATAGGGTCTAATTAAAAGTGTTACAATTTTTAAATGCAAATGTAGAATAGAACTGTCAAAATGTTTTATCCCTGAAGTGTGAATGCTAACCTTCCCATACTTATTATATAGCAGTACATTTTAATTTGCCTGGAGCAGAGTCGAATAAAGCAAGCATCACAAACACAATCAAATGGATATTTGAAAGTACTGCTCTTCACAATAACTGTGTGTCTAAGCAAAGCTTCAAATGTTGATCAATTGATTACCAAAATCAAAGAATACATTCCCCAAATGAGCTTCTACAAAGCACTCAATAGCACCAGAGAAAACAGCATAAAGCTCCCCAGAACAGCAGTCTTCTCTAAAATGTTTACAAATGCAACTTTTTACTGCTTTCCTGGTTTATAGCCTAGATCTGCACAGATCTAGAGTGAAGAATAAAGCACTTCTGATAAATCAATGGTTTGATTCCATTTCAGYGTGGCAAATTCAGTTAAACAAAGACACAAAACAGTTTGAAATGATCCAAAGGTATACTTTAAATCTTATGGCAAATCACAGTCTCTCTGGTACAATTTCTCGAATGACTTTTGAACCTTTAATAAACAAAACTACGGCAAAATATATAAAATGGCCTCTAATTGCAAACCACGTGTGAACGTTCTTATTTCATAAGGCCCAGCTCTTGATTTTTTTTTCCTTAGAAATAAGACAGATCTATTCACACTTATCTGTCCCTTTGGAATTTTCTTTCCTCACAACATTGCTTGTAAGAGGAGTACTATATGGTCCTTATAAGGGTATACAAAGGTGAGATGCTCGGCCTGTTTTTGAGCTTGTCTCAGGCAGTTACTATTTGCTCAGCAGAGGCCTCTGTTGAGCTAACCACAGTTCATGAGAGCACTCATGGGTATTCTCCAGCTCCTCCCCACACTGGGACAGCTATTACTGAGAATGACTAAATATTAACCACAACTACTAGCGTTCTGCCCATCTGCCATCTCCACTGAGTTGGTTTCTGCTGTCATGATGCTGTACTTCTATTGTTTCCTTTTTCATAAATGGGTTCCTCTGTCAGTCAACTTTGGAGAATAACTGCCCACCAAATACACCCTGTTTTCATTGAGTGACTTTAACCTGAAAAAACAGGATGAAAAAAGGAAAACTAACTTTCAACCTGAAATGAACCTATTACTTACGTGAGCTTCCTTACATTTCATCCTCCTTCTAAAGGCAGGTTTTCTTGTACCACCTCTTGCAGTAGCCTCATCTGTTGTGCTGTGCTGTCCTCACCGTGACAAAACCTGAGCTGGGGAGCAGATTCTGCAATATGCTCCCTCTATAGTCATGAGCAAGTAAGCTCTCGGCACCTTTGCCTTTACTCCCCCACCTCAGTAAGAGGCATTTGTCCTGAAGAACACGATGGGATTTTGATCCCGTCATGTGACTGCTGTCCTAGTCTGGAAATTTTAAGGGAAAAGCCTGAAGGATCAAACTCATTTTGTTGATTTAAATGAAAAGTCTGCTCAGCAACAATTTAAAATACCAGTTGAAAAGCCTCTACCTTCAGAGCTTCTGACATTCGATATTGAGGGTCTGACTCTATTAGGATGCAGATTTCATAGCCCTTAATCTTTCCCGTACGCCACTGCTTCATTAAAGGGAAAAAACCCCAACAACCCACACCACATTACACTCTCAGTAATTCTTAGAGTAACAGAGAGTACACTGTCCTGCAGAATTTTTCCCTTTTCTACACAAATACCTTTCTGGAGCATGCCTCTATGCTGAAATCCTCTTGTGTAAGCAGAGAGCACTCCAGGACTTACTGCATCTTAAGCAAGTGAACAAATATTCAACCTTATGACAATTAGGCAGTTGACTCTCCGCCTGTACCTTTCATCTCCGATCTGGAAAAGAAGCACGGTTGAAGGAACCTGTCAGGGGAAGGAAAAAAAAAAAAAAAAAAAAGGAGAAAAGGACAGAAATGGTGACTGGCTAGTGTTGACAGAGGAGCCAGAAACATGGGAGATCAACAATTTACAGGGAAGGGATATTTTTGTTCTCCTTACATTGTTGCAGATATTTCAGCTGAGCTGCATTTCACTTTAACAAAACAGGATTTCTCCCCTATTGCTCTGTGCATTACGGTAAGGAGAACTTTCAGCGATCGCACAGATAACACAGGAAACTTCCCACCATTCTGTATGTCCTCAGGGTGCCAAGGGAGATATCACAATTTCTGTCTCTCACTGGTATTTGCTGTTTTCCCGGACACTCACCAGGAACACCCACTCTTTCAGCAGCAGCTGGGTGGGATAAGGAACACTTTATTCTACTCTGTCCTCCCTTTGCCAGTTAATGAGAGGTTTTGGGTGGTAAAGCCAGGGACATTTTTCTTCCAGTGCTGTTATTCCCATACTGCACACGGACCTGCCTTCCCCTCCTTTTGATCTTGCGCTACTGTATCATATCATCCTTCAGTATCTCAGTCAGCTCCTAAGCTCAGGAGGAAACCAGCAATTCTGCCTCTGGATCTTGTTTTTATATAGGTCTGCTAATCACATGAATATCCTTAGTCTTACAACAGGCAATTTAATGGTATCGTTATTCCCATTTTCAATCTACAGAACTGAGGCACACCATAATTGCTTGGACAGGAGGCTGGGCACCAAACCCAGATTTCCTGTTAAACTCTTCAATGTTCATTCATTTTCTGATACTTCAGTTTTTTCTTTTTGGTCTAAAGTATTTGCATAACAGGTACAAAAAAAGGTATCAGAGCCAAAAACAATTCGATGAAAGCGATTAAATGAAAGTATTTAAATAGATAATTGTGTTTCTTCTTCCATATGACTGTCTTCCTGTACAGTAAGGCAAGATGAGGTTCTTCCTGTGCTAGCAGATGGCTGTAACTCTGCAAAGAGTTACTGAAGTGCTAATATTGATTGGACAAGATGGAACATGTTACTGAGGCAATTGGTCAGGCTAAAGCAGTGATGGCAGCACATGGGATATTATGGATGGTTGAAGTAGCTGAGGATATCTATCTTTCTGTCTATCTACCTGTTTTCCAAGATGTCTATCATCATTGAACTTAGCTACCAAGGAACAATGGCAGCACTTAGTCATCGATAGATAAATACTGCTTATGCCATTAATTGGGGACTGGGTCAGATTTTCCTTGTTTGTACCTTTGCTGCTCTTTTTTTTCCTCCACAGTTGTGAGACAGTAGCATTTTCTCACAGCCTGTATGTGTCGTTTTGGGACTTGGGTCAGTGGCAACAGCATAGCTCTGTGTGTCTGCCAGAGCTTATTCAATTGAGCTCCTTTCCAGGAAAACAAAATAGCCGACTGATGAGAGTTGTTATAAAATTTCAAACCCAGCGCCTTTTCATATCTGGAATATGATTTGGAAGCAGCAGCAGTGTGACCAGTCTGCACAGCTGCTCCTTCACCTGCAGTCAGAAGTGGCTGAATAGCAGCGGGAGTTTCCCAAGCAATACCTGCTGTAAACCCACAACTTCCATGGCTGCGTTTTCTCTATAGTTAGTATTCAGCAAAGAGACTGCAACAGTGCAGAGCTGTGTGTTTGCTGGTATTTTTCTTCTTCAAAGCTTTTGAGAACCCTTTACTGAAGCATATAATGCTGCCTTGAAATTGGCCTCTAAACCACAATTTTGAGAAGAAGAAACACAGGCACTTGGCTGGGTGTTTCTGTCCTGTGCCACAGCTTGCTCGAGTCAGAAAAGCACCCCATCTCCCCCTTCCAAATCTCCTCTCAGCTCAATTCCCGTCAGTCTGTCTCTGATCACGAGACTCCTCTCTAATATAACAGTTTCTCTTTTTTTTTTTCTTTTTAATTTTTACATTACTAGTTATGAGCTCTGGTGTATAGATTTTCCCCTTTCAGTCTAAGATTTAGGCTCTTATATGGTTTTAAACCCCTAGGAGAGTTCATTTTTCATTGCAGAGTCTTACATTAAAGACAGTCTTCCAGGGGTAATGTTGGGAGTAATCATGGTGCCCTCCTGTTTTTGTCTGAAGTGTTCAAAAAGGAGAGTTAGCTAGTCTAAATTAGGCAATGGAGTTTTTGCCTTGACATTTGGGAGGTTAAATTTTGCCTGTGACTGTCAACCTCTCAGAAGAGGAGATGGCATTTGGAGTAATCCAAAACTCCTGCAGAGTTACATTACTGTGGCAGCCAGACTGGAGTAAATCTAGGCTGAAGATCTACTGGTTCAATTACTGCTTGGGGTCAGGACATGCCATAAATTATTAGATATGCAAATGGAAAACTCTGACTGATGATGAAAGAAAGATGGATGGATTTCTTAAATACTCATAATCAGTGCTAAGACTAACTATAGACTGATGTATAGTCATTTGCTTGTAAAAGATTTCTGTTCTTAAATTTTACCTGTGTGCAGGTAAAAGTAAATTATTTTTTGTTTTACGTGTGTGTCATATTTTAAAAATAAACTTAAGAAGTCATTTGGAGGTCTGTTTTGAACTGCTGCTGCAACGCCCCTTAATTTTTAGAAATAGGTTCAGAAAGAAGTTCAGAAAATGCTAATTCTCATTCTGTTCTCACTTACCATAGTGTAAATCTGCAACACTGCTCTATATTCAGTGAAGACACACTGATAATGTATTTGGGAGGAGAATCAGTTCCTTTGCTCTATGGAGGTAGGGTGCGCAAAGAATGCCACAAAACTAACTCAGGTTTGTGAATTTGCTGCAGAGTGCCTGAGTGCTGGTACATGAGAACATGACCTTATCACAACATGAACTCTGTGGTGCTTCAAGAGATTTCTGTGGATAGAAAAGTAAAATGTAGTTAAGATATTACTCTATCACACCTGTTTTTTGCTGTTCCTTAAATACATTATTTATAGTCTTATTTCTCAGTGTGATTAAAGTTGGAAGAATGTGACCCCTACTTTTGTCATGTAGAAAGTCTGCTACATCTATAAAAACTTGTTGAATTTCTCTTGTGGATTATCTCTTTTGGGAGTGAAGTTTTTACTACATGTAAGACAAAATGATTATGAGTGTGAGAATAACGTGAGCTATTCAACGCCACCTGCTGCTGCAAGGGGAAATATATTCCCAGATGCACCTTGACTGAGCAGAAACAGATGCGGAACCATAGGAAAACTTGTTCTGCTTGACAGTAAGTTTGCTTTGCAGATATATATCACAATGCATGAGGGAATATACTTTCCCAAAACTGATGCTAACTTTTTCCGAGCAGTCTGTGAAAGCCAACAGCGTTTCTAAAGGATATACAGCATTCCTCCCCTGGATGGTAGCTTCTAAACAGTTTTCACTGTTGTCACTCTAGATAGAACATTTTTCAAAACTACTACAGGCTTTCTCAAGGCTCCTATTCACAGCCTAAATATAAATCTCTTGGCCACTGCTCTTGCTGTTATTATTATTATTATTTTAATAAGAGTTTGCATGGTGGGGGACGACAACTAGACAGTAAATTGACAGTTACTTAGGTATTCTCCAAGTAGAGATCAGAAATTAGTTCATATCATGCGGTTTCTGGAAGAGAAAAAATATTAGGAAATACGTTTTAGCTAGTTATAATATATACTACCTTGAGACAAAAAAATATTGTCTGTTTATGCAGGTATAGAGCCACCAGAGGCAATGGAATAACATCTGTTTCCTTAAACCTGCAGAGAAGACATTGCAGCTCGCCACTTGAATCTTTTAAGTTCATGGAAGCCAGTGATGTTGTGTGGGTAAGAGTGGCGTGGGTGGTGTTTGAACTGTGATTATTTGATTCTAGCCTGACGCCAATATAATTTGGAAACACCTCCTTAAAGCCAGTGAACCTGTACATGGAGAATCATATAAATGAGGTCAAAGAATCAGATTTTAAATCTTTTCCTACGCAATTCTGACAATCATTTTAAGTTTGTGAGGAGGCTACAAGAAACAACCCAATATGCATAATTTGTAATTTCTGTGTGGAAACACTAATAATAATGAGAAGGAGTATAATTTTTTTAAACCTTTTAAAGATGTTTCATTTCAAATTTTATCTGTTATAACTGTTTTTTTTATATTCATTTTGATCTTATGAGTTCTGCTCTGAATCACTCACGGAAGTATCAAAGTCAAAGTTCAACCAACTCTCCATTAACCAGACAATGTACTCCAAAGTGAATGAAATTTGAGAAAAACATCTGAAATACAGCAGAAAAACAAGCAAACTACAATCAATAATGAACACCATCTCTTAGTTTATATTGTAAAAAAAAAAAAAAAAAATTTTAAAAATCCTATATATGCATGACATAATTTGTAAAAAAGCAACCAAGCAAAAATCCACCTTGGGGAAGTGAAGAACTGAATAAACTGTATTTCTGCTTGACTTCTAGACAGAAACCAAGTGTAAATTCTGCTTAATGCTGTTCAAATCTTCAGTGTTCTAATGAGCATGGTCACTTGGTATCGACTTTGGGTCTGTTTCTGTAGGTTGGCAGGTTTTAGGAAAGAATAATGCTAATTTCACAGAAACATTGCTTTAAAACTTACTAGAAAGATGCTGTAGAGGTTTAGCAGCATATTGGTATATTCTTTAATATTCTTTATTTCTATACCCCAAGCTCCCTCTTGTGCCACTCATTTAATAAATATGAATTAGGTTTACAATATAAAACTGCTATTTTGCAACATAACAATTCAGTGCAAGAAAATAAAAGCATATTTTTCAGTAGTTATAATAATCTGTGGCAAAAAAAAAAAAGCTGTCCACTAAACCTTCTGGACTTGCATAAAAATGTGGTTTATTGATCAGCTGGTAAATATTTTTAAATTTTATCATTATTTTATTTCCATGAAATGGTACAATGGGCCCATCCTCCCAACTTTTGCCTCATTCTCGTATAGAGATTTTTTTAGATTGTCCTCAGTAAAGGGAATTTTTTACAGCTAACCCAAAGTACATTTTACCATCTGGCCCCCTCCCCTCAGTTTGCTTATAGCCAATGACAAAGTAATTATAATGTATTGAATGCACTGTCTCTTCTTTTATTGCTTGTTTCTTTACTGTCGTCCCAGAAAGTTTGTAGTTAAAACAATTTTTACAGCTTTAAAGAACTGAAGCAAATTCATATTTCTAGAACTTCAGCCAGAAGTAACTATATTTTCAGCAGTTGAATTTTCATTAAAATTTACAAAAGACCTCTGCCTTCACTGATTTATTGTTGCATTAGGTAAAACTACACACAGTGTATAAAATACTGTGTTACTCCACTTGTAGTCTGATCTAACATGTTATCAGTGATTGCAAGTACATTTTATAACCCCAGCTGCTGAATCGAAAAAAAGGTGATACAAGCATCAATCTCCAGGATAAAATCAGAGCACTTTCTACCACAGTTTGACCTTAGTGATGCCTTTGGATAGTCTTACTTGTCTAAGTCCTTGCAACAATTACCAAGGGATGGTTAGAAAATGCAGCTTTAATGGTGCAGACTGGAATTACTAGCAGCATCAAAGACTTAAACACTAACCCCGGAGATTTCCAGGCACAGGAAGAATTTGAGGAAACTCTGATGCCACTGCAGGAATGAAATGGAACAGGGCAGACACCAGCCACAGATTTTATTTGTGCTTTTTATTGTCTGCATCCCTGAACTCTGCAGTGTCATTAGCAAATACAAAAAGCTATAAATAAAAAACCAGCTACAGATAACTAGACCTCAAGATACAGTTGACTCCAGCTATTGTTGCCAAATCTTATTTACAGCATGAGGAGACACAGTTAATTACAGGTCACAAAAATGTTAATTTCTGTCATAATACAAGTTATAGTCTAAGAATGAAAAAGCTTATTTTTGGACTGAAATGGTTTCCTCCTAATAGAACTCTGTTAATTTGAAATCCCATCTCATGTTTGTTGACTACAGAATAGGCAAAGAAAGGATAAATGTGCCTTATCAATCTATTTCATGGTCCTAAATATAATAATATTCAAATTCAAATAATAAAACCAATCCATTTTTGGCAAGGCAAAGTACTGAAGGTAAAAAAGAATTAGAGAAGATGATCATAAAAGACTATTTTGATCAATGGCAGTTGTATCTGCTTATAATTAATGCTAAATAATTTTTTAATCAGTACAACAGATTTTTAAAATGTTCAGTCCTGGTGACCCAGAAAGCGAATAAGAAATACACCTTATGAACAAACCTAACTGCTCCCCCCAGGGAAAGAATCACCAATCATTTCAACTATTCTAAAGTACATTGGATAATTATTAAGATAAACATTATGTGAAGGATGGACTTAATTATATTACATATAATCAGACACTGGTCACTCCACAAGTTGTAATTTATTTTCCCCTAATTTGCATTTAACTTCAAAGGTATTTCAGGAAATGTAAAATAACATGATCTGAGCAGTTACAAAGACGATATGCATTTAACTTCAAAACTATGTTTCAAGCTCTTAAAAATAAATAATGTACAATTCCAGGAAATAACACGCTATTCTCATGCAACCTGTAATTGTTGCCGCAAAAATGGTAAACTCATCTTTGGAGGGGAAATATTACAATTTAGGGCAACAGTATTCATCTGGCAGGTCTTACAGAGATATAAGAAAGCAGCAGGCTAATTTGTATCGATACACTAATCTAAATTTATATAGAGAGTCTACTCAGTTAAAAAGGTCATACAACTGTAACTTTATATGGAAAATTAGCAGACCCATTTGAATTAATATCCAACTCCTCCTGCAGATCAGACAGTCTCTTCAGTAAAATGGGAAGGGCTGCAGCCTTCTGTAGTTTGTGTTCATCATCACAACTTTTTTTTTTTTTTTTTTTTTTTTTTTTTTTTGAGGGGGGAACTTCTTCTGAGTTTGAGTCCTTAGTATAGGTTTACAATCCCTATGTATATGAACATATCTAAAAATCCAGCATCTAGGTCAGTACTGAGCTTTCTAAATCCTTAACAAACATCTTTTTGTATCCCTTCATGTCAGATTTAATTGTCCATGGTGAAAGGAAACCCTAATCAGAATTCAAGAGAAGTACTCTAAGACATGTATCTTTCCAACCTGAACTATCCTATGATCCTGTGAAAGCATATAAGGAAAAAAGCAAGTTTTCATCTTATTTGAAACACCAAAACAAATTAAATAATTTAAAGTCTCATTCTTAACTATTGTATGGCTTTTATACAACAGCTGTATAACAGTGAGGTGCAATGAGGCACACTGAGGGAAAAGCTCAGTTCACAAATACCTTATTCCTTTCAGAATCTGGCCCTGAAGGACGATATTTGAGACATAGTATTAAATCATACACTGCTTTTACAAAATTATTTTACAACCTACCAAAAAGATCTGTTTTCTATTCTCTGTTCCATGGTTTCCCCACATATTGCTAATATCTGTTCATTCTACTTAGTTGCCCACCACAGTCAGGAATATTTGTGGGGGCTAAGAGAGAAATAAATTAAGCATACAGACTTGCTGTGCACTGACCTGCACTGCTTCTTCTAAGTAGAAACCCAACGACTGTAACTCTAGTTTTAGTAGTTTACTACACTAATACCAAGCTCAGCTAGATACCTTAGTGAAACAGACCTAAAGCAAAGATCAAGACAAAGAGTTGAAAAGCTACCTGCAGTTACCAAGCCCTTCTGGTTAACTTACATCAGGACAAACCACAACAGAGTCGCAGCCCTTAATTCTTCGAAAGCTGATGTCTTCCCTGGGACTGCTTCCTTCTGGGAACCGTTCGTGGTTATACGGTAAGTTACAATTAGGTCCAAGTCGTGTATAAGCATCTTTATATGTCTTTCACTGGATACAAAGAGGAAAGCCTGGACCCACTGAAGTCAACAGAAGCTTTCCAATGGTTTTCAAAGATGCTCTAATGTCACCCAGAGGGAACAGTTCTGTGTATGCTTCTCAGGTCCACATTTGATCTGCGTAACAGATCCTTTGCAACTGAGATTTCTCTTAATTTGTTCTTGTGTGGCCCTATCTAAACAACAATAATGCAATTCAGACTGAATATTATTTGTTAGAAAGTCTTTATCTGTCATATAAAAAGTGTTAAAAGGAAATTTATTTTCATAGATGATATATGTTTTCATCTAAAAATAACGAGACATTTAAGAAGATTTCTGTATTTCTACACAAAATGCATTAGAATCTTTGAATAAAAGGCTTTATAAAAATGTACTCTACAAAAATTACAGTGACAACAGATTTTTTTTTTTTTTTCCAGCAGTCTTGCAAATATGCATTTGTAGCAGTGGTGGTTATACAGCCGTGCTGGTTTGCACAGCCGTTTAAAGACAAACAGGAAAGCAAGGTCCTTGACCGGCGAAGCTGACAATTTCAATAAGGCTGACAATCTAACCAAAAGTGACAACGGTGTTGTTCAGTGGGTAGGAAGGGCAACAGCAAACAAAGAGAAGGGGAAGAGCGATCTTGCGAGAGCACTATTTTGAAGGAATCCTGAGGAGCACACTGTTGCAATACCTTAGGGTTGGTTTGTTTGCTTTTTAATTTTAGGAGTGCCAAATCAAGGTGTGACTGCCCAGATATCAGCAAGCTGATGCGAAAAGGAGGAATTTTGGCTTGAATGGATAATGACAGAGCAGAGGGAGGACAGGAAGAGCATCTGGTAGAAAATGCATGGGGAGGCAGGACAYAGAATAGCAGCATTTTCTCTCAGGTTTGGGTACATCTGTAAAATATCAAAACATCCTAAATAAGGTGCTGTTGGGCAAGTGCTTGGGAGCGACAGGGATGGTCAGGAATTGCAGCAGTACAAGTGAATACCTATCTTAATGAAGTCTCATACAATTTTTGCAAGAGCCTTTTAGAGAAATCATAGCACTCGGTTCTTAGAGGGCCAGTTTGGCACAACTGCTGCTTACGTAGGAAACCATTCCTATTATTTCCTGCAGGTCTAGGAGTGAAATTATCTGCTGCAGTAAATTCACAAGTTTTGCATTTGTTGCTACTGTGACCAAAGGTTAATGTTGCATTGGTTGACTGAATCGAGACCACCAGTTGCCTGTTACATATTTTTGTGGTCTTACTCATACRTTTGATTTCAGCAGGTTTTGAGTAATCTAATTCTCTGAATGTTAAATGAAAGCCATGGATGCAAGAGATTAAGTTTTGTTACTGCAGAACAAAGCAATTTCACAAATAATTTTCTTTTGTAGCTGATTGGGTCACTGAGGGTGCAGCCAGCCAGCACAGGCGGTTTCTGGCTGTAAACATGCTGAATGACCATCCTCCCAGCGAAAACACAGAGAAGGAGGGAATATAGCAGTCTTGAACAAATACATGACATTGGATACAATTTTTTAAAGAATTTCCTAATCCAAATGCTCAATAATATCCCACAAAACTTTGCTTTACTTTAAATACTCCACAGGACTTGAATGAAGGCCTCTTTTATGCGTTTGTCCAAAACCGAGAGTAAAAACCTGAAATTCTTTAAATTGATACGCTATTGTGTGGCTGTGCTCCTACTCAGAGTAACTAATTGGATAATTTAGCCATAAAACTGACCTAAACAATGTCACTCTGTTGAAAGCTCACCTTTCTGTCAAGTTGGCAGTGAGTTAATTCGAATGATTTGAACCTGTGCTTGCAAAGTTGTGCCTGAGCAGGGTCAGGGAAAGCAGCTGCGTGGGACAGGGGCGAAAGCGTTAACCAGAGATGTTCCATTTGAGAGCACAGGTCTGCGAGCTTCCCACTGAACTATAAACTTGCTCTGCAAATGCCAAAATAAAAAGCCCTAAACTTTTCTCCTGAAAATATGGTGAGGCTGTGTTCGTTCCAGCAGGTGAAGAATGGCAATCACTGAGGATGAGGAGGTGCAGTGCAAGAGCCAGAAAGCGAGCCTGCGAGGTAGAGGGAGCAGGCTATTTCTCTTTGTTATCGAGTGAAATGACTCCACAAATATGACAATAAATCACTGCAGGAATCAATCTGAGTGGAGGCAACTGCTCCATGCTGATAATGCATCAATCAATATTTAATGTTTACACTTTAATTAATCTGCACGTAGGAAGCATTCTTTCAGTGACAAAAAAGTGATGAGAAATAAAACACCTTTTATATCAAACGGCGACGAATGGCTGCCTATCTGTTAGGCTTTGATTGGGCCCTCAATTGATCATTGCAGCCTTTTCGATTGCACCAGTGTGCAATGTCACATTTGGGTATAAAACAAACACAGTCTCTGTGAAGGAAGGAGAGGGAGCTTCTGAATCTGCTTTTGAGTGATTACAACTTAATCAGAACAAAGAAAGACTGATAGCAAAGTATGAGTTCTTTGAAAAGACTGGGCAGAAGCAAATAAAATAAAAGATTTTCAACATCTGCATCAATGACACCTATCTGAACAGATTTTTACTGTGTATTACAATTATTGATACCTACTAAGGCTTTGTATAGAAAAACAATTCAGATGTTGACTGGCAAAACTGCCTTCCCTTATCAGAGCTACCAGCGGAGACTGACGATCAGTTTATTTTGTCGCTATTCTGTATGGCAGCGAAGTGCCAGGTGCTGTACGGACACAGGAGAAGTCACAATTCCTGCCTCAGAGTGTTTTTCCTCAGTGCTCTGTTTAACCCTTGTAAACTCTAGTTTCTTCTTCTTTTTAAAGGGCCTGATTCATTGTTCATTGATGTCAACTGAATGACTTCTATTGACTTCAGCGGGCATTGCATTAGTCCATAGATGAATGGTATTGAAAGGCATAGTGATGAAAGACAAATGAAAAGACAGTGATACTAGACCAGTAATGTTCAATTATTCCTTTAAAAAAAGAAAACTACAGCAGTACGTTCTCCATACATAACTAAAGCTTTCCTATGATTATTTCTAAAATAATTGTTTGAAATGTACAAGCTTTTCACATAATAAATGCAATAGTCTTTATTCAAAAAACACAGAGAGCTTAGCTTTCTAGAGCTTAGCTCAATTTAAATGATTAGAGATCTGAATCTAGATACAAAATTGCCATAAACTTACAGAGGGTAGAACCCAGGGAAATTTTACGGTATTTTGTATGTCACACTTAAGTCATTTTGCAGAGCCTGTCACAAAGTTAGGATCATGCAAAGGACCTATGCAAATGTCAAATCATTTTAAGCTTTTAAGTAGACCTGCTACTAATTAAAAAATAATTACAATTCCCCCCCCCACTGGAGAACTTCTGTTGTTTTACTGGTCAACAAATAGGAGGATTCTACTTAGGATCTAGCGACAACATGTTGCCGAAATGCCTGCCCAGATTTGGAACTGCATAGTTTAGGGTGCTCTGACTGCTGGCTTAGGCAATACTTGAACAAAACCAGAAATAACATTATGGCATAAAGTCATACACTAGACAGAATTTGAAAATATTAATCCTTAATCCTACAAACAAGTTTTTGTTTCACTGAGACTGGATGATCTTTCTCTGCGATTCACAAAATTTTTCCGGCTATTCCAAAAGTTGAAGGCACTCAGAAACACACTCCTAAGACTGCTGGCATTTTTGGATACCAAGAGCAGCAAAGTATTTAAAGCATGAATGACATCAGAAGACTTCCATTTATTGGTCAAAAAGTTTTGAAATATAGTAGCATACAAAAATTGGAGGAAGTGTTCACAGAGGAAATGAAAGAAGATGAAGATGACATTTAAAATGCAATAATAGAACTTTAGCTAACTTTTTACTTCTTATGTTTACTTGTCATGCCCACTTATTTTTTTCCACAGAACTTTGTATGTAGATAAACAAAACCCCAAAGATTTCATTAGCTCCCTAAAAATGGAGACAATGCCTTCTCACTAAAATCCATAAATAGCTTTTCAGCAGACTTTACTAACATACACACACATCTCCACACAAAGAGTTGAGTCTGCAGTTTATCTTTTCCATAAAAACTTCTTCCCCCTTCTGTGCAAATCAGATGAACAAGCTAAAAAAAAGGGCAAAGTCAAAAGAGAGGAATGCTCTATTGTAATGCATGATCAACTACAAATATTTATAGAAAAGATGAAAACACTACTGTGTGCACATCAGGATTGCCCTAGGACAGCTTTAACATGCATAGTTAATGTTTATGGAACAAAACCAACTTACTGAATGTGAAATCTTCATTTTCCTCATATGCACCCAAAGTAAAAGTAAACTCACCAAAAAAAAAAAAAAAAACAAAAAAAAAAAAAAAAAAAAAAAAAAAAAAATTACTTGCTTGATAAAATCCTGAGGGGACAATACAAAGCACTTGTGTTGTCACTGGTAGGCAGAAAAACTCACAGTTGCATTTTCTGATGATTTTTTTCTCCAGCTGTATACAGCTTGCTGCACACAACTGGAATAGCAGCCCAACCTGGAAAGCCAAATCCCGGCCCCTATGAACTTCAGTGTCTTTGGAGCCCCAGAGCGCTGCATGGTTTGGTCTGCAGCGACAATCCTGACATTCAGGGAGCTAGGTCCCATACTGTGGTTTTAAAGCCCCGTTAGCGGGACTTCTGAGAACACAAGTCCGTAAGGTTCTTTGCTACATAGTCAAAACATTTCAGCTAGCAAAGCCTACCCATCAGGTGAGTTCCCAGGTCTAATCACTGTCTCAAACTGTCAAGCCCAAGCACAAGGGCACTCTCCCAGCATCACTTCTGGCTCCAGTTGTTGGCATTAGCCCAAGTACTTCCACCCTAGTTATATAAGGAGCACCCAGTGAGATCTAAGAGTACAGGTCCCTATTTAGCAGCAGGGCTTAGGCTACTTTTCCACCTCAGCCTTGTCACAGCTGCCTGCTGCATAAAAAGAGACTGAAATGTACTAAAAAAAACCTGGAAGACTAATAATTCATTAACCTGACAAATGAAATGTAAGTCCTATCGATCAAGAGTAGAACTTCTTGGTTATAAAGGAAGCATATATTATTCTGACAGTATTTTCACAAGATAAACTGAAGTTACAAAGAAGGCAACCAATTTGATTCAAATAACTGTCTCTCCTCAGAAACACTCATGATTATAGTCATCAAGCACAAGTTGGTAGGGTAGTGTTACTAGCCCCGGTTTTACAGATTTGGATAACGGCATAATATCTAGGAATCGGGACTGTATCACTCTCACAGCTTTTCTGACTGCTGATCCTATGGAAAATGCTAAGCAAAAAACCGACTCCTGCACCACTGAATCATGATACTGCTAAATGCCAGCATGGAAAGATGTGTAACGACAAACACACACACAAAAGAGAATCTCTTCTCTCTTCCATCCCTAGCACTGAAAAGCTCAGGGCTTATTGTACAGCTAATGAGAATAAACACACTTGCAGCTGGCCGTCCACCACCTGTAGAAGGTAAAAGTCAGCCAAAAACCTACAAGACTCTCCAGTTGCGGTGAACGGATGGAAACCAAGAGTGTGGCTCAGATTCAGGTCCTAGACTAGTTATAGCGGTATAATACTGGTGCCAATAGACCCACTTAAGAGTGGAGGGCTCAGAGCGAGAGGCAGTCTCTGGTATTCTGTGATGGTAAAATATATTAGGGCAGGCATCAATTTACCTTGGTTAGTTATGTTTTTGGTTATGCTGTATTTTGGTGCCCAGGGGCCTAATTTATAATTCTAATAATAAAATGTATTATGAAGTAAAAGCCAAGCACATGCAGGTTCTAATTCTATTTCCTCTCAAAGGAAAGAGCTAAGCTGTTAAGCTCCAGGTTCTTTCAACATTTCCTATTTGCGACAAACACAAAAATCTGAAATCAGTGATGTACCACTGCAAGCCTTTTACAAAGTTCAGGTAGAGCAAGTTAAATATCTGTCTGGTTTTTTTGTTGTTGTTGGGTTTTTTTTGTTTTTTTTTGGTTTTTGTTTTTTTTTTTTTTTAAATCCCCAGACAATGTTTCTGGTACCTCAGTATCACAGCTGTCACAATGCCTGGTTTTGCAGGTAATCTGAAGTTACAGAGAAGCAAACCAATCCAGTTTAGACATCCTCCCCACCTCAGAAAAATTACCATCCCTAAGCTTGCGGGGTAGTACTTCTACCTACATTCGTACAGAGAGAACGTACAGGTCATCTGAGGGATCTCCCCAGTTCTCTAAGGATGGAGAAAATCCTAATCCATTTAGCAGAGAGACTTTTACTCTGGTTTGGTTGTAGAAGTTAACTGAACAGCCCAGCTGTTAATGTTATACTATATGTGCCCTCATTTGCACATAAGAACTGGGGGAGAATGTTCCATTATTTCCTTCCCTCCCAACCGGAGGGCACGGCGCCCTGTGCCAGGCCCAAGCAGGCTGCTGGTGCCAGTTCTCCAGGTCCCCTTGCTGAATGCACTTACTGGGACAGATTTAGTACGACAGAAAAACAATTTGTATRTATGTGGGACCGAGTTAATGTTAACAGAAAATTAAGTTTAATGATTCAGATTGTCAGTAACTTATTTAAAAAATATGATATCAAAGAGCAAGCCTAGCAATTGTATCATTAATAGTTTTTACATTATGTAGTATTTATGCTATAAACTTAAGTTTTAATAAAAAAAAATCACTGCAGTCATTTTCACTCTAGTTTCCACTGATTAATGTTGATATTGACAACAAGGTAATATTGTTCATCTTATTTAAGCTGAATAAATAATGAAGAGGAGTTAATAAGAATACAGATACCAAACCTAACAATGGTCCTTAATCTTATGAAATTGTTCTTTACTCACGGCAGCAGCCAGTCTCACTAATGTCAGTGGCCCAAATTCTGCAGTCCTTAATCACATACCGTTACCTTCAGTAGGAGTTGTTCTCAATTTAGGATCAAAGACCGTAGTTCGCTGGGGCCACTCTTTCAAGGGAGGATCGGGCCCAGACTTTTAATAAGGGGTTTGGTGGCTTACAAAGAGGTGATTAAGATCTTCCTTTGAAAAACACAAAATGTAGAGTTCTTCTTTTGGATTATAACAGCACAGATAGCCATAGCTTGTGGATTTCAGAGTATTAACTGCTAATCCACAAGCGAACTGAAAGGTTTTTGTTTGTTTGTTTTGCTATTACAGTATTTAGTTAAACTTGTCAACCTTCAGTTCTCAGTAAGTCATATTTAAGTTTCTAAGCAAAATATTTTATTTAGGGAACTCAAAGTTTCTGCAAGTTCTTGTTCTTTTTCATATATTCCTCCCCACTGCCCTGAACATCTCTGTGAATATGTCCAAGAGTTTGAGAGATTTCCTGGTTATATGCAAAACCTAGGGTAGTTTTTTCTTGTTTGGTTTGGTTTTATTTAATTAAAAGCTTGCACTTATTCCTGAGAACTCAAACCATGAAGTTTTGGAAACTAACCCACAATTTAAAAGTTTCTATTTTCCTTAAGTGACATTCAAGGATTGCTGTTTGTCAGTGACAAACAGAAAGTACTTAGTATAATTATTATAGCACCTCAGTAAAAATCAGATTCTAGCCGTAGGTGATTGCAGCTATAAAGTTTCCAGAATAGGAACAATGAGCCCTATGAAACTAATGAAAAAAATCGCCAACTTCCTCACTCCAAAGTCTGACTTTTACAAGGACTCCATTTCTTCCTGGTTGCCAAAAATGAACAGTTTATTTGAATCTAGCTTAGGTCTCCAGGAAAACAATTTTAATGTAAAATTGAATAATGTTGCACCAATGACAGGATAATTAAGTGGTTTCAAAATCGAGCAATATTTAGGTGCATTTACTGTAGCATGCCCCAATAATGAAAATAAAGAAATCATATTCTAATGGTAGCATAGCTAAAGATGATAAATATCCAGATGTACCCCTTGCTGTATCACTGTACTGTAATCAAATGAATTAGAAATCTAATGACTACTTTGACACAAACAGGTATTTAATATGCTGAAAATGTACCAGATTTCCCCCCTCAAGCATTAGTAAAATCCCCAAGAAAATTAAAATCCAGGTCATAGCTAAATTCCT
Source organism: Phoebastria nigripes (assembly GCA_035582835.1). Lineage (NCBI taxonomy): Eukaryota > Metazoa > Chordata > Aves > Procellariiformes > Diomedeidae > Phoebastria > Phoebastria nigripes. The sequence goes on along the minus strand of JAYKAV010001000.1, from coordinate 1,688,223 downwards.
TTGAAACTGGGATTTAAATTAAAAAAAAAAAAAAAAAAAAAAAAAAAAACTAGCATTAGAGATTTCCAAAAAAAAAAAAAAAAAAAAAAAAAAAAAAAAGAGTTTAGTCACTGTAAGAATTCTTTGTGCTGTTACATTTTTATAAGGTTAAAGCTAAAAATAAGATCAAAATCTTTTTGGAGGTTACATTAAAAAACAGACCAGGTGTGTTCAGAAACCCATCACGCATATGCCTGTTAAACAGATGCCGACCAATAAATTAATTAAAGCTACTCTCCTTTCGAATGAGAAAAGAGGAAAGAGCTGTTAGGGACATTTATGGGGTGACGTTCTCTTGACTGACAAGTTTTTCATGCTTGGCCTCTATTGTACAAGTCACTGATACTTCTCAAACATTTTTCTGAAAGGGAAATGAAATCGCTGTCTGTCTGTAAAGCAGAGAATTTAGTAACCTGTTTCTAGGTAGTTGGATCGTCGCTAGAGAGAGATGGCATGGTGGTTTGTCAGTCGTGAAAAGTGAACACGGAAACAAGGTTTTGACACTGACCTGATGAAAATCCCTGCTAGTAATTCCTGCCATAGCACTCAAAAAATCAGAATTTGCATGTGAAATATCTCACTCTCCTTAGAATGCTATACTTCATTGTGACAATTAGCATCTGAGCTGATCAAGTCAAAAAGTATCTTGTGCTGACCATAAATCCTACTATACTTATAGGACCTGGAAAAAATAAATAGAAAGGAATTTGAGGAACAGTAAATGGTCCTGAAAGGGCTACGTGACTCCTTGAAACATAAGCTTCTCTAGCACTTTAAGGGCAAACAACATTCATTTCTACATTTCTTCTTCCAATTACACAAATTTCATTTTTTGGAAACCACACAATTGCTGGAAAAAGGAATTAGTCGGTGTAAGGGGTTATTAAACATGGCATTCACCCACTGCTCCTACACAGAAAAGGCAGCCCTGAAAAAAACAAAGCTGATTAGTATGAAAGGCAGCTAACCTAAAAACTAAAACTTGAACTGAATGGTGTGTGCTAATCTTTCTCAAATACACTTATGAAAGCTAAATTTGCTGGTATTTGTCATTGCTATGCAGGCTAAGTGTTCATGTGAATGATATCTCCTCAGTTCTGAGCAAACCAGTAAAAACCAAGGAATTCTGTCCTCACTGGTAATTTTCTGAATCTCCTGTCCATCTACAGCTGCTTGAATAGCAAACGCTTCACAATCCAGGGTCATTTCTGATAAACTTTGTTAAAAAACTGCCATTCATTACTGGCAATTTCCTTAATCCTCAAGTTGCTTGTAAGGAAAAGATTGAAATTCTGTGTTATATATTTGCTCTACTGGGTCTACAATCAAAATAACTCAACATGTTAGCCACATTAATAAAATACTTGCCAGATCAAAATCTTAATAGCCAGTTGTAGACTTGCCATTGTTTATTGATGTTTATTTGCCAGCCTATCTGGAGACATAAGGCAAATCTTAATAGCTCTGGCCACTCATTAGCAAAGTACCATGGAGTCCTAATCCCATAAAGATATTAAACTATTTTTCCTTACAACAGCAACAAATGGAGGGAATTCTCATTACTTATTAAGATGTGGTACATTCTTTGCATATTGAGTTTCTTCTTATACTTTGAACTCTTATCCCTCATCATTCTATTTCTGAGGCTAAGATCAAAGTAGATCGGCCTTACAGAGCTACAGATGAGTGGCCGCCTTTCAGAGAATATTAATGCCCTCTTGAAGAGCAAAGCTGGGAAGGAGGTGTAATCCCTTGAAGAGAGAGCCCTGTGAGCCTAGTCATACTGAACAACTGTAGCATGCTCGCTGGATCAGCTGTTAAAGAGCGCAGCCTTGCTGAGGTGGAGCTGCTTATCCAGTTTAACAATGTGGCCCAAATCTCAAAGCAATAGCGAGACTAAGTCTTTTTTGGAACTAGAGAATCGTGTAAATGTGGATTCTGGCAGACTGGCACAGAGAAACGTGTTTTATAGCGAGAAAATAATGCGACCAATTTTGTATTTTGCATTGCAAAATTTTCTGGTCTTTCCGATTCAGACTTGTGACTTCTCTAGTTTTAGTCTTTACTTCTCACTACCTCACCTACTCAAGGATTGGTGTTATTGATGAGCTTGTTGGAAGCAGGCAAGACAGTGTCCCCCTTCAATCTTCCATTTCCAGCAGCGATCCTGCCATACAGGGTTTCTTTCTTGCCTTCAGATTGCTTGCAAGCCTTTTAAAGGGGAATTACTTTAGACCCTTGTTAAAGGTAAGAGTAAACATGCTAAGTACTAAGACATTCAGTGGGTATCGTTATATGAAAAGAAGAAATGTTATATTCATTACAGAGGAAAATCTAGTAATAAAAAGTATTACCTGCATTTATAGCCCTTGTAACCTAATTTTTGTGACAAAGCAAAGAAGTAAAAACATTCCTTTCTGCCTTTCAGTGACCCCTATAAGAAACCCCCCATGGAGTCATTTAGGATAGTAATTTGAGTGAAAATATAGGCAGCCTTTACTTTGCTTGCTCTTCTTAAATTAATAACCCTTACCAATGATAAATCTGAAAGTTTCTAAAGACATTTGCAAAAATGCCCTCAAATTAGTAAGCAATTAAAAGAAATAAAAACTTAAAAGACATTTTCCACAACATAAAAGAGTGACAGAACACGGAGCTGTGTTGTTCAAATGTTAAAACTGTACATAAAATACCCCTTCAATATATGCTGCCAGTAAAAACCAAGGCAAAGCAGGTCATTAAAATGTCAGACTTGGGGCAGAGTGGAAAAAATGCTGTGTTTAAAAGTAAACATGTAGACCTTTTATAATTATTTCCCCTTAAAGTTAACTGTTCAAAAAAAAAACCCAACCAAAACAAACCAAAACTAAACCCCAAACAAACAGCTCTGCATCATCAGGATGAAGAGTCAAACTCCAGTCCTAATCTTGTTCCTAAGTGAACCTAGGGAGACTTTTTGGGTCTTTATGCAGTCTCTGGATGTCAGCTTTGTGTATGAAATGTCATTTTCCTTTATCCAGTTTTTCTAAAGCAAAAACAGAGTAATGTGTTCATGCCATTAATATCGATGTCGTGTTTATGCTAAGGCCGAACATGAATAACGGGAGCATTAGAAATCTTGGGAGCCCCATGTGCAGCAGGAGAACCCTTGGKAAGATACTGAGGTGCCACGCACAGCCTCGTGCTGGCAGGGCTTGCGCTGACTGACGGAAAGACTTTCACATTCGCTCTTGTGACGATGTTAGTGTCCAAATGCAGGATTTTAGCACTGCTGTAAAGAGATCGGGCTAGAAAACTGTGCTCAATCCTTTCTCCTCACATGAACTAAAACTGCCCATTGAAACTGGTAGAAGATTCAGTTAGCATAAAGGAGACGCTATGCGAGTTATGGRGGAGCTGAAAGCCATACTAATGCTAATTCGTTGAATTAATCTGTTTTGCAGTCCAGTGCAGATGAACCAAGACAGTAAAAGGAAAATCAAAGTCTGTACCTTCAGATATGAAGTATGTTGCAGTACTGAAAATAAAAAGGTTGTATTCTGCTGTCACTTTTCCTATTTCCAAGCTTTTTGAACCAGTAACAAAGACCGATATCCTTCTGACTCATCAATCATTTCCAGTTTTTTTTCCCTCCTACTGGAAGAAAAGTGCATCATGGCCCTGAAGAAAAAATTTTCCATCTCACTAATTTTGTGTATTTTAAGCAAAGTGTCTGCATATGAAGTCAGTATAATATCTGCACTGTGTCTTTTACTGAGCTGCATTCCTAAACTGTGTCTAAAAGGTGGCAATGCCCTAGTAACGACTCCCTCCAGCAGGCACAATTCCACATTAACTGGGCTACTGTGTATCTGAAAAACACCGCTGATGCACACAAAGTTATTCCAGACTAACTTTGGTTTAACCAAAAAAAGGTAGTTGGCTCATAAAACTCAGATAAATTTAATGATTAGAAAATAAAAAGGTTGTACCCTCAGGCAGTTTCTGGGACTCCCACTGAAGTCCATGCAGAAACACAGGTATCTTATTTTGTCCTCTAATGTCTCCATATCTCTGTTCCCTAAAACTAACAAATACCACCACTGAAAGTACAGGTTGACACATTTACAATCAGCGATTAAAACCAACATTCTTCTGGTTTCCATCTGATAAGAGCAGAGCTCAAAGTGGAGAGACAACGGAGAAACACAAAATAGCACTGAGAGATTCAACTTTTATTTCACTAGTCGTTTTTCTTTAAACTAGTTTCTACAATGCAAATATTTTTAAGTTGGGAAAAAAGCCTGTAATCATGATTTGAGACATGTTATACTCAAAATACACAGACCATGGGAGAATATGAATCTTCATACTTATGCTTTCTTTTTCTAGTTTCTGGTATTTCACATAGGATAATCAACTATATCGGGAGGAGACAGAGCAGTGGACTAGGTTTTAGACTGGTATAATTGACTCAGCAGAAAAATAAAGACTTACATCTTTAGACAGCTGTGGTTCCACGACTGTTAATAACAGATCTGTTACGATCAATACTTCCTCAGTATGTACGATCAGTATTTCTTAGTCATAGGCTTACAACGGCAACTCTATGAAAACAGCCAAAGCATACCGTATATGTATTTTTTGCCAGCTTTACTGTTTTCATTCYATGATAAAAATGATGAGTAATACTTAAAAAGGATTAAAATTAGATGTTGGAAAGATGGTTTCTAGTCATGCATAAAGCCTGCAAGTAAAAAGTCAAAATTTTTTTAAACAAATTTTGAACCAACGGGGTGGCTTTAGTCCACTTCAATACTTTGCATCATTTCGTTGTACCATATTGATCCAGTAATATGACCCTAAAGCCAGGCTTCATGTATCATGGAACCCGTGGCTTGTGACCTATGGCTTTGATGAAGGCAGCACACCATGAACCTGGAGGGCTGGTACTTAATTAAAATGGTAGGTTTGAACCCCATTTCTTTTCCTATTATCTACAAATATTCAGGATGATAATCCCAGTTTAATAAGATTTACTAGTCTTAAGACACCTCTGGAAGTTCTTATTTCCTTAAAGGTAAGCAAAAATCTTATTTTTACCTGCATTCTTTATGCAAAATCATCTTCCATTAATAGTGGGGATTCCAGAGCTGGGAAGTAGGTTTCGTTTTAGATTCTTCAACCTAGATAAAAAGAATGGAATAACTTTCTCAGGAAATACTAGCTTGCTTGCAGTTCATTGTGAGAATGTCGAAAGCTGGTTCTTTGCTGATTTATTATATAACTGCTGTTACTGTCTTCCTGGCCACAGGCTAAAACCAGCAGCCAATTCTCCATTACCAAACTACCAAAAAAAATGCAGTTTGAAAGAACGCATTCAATATTTCAGAGATTTTAAGATCTTCAAAAAGACTTATCATGAAATCCTGTGCCATATTCCAAGGAAATCCCTTAGAAAGATGCTTTTCATGAGTATTTGGCTTTGATTGCTCAGGAGTTCAGGGAAATTGGTCTTCCTGCTATATTTCCAGAGCACAGCCTCAATTGACACCCAAACGGAAGCAACCTGCTCAGAGCCCTCAGATCTCCACATACCTAATTTCTAGACATCCAGCAGCAAAAATATACCTCCCCGAACACCACCTATACATATTTTGAGATTTAAGAGCACATGATAAACGTAACATTAAATACCACCCACACTCCACCATCACAGTCTTTCTTCAGGGTTCCAAGCTCCTATAACTTAGCGATATAACCAGCACATAGCCCGAGAATGAACTATAATAAGTCATGGACATCAAGCTACTTTGTTGTTGTTATAATTTCAGAGGTTTTTTTCAGAGAGCTAATCAGCAAGGTCTCTAGGAGTCTTCTCCTAGAACTCCCATTTCCTGGAAGTTCCTTTTCACATTCTCAATTCTGGTCAACTCTGAAGATTGTGGGCCTGGTTTTTTTTAATTGATGGTTTGCCTTGTACTCAAACTGGCAGGGCTGCTGGAGCAAAGAATCACACCTACCTTGCCAGCAGGTATTTGTTTCCCCAGGGTTGCCCCCTGTGCTGCAGAAGGGCAGGCATTCCTATGGCAAAAAAAAAAAAAAAAAAAAAAAAAAAAAAAAAAAAAAAAAAAAAAAAAAAAAAAAAAAAAAAGGGGGGGGGGGGGGGGGGGGGGGGGAGATGACTAAGTATCAGCTCTTTGACCAGAGACTGGACAGTCAGCAGACTCTCTAGGCAGGGAAAACTGCAGCATGGGAAGACAATGCAAGACACCTGTGCTCACTAACCTTTTAACCCAGCACAGCTTGTCTGCCCACAGCCGCATGTAATCTGTCTGATTTTCCCCAATTACAGAAAGGGATAGATTAGGAATAATTCAAATGAACTGATCGGCCAGCAGAACTGGGGGAGTTGCAAGCTTCTACCAATGGATGGTGATAAAACATTTTCAATCAGAACAGCTGCTTATAGATGTAACATTTGGCATTAAGAAAAGATGACTTGAGCAAACCCAGGCTGCCTGCAGTATTTTAGAAAAGTATTTTAGACATGATCACTTGTGCCAGAGGACACGTGGCATTGTATCGCTACAATCAGTGGTATGAGCTGTTCATGGAAACATCTTTAACTGGCACAGTTACACCTGGAAAATTGGGCAATTCACACCTTTACTTTCTCTTCTGTGTTAACTCAGTCATTCTGTTTCTCTGTGCCGGAGTCAATAGATCTTACAAAGCAGCCCTGTGTCCTGCAAGCCGCTCGACAACTTTAAACGCTGTGCTGAGGTGTAGATCTGTAGATGCCTTCCACTTGTTTCTTGCCCTCRGATTGGCGGAACACTTTCTAAGAAACAGAAGGATCTGATTTACCTTCATTTATGTTCTCATTACAGCTCTGAAGTTTGAAATCAGTATTTCGAGGCAATGGTTAGAAATCTAGCAGCATTCCTGTATGAGCTGTCATCACCACCTGCACTGCCATTGACTTCTTCTTAACTGATCCAGTTGAAAAATAACCCAGCTGAAAAAGAAAGAAAAAAATTGTTAGATTAGTTTGAGTCCAGTTCACTGTTACTGTGCAAACGCTTCTGTTGGAAGAAGGCAGGAGAAGCAGCAGGGGCCGAAGCTGCTGCAGAAATGTGAGTGTAGCCACATTCCCTGATATTTGAGTAGACAGCCAGACTGACTTAAAGTAAAATGGTTTTAGGTGGATTCTAATCTTTTTTATAATCATCAATTTTTTCACATTCCAAATAGAACCCATCCACAGAAATGGTGTTTTTCCGGTGGATCTGTTCACACAATACTTTTTGTTGGCAGCTCATTTCTGTCTTAGTCATGTTTTCGTTTTTTCTTTAGCAGATGTTTACAATTACTCCTTAAAATGTTTCCATTTTCTGTGATCATTGAATGTGAATGAGGTGACATTTTTAAAAATAATTGTAGCTTTTTCTGGCCAGAAACCATGTTGTTAGATTCAAATAGTCTTTGTCTTTTAAACTGTGGTAAAGGTCTTATATCTTTGTAACAGCAGCATCTGCACTAGTTTGCCTATTCTTTTTTTGCCAAAATCAAAGTGTTATTTGTCATTATCTGACTGTATCTTGTATCTGGTAATCAGATGTGTATATGTCTTTTTATTTAACCTTAAAGACACGAGGCCTATTCTCCTGAATTTGTGCTTGAGGATTTCTTGGGAGGACTGCAGAACAAATGGTATTACAGCAGCCCAAGCTTCTGAAATGCGAAGGAAGGTTTCTTTGCTTTTCTTTCAATCAGTTTTTTCATTTGTTTTTATTGACCTCAATTTAGATCAAAGTTCTCACAAATAATTGCCATGTTGCCAACACCTGCAATTACGTTGCAATGTTTGTAACGCTTCAAACGTTCTTCAAAAACCCATTTCTGGGAGTCATGCAAATTTTTGAGAAAGCTCATCTGTTTCTTCTTTTTTCTTCTTTTGTTTTGAAAAATAAGATTTCCATTTGCAGAAGTAGTATAAAAATATGCCATACATTTACCATAAAGGCTCAAAAAAGAGTGCCACATATATATTTTAAAAGAACACTTTTTTTTAATGCAGTCTCGTGACTTTTGGAGTGCTGACTCACGATTTTTGCGTGCTTGACATCAGCAATACCACAACTGAGAGAAAATCTTTGTGAAAGATTCCTTTCTAGTCCTCTTGAGACAAAGGGATCCTCCAGGAAAAAAAACAGAGAAACAACTGTTTCTTATTCATGATAGTTCTCAGTTAAAAACAAGCACAAAACCCAACTTTAAAGCAAACAATCTAAAATATCTGCCAAACCATTCCTGCTTGCTTTCTTCACTATAAAGACTCAAACAAAGGTACAAACACATTTTTTTCTTTTCTTTGGTAGGATGGTATTAAATCATATAATGTATGAAAATGAAACTTCCAGTATGATTTAATATTTTTCAATAAACAGCTTCTTTTAATATGCCAGATTCGTCCCTCTTTCTTGTCAAGCAGGAATTCTGGCATTAGGGACAGACAATGACTTTTTCATTAATGATCATATGTTATTTTTAATTATACTGTGTATTTTTTTAGCTTCCATAAAAGAAATGTAACAATTTTATAATTATATTCCTTCTGCCTAATTAAAAAATGTTTTCCTTTACTAGGAATAAAGTACTCTGAGAGGAACATGGAAATTTCACTGAAAAAAAATTTAGAGACTTTTTGCTATTAAATGAGAACTTTGGCCCACGAGTTAATGCACTTTCATTGCAGTACACTAGTTGATCCGTGATCTCAAGCTTCTACTTGTTGAAAACAATTACAAATATTCCCTATTCCTAATAATACAGAAGGTAATCAGTAGCTATCATTAACATTGCTGATAGTAGTAGTAGAGGGAATATAGTAATATATTATACTAACAGTAAAAATTTGATTCTGGAAGTGGCTGGTTTAGCAGTCAAAACTAGACTCCTTTATCAAGCAAAACTTCCAATTAATTCCAAAAAGTTTTTCTACATTAAGACTCGAGGACAAATTGCTTGTGGGTGGGATAAAAATGGTCGGTATGTGCCTGTATTAGAATAAATATTTTTGGCATAAACTCTTTCAGAGGCAAATCAGGTCAAAGGATGATTTACAAAACTGTCATTGTCATATGGCATTAATTTGATAGCTCATTTCAATTGACATCTGTGAGAAACAGTTGGACATGCTGTTTCTCTTGCATTAACCAGACTTTTTGATTAATTATGCAAAGCTGAAAGCAAACAAACAAAATTAGACTGAAAAGTAAAACTATACTCAAGTAAAGGTACACATTATCCAGCTAAATTCACACTACAACTGAGTCTAAATCTGCACTGTCCTATGAATTACCTTTGAATAGCAAACACCATCAGAATCATCATTCATAGASTGCTGCTCAGCACATAATATGAAACCTTCTCCAGCACCATAGATCACTCCTTTTTTTCCACCCATTTGTGCTACGTAGACATGAAAAAAAAGACTAGTACTACTTCTAAATACTTCTAATATTTCTAATACCATTACGACTACAATTATTTCCTCACCATTAGTCTTTCAGAACAATATTGAGATCACAGACAATTTAAGTATCTTGTTCACAAAGTTGGATCTACTGAATAGCAGACTATAAAATATGTTATTTGATCTACGCTGCACCAGTCCTTTAGCTGATCACAAAACTCAYGCTGGGTCTCTCTAAACATCAGTAAGCATAACACTAATTTAAGAATGCCAGAGCATCACTTCATAACTGCTCCTTAATAATATTATCCCATATTTGTAGTAACTCTTTGTAATCCCTGATTTACCCAGAAACTCAATTTTTCTGTTAAATTCAGTCTTTTTAGAATGATACCATATTTTCATGCTATCTCAGTAAAAATATATCTGAATAGAAAATATTTCCAATTTTTTTATGCTCTCACTTGGCAAGGTGGCATTAGGACACCACAAGCTTCAAATATATCAATACTAAGTAAAGGGCTTTTTTTTTTTTTTTTTTTTTTTCCCCCAGAGATGCACATATCCAAGATGATGTTGTATTATTTGATCAAGATAGGGGGGAAAAAAATCCCTTGTAAGACAATGCCTAGAGCATTTCAACACTCTTAATGTGGCTTAGGCTTGCCTATATGAGATCTTTTCTTTTGGGACTGCTCTCCCCCAGAATCAAAATCCTATTGTAAGATCTCAAGCCATCAGCCTTTCCCTTCTTCCCAATACAAAAAAAAGAAAAAAAATCTTTAAGTCTTCAGCTCAGCTTGTGCTTTGGCTATATAATGCACCACTCAATTAATGTACAAAATCTCACAGAGAGGAGCAATTATTTCTGCATGCATATCACTTGGTTAAAAAATGTACAGATTATTTACAAGTTTAGTATGATTTCTGGGAAGGACTCTATGCCTGAAATCAGGGTAATCCTGGAATTTAAAAAATAAATTTGTAATATGAGTTCTTGGCTATACAGATTGTTGTTGTAGATACGGGGTGGTGTAGACTAAAAGGACTGTTTGTTGACTGTTTCTTTCTGACATAGTATATGAATCCCATTCTGAGGTGGTCTGCTGGTTGCCTGCAGTGCAGGAGAAGAAACCGTTTCCCTTTTGATGTATAATTTGGCTTCTGGTTTTTGTTTTGCTTTCCTTAGAGCACTGATGACTGACCATGACTGGAGCTGATAGAGGATGTCAGGCTGATACGCAGTTGCTCTTACTCTACCAGAGTGCCCAGCTGGGGTGTCTTCCTCATATTGAATCAAGCTTCAGATGTGAGGTCAATGAAGCATTTTCCCCAAATCAGATTGGTACAAACTATTAGAATTTTTTTGGTTTTACTTTCCTCAAGAGGTTAGAATTATCTAAAATAATTTGAGAATTTTGCTTCCCCCCCCCCTCCGTGAGTGAGTCCAAAAGAAAAATATTTAGGAAATGAGTTCTTGTTTACAAAGATGAAGTAAAAAAGTTCTCTTTCTGTCCTCATAAAAGCTGTCAAAGTACCACATGCAGAGCTATTTATGCTATTATGCTTTTAAATAAAATCTGTGCAAAGTTCCAAAGAATGTAGCGTGCTCAATTATTGCATTATGTTATYGGAGCTGCCAAACTATCAAAATAAATTTCCAAAAGTCCTGTATTTATAATACTAAGATTCTGAGCAAGTATCAACTGCATAAATGTCTCTGTAACAGTGCACATATATATAATTATAATGACTTATAAGAGGAGTAACTCCATCACTCGGTGACTGAAAACAGCATACTTCAACTTGTTATTTACAGCCAGGCCTATTTGTCCAGTGCCTGGCTGGACAAAAGTCCCTAGTCTTGCCAAAAGATGTCCAAACTTGGACTATCTTTCATTGGAAAAAGCGATGTTAAATTGATAGACTGACACAGATGTAACCGTTTTGACAAGTCGAAGAAGAGCAAGAAAATAAAAGCGACCTGAGCATGTTTTCCATAGGAACATATTACCCATAAATATCAACAATCTAAAGAGAATACGATGGCAGTACAGAGAGAAGGTGCTCTTGCCCAGTCTATCTTTTCATTATTGACACCATATGTTGAAATACAGTCCCTCAGAAGGAGAATGGAAATATTTCAAACATGCATTTTTTTGTTATGTTTTAGTGCACAGGTATTTGTGTTAGCAGTAGAAAATACAAATATACAGGATTTTCTTGGCACATATTGTACCACAACTTAATATTGTTAGCTGGCAATTAACCTAAGTATATGCATCCTCTAATTATCATATAACTTACAGTACCATCTAGTCTGGGGAACAGATTTAAACATGTGTTTATCCTATAGATGGAGTGGTTTGTTTTCTGTAATACAATAAACAGCTGTTTACAGATAAAGATAACAAGCTGTGTTGAACCTCTCCCTTTGATTCTGGCCACGTCATGTATCACTGAAATTACTGGGACTCAGCATAAGATTAAATGGACAAATCCTGGCCCATCTACTTTATTAGCATTCTTTTACCAGGGATTTAGTAACCAGCCACTACCTAGAGACCACTGCAATGAATTCAGCTACAAAACACTTCGGTCTTGCAGTATAAACAAACAGCTTGCCAACAAACTGGCATTTCACAGATGATTCTCTCATGTTCTCAAGAAACGGGTAAAACAGTTGTGATGAAATGTCAATAGAAATATTGGCAGATCAGAGCTGAGCGAGTGAATAGGCAATAAATTATATTTGTGTTAATCAGCACTAACTCTTCAGAAATCCAGTTATCCCTTTCATCTACCATTGGGAGGACTAAAAGGAAGATTTTATTAATGAATAAAATGTTATCTGAGAGGTTAAGTAAAACAATATTTTAATCTATCTAAAAACCAGATACCGATTTAAAAGTTCGGACAAAGCAGCATCTACATAGGAATGATGCAAATTGGTCTCCACTTTCTTCACTGATACGTCCTTATCTTTGATAGATTAGAAAAAAAATGCTAGGTCAGGTTAAGGAGTACATAAATTTGAYATCTCTGAGATATTCTAAAAGCTCATCTTTCAAAAACTGATGGCAATCTCTTGCACTATCCAATTTAGATTGCCTGTTTCATTCAAATGTTAATATATACACAAAAATTAGGATTACAGAGGCCATAGGAGGCCCTATGGTCCAGACTCTACCATTGCTGAATGTTCCCTTCCAATATCTTCCCAACAGTAACTCTGCGATAGCAAGCTATGTCCTTTTTTCACACAGGCAGTCCTTAGGGACAAAACTCCCCACAAGCGGAAAAAGACATACTGCTGTTGCTCAAAGAACTTGTAATGGGTTTCTTATTGCTACATTTTTAGGGGGGTTCTACAAAACCCACTGTGGTTAAAAATGTGCCACGGCCTATAGCGTGGTTCAGTTTGCTTCCGGTCAACTGGACTGGAACAGGTGAAAACATCTAAAATTACAGTCCCTGTTTCCTACTTGCTGCCTTTTGAGCACTATACTGGAATGTCAAATTAGCACAGCTCCCGAGCTCACCAAAGCTGGAATCACCAGCTTTTCATGCAGGGACAGCAGAAAACTCATCGTGACTTCTTCTCCCCACAGAAGATTACACGGGAAGGCTGGTTCCCATCTGACACACGCTTTATTTTACACTCATCTCTCTTTTTATATTTAAGGTCACAAACAAAAAATGTTGGAACGAGGAAGAGCTGAACACACTAGTCTGAGTTTGTCTGGATTTTTGTTTTGTTTGTGTTGATTTTCTGAGCACAAATGTAGTGATTAACAATAATGTTTTATGAACCCGCCTTGGCGAGACCCTACAGTCAGCATACCTGTTTGGCGGCTATTTTGAAAGAGACTTGACTGAATGTTTTAACAGACTAAGTTAAAATCCTCTTAAAACTGCTTAAGATTTTTATCTGAGAAGACTTGATTTGGTCAGGGACTTCTGCTTTCCCATCATAAGGCCACCAATTAGTATGAAATAAACTACATATATCACTGCTTTTTTCTGTTTAGTTAAGGTGGCAAGCAGCCGTATGAAGAACGGTCTCTGCAAGGCTCTGGCAGACAGTACTTCATGTAACTTTCATGACTGCATTTGCTTTTAATTGATCCTGCAGTACTATGCCCCTTATGGAGTGTTTTAAATCAACGTCAACCATAAAGGGGTACTAAACTGTACAAGATCCTTTTTAGGTTGCAGTTAAAGATAACTTATTTATGAGGACATGAATAAGTGTGTGAATGTAAATATGGCCAAAACTTTCAGAACTCTTTTCCTTTATTTCATAGATTGGAGAACGTCAGGCATCAAAGCATGGATTTTTTTCCTTTTTCCATCATGAAAGATTTAACAGGACCCTTAGAATGTTTTCCCTCCCCTTATGTTTTTCCCCATCCCTTTACTAGCTGGATACGACATTGGAACTTCTGTTACGCAATGAGAAAATCAAAGCAAATGGAAGAGAGGCTCTTCCAAAATTTGCAGCGTTCTGGCATTCACTCAGCACTTTCATGTTAACGAAACATGCACTCTGCTAGCTAAGACATGCATGATTCTCACCAGAATGAGCAGGTCTTCTCAGCCCATAAGTCCCAGCATGGACATTACTAGTAACTCCTGAAAGCAATTGCTTCAGAAGAGCTATTCCTTAGTAACTTCATTTACAAATGTTTTCAATCCACTTGCGCTGTACAGTAGGAATGACRACTCAGGGAGTGACTGTGGATCACTCCATCAACCAGATACCTTTCTTTTGGGATAGCCTTCTCAAACATATTTCACAGGCTGAAGTACCTCCAAAGTATCACTCTAAACAAGAGGTTTGTTCTTATTACAGATCTGAGGAAGCAAATGGTCCAAAATCCTGGCTAAACCTGCCATGGTCACTGTATTTAGGTTAGTTATACGACATTAATTTCTCAATAATCTGTCAAGGGAAGAGAACGCATGGAGAAATTAGTGAAGTCATGCTATACGGTTTCTGGAAACTTAAGAATCTCATACTGCTCAAGTATTGCTGGCATAGAACTGATGAATGCACAGTGATGAACTGCAGAGTAAGAACGCCATTCGGTCTTTATATATTATATATTACGTTTTTCCTTTCAGATCCTCATAGAAATTGGGAGAGAGTGAGTCAGTATGGGAGACATCTGAAATCTCATCAAAATCAATATGAAAGAAATTAAAGATGGTGAGTTAACTATAAAGACTATTAGTGCTCATGAGTTATAATGCAAGGTAAAAGATTACACTGAAACAGAAATTAAAGAGATACACAGAGAGAGCTCATTACCTTACTCGATCTTCCCTTTTATGGATTAGATTTTACACTTTTAGAAGTTTGGGGTTTTTTTTCCCCAGTCAGAGCATAAGTTTTACAACACACTTAGACCTAGAATTTTTATTCTGTAGAAAACTTCAGAGTTCCACACATTAAATATATGACATATCATTCCACTGGCATGGAGCAGTTTGCCTCTGAGAATGTAGCAGAGAATAAAGAGCTCAGAACTAATACATTCCTCAAACCTGAGTTTAACATGAATCTTAGGGAAGATGCTGAATTGCACCTGCTCAGAATTCAAAGTCAATTGTAACGTCTTTAAAATCTCCATCCTGTATTTGACAGTACAGCTCCATGTGCTTGGAGATTTTTCTACAACTGTTCTTTGAAGGCTAAATTCCACTGAATAGGCAACCTGTGAAGGAAAGTTAATATAACTGCAGTACTTGTCCGGCCGTGCAAGGGATGATGCAGAGGGGGCCTGCTGTGCTTACAGCAGCAGCAGCRCCAAAAAATCCTACTGTGTTTGCAAAAAAATAACTAGCTTATTTTTGAACCAGAGCTGGTTCTTTTATATCCTGACTTAAAATACAACATATCTTTATAACGGTTTGGTGGGTTTTTTTGTGTGTTGGGTTTTGTTTTTTTTTTTTTTAAAAAAAAATAACAGTAAAAGCTTTTGTAAACTATTCAGAAGAATGATACCAGGTTTGGCCCCAGCCCAGCAAAGCACATGTTTAACCTTCTGCGTGTCACTAGTTTCTGAAATCAATGGGACTGCTTGCAGCCTGAGAGTAAATCATGTGCTTCAGTGCTCTACCACAATAAGACCTTTACAATTGTTTTCTTCTGTACAGATAAGTCTAGGAACCCTCACAGATCCTCAATGACTTTCACATATGATGAAGAATCTCTACTATAGGTAGGAGGAAACATTGCTAAACACCTCTTTTTACAGCTTTATTGCTTTGTGTCCCATTTCTTTGTCAACCTGATACCAGAATTTAAACCTTGTTGGAGACATAGATTAGTTATAAGCAGAGTGAGTTAAATGCATGTACAAAAGGGAGGCCTTTCCTGACAAACAAAGGAAGATAGACAGACATATATAATAAAATAATTGTAGATATATAAATTATATGTGCAACAAATAAAGGGCTCATTTAGCTCTGATGCTGAAAAAAGGTTTGTGTTTCCTCCCCCCCCCCCCCCCCCCAGGAGCAAAAGACTTGTATCTTTGCAAGACTATCTTCGAAAAGACTATTTGGGGTACAGAATTTAATCCATGAAAATTGCATTAAACACTTTTTTTGCTCTGCAAACCATAAGCATACACTTTAGAGGTCCAATACTACTGAAAGCTTGGAGCAAGGTGTGGCTTGACTGTTTGCATGAGGAGTGGTTATTAACGTTTTGACTTGGAATACTGCAAGTGCCCTGAGTTACTGTAAACACCTTTGGAACACCAGGAGCTATATTACTAAGGTTGATAGTTTTACAAAATAATTATGCCTATTCTCTCTGGGAGAATACTATTGAAATTTGGATAGACTCAATGTAAAAAGCGCAAACTTGTAAGGAACTTTTGAACAAGAAACAAAAATTAAATAGGCAATTTTTTTCCTAAATATTTTTTTGTGACTTGCCCAGGCACCATCTAATAAATAGCATCACTTTAGTAAGAAAAATTAGCCCTAGTTCTGAATACCAATCCATCTTTTTTTGTGCGATAAAAAAATAAAGATTCAGCTCACCTACTTGTTGCTGGCTGAAGAGCCCTCTCTTACAAACAATCAGAGTTTCTGATGAAACCTATTATGTGCATTTAAGGTGAGAAACTACTGCCTTCACCTGGGATGAAAAACCACTCTCACCTTTCTTTACCTCAGGATGCTAAAGTGGTTTATGAAATACTGCTTGTGCTGTCGGCCTGAAAAATAAAACTTAAAAAATCCAAAACAACCCCCCCCCACACACTTAGACATACAGCAAAATTTCATAGAGCTTTGCAGTAAAGAAGTATGAGCAGACTTCTGCTGAGCATTGGCTGAATTTATACCTACGATCTCATTTTTCAGTCGCACCTGCATCCACACATTAGTTCCTACACTGCTCCTGTCAAGCTGTGCTTAATACTTGCCCCAGGTGAAAGCCCTGGCTCCTCCTTACCTACAATGTCATTACACAGGTGGCAAAATGGCAAATCTTTAACAATGCTGAGCTTAATTGATTTACCTGAATCTGGTGGGCAGGGCTGCTGCTTCTTTAGCGTGGCGTAAATACCCCCGTACCCTTGCATCTGCAGCTGGGAAATACACTGCTCTGCTGCCAGGATGAGGAAATATTCACAAACAGAATATTGCCTGAATATGGTGATGAAAATGAAACCAGCGTTCAGGGTATTTTGCCTAGCTGATGTTCGATTTGTCAGCTTCACTCTGCATCCTTTCTCGGGCAACAACACGGCAGGTTTATATGCACTAACTTCTCCATCCACGTAGCTTTTTTAGAAGAGAGAGATGCTTTGAAGTCACTATGAGAGGTAAAAAACTAATTCCTAGCACTCACACCTACCTCTGAGTTCAGTGATGTATTTCAGCCCTGCACATCTGACATGCAGTAAAATATCAGCATCTTACAGTACCAGATACTAATTAGAAAAAGAAATGTGTTACATGTCAGGCCTCAAGAAAGCAAACTTAACATTCTGACAGCAGCTGGAGAGTGATAGCCATAATCAAGCATTGTCCCTGCTTAGATCTGTGCCAAACAACCTCGCTTACTTCCAGCTAATTCTCCATCAGAGACGATCTTTCTTTACGATTCCAAAGAAACATGTTGTCAGTTCCCACCTGCTGGCATTGCTAGAAATAAAACCACAGTTGATCGGATGCAATAGGTCAGCAGAATAGTGCATTGAACTGTTGTTTGTGCTTCCAAGCTGTGTTACAGGGGATTCACTAACATTTATTAACCCTTTCTCAAATCGTGGCTTTTGTTACGCTTTTATAAAGCAGTAAGGTTTCAAGGATGAAAACCCGTCCTTTTAGGAATTTCAAAGGAAGCAAAATTTGGGCTTGCTGCCAGGCTAAAAGTTCGATATAATTTGAAAAACAAAATATATTACAGAAGAAAGAAAATGCAGATGTCAGCCTAGTGACACAGAGTAATCTATTTGCTCAGTGCTTGTATTTTCCTACCAATTTTGTATTTTTCAAAAAGGACAATAAAAGAATTGTGCTCACTGCTAATTAATGACAAGCTGGTAAAAGCATCTATCCATTGTTCCATTTATTTCTTCATTTCCAGCAGTTAACAGCCCTGTTCTGAAATGAATCAATGTCGTTTACACAATGCTGTCACCCCTATTGTTTCTTTATCATCCTTGCATTTTCATAAATCGGAGGTGTTAATCCCTTAATGGCTTCTCTCAGAGCTCTAAAATGTATGCAAAATGGTAATCCATCCCCTAAACAATTCACATTTACACAGGCACCCTCTTAAATATGTTTACTATTAAAATGAATCCTTTGTTTGGATCTAACCCTATCTGTTTGTTTTCTAAACACTGAATCATAGCAGGTATGCAGAGTCTAATTTTAACTAGTGACTATCAAGTAACCCTGTCCTTTTAGAAATGTGGTTATTTGTCTCCAGAGGTGAAAGACTTCCCCCCCCCCCCCCCCCAAGGAGTCATATTATGAAATTGAGTACATGCCTGTTGGGTTTTGAAAGAAAAATCAAGGGCTTGATGCAAAGATTACTAACGTAAGGAAAAGACATATAGTCTCCTTAGTGGTCTTTGGTTTGGGCCTGAGGAAGCGGCATTATATGCTCTCTCAGAGACTGGAAAGGAAAACCATGACATTTATCCATAACACTTTAAAAGTAGCAGACTATGCTTGCTGATAGATTTAATACCTTGGTATTCAGAAGTACAGTAGAGTCTGTGGTTAAATCTTTGCAGGAATGGGACAGTAAAGTTTCTGGGACAGACTGCACTTTACTGTCTATGCAGAAATCTGCGTAGGCACCTGGACAACTGATCTGTTTGCAACCTTTTGTGGTTAGCATCAACAGAAATGTTCTTGCTCTCTAATACGTTCTATAAGTTTTTAAAAGTAAATTCTACACAGCTTAATGGCTTCATCCCTCTTAAATCATATTTTTTTTTCCATTCGGTTTTAAAAAGGTCATTATCAACGCTAATAGTTCACATGCACTTTCCTGAGCCTGATTCAAAGTAATTTAGATCATTGAGTTTCATTTCATTGCTATTATATGCCTTTGGGCCAGCACCAAAATGAACTGCATTGAAACAACTTTCTAGGAATTATATGCAGACAAGTATAGGATAATTTCTAGAATCAAAGTGCAACTCTTTTAAAGTGAGATTTCAAACATATTCTGATCTAAGGAAGGTACAGCTTGATGAGATATTACGCTGGCATTAGGATCAAGATGAAAATGAAAAAATCCAAAACCTTAAAACTGAAATGTCTGACAAATAGGCAGACAAGCATTTCAATAACTTAGGGGAAAAAAGAGCATTGGTGGTAATAGAAGCAGCAGTATGAATAAAAAATAAAACCAAAACAATCGTTTGTGTATGTCTGTTTAATTCACTTTTGTTTCAAGTTGCAGAATCTGTATTGCTTAGAAGTGACACTGAAGTTCTCCAACAATGCATAATTGTGTGATCTGTGCTGCTTAAAGGATGGATCCTTGGAGTACTGACACAGAGAGAGAGAAGATCAAGGCTTGGCAGTGACCGTAACATGCTGCTACACAGCAGGCAAACATTGGAGTTGAGCAGCTGCACCAAGGCGGGTTGTGCTGCCTTTTTCCTTTATGCTCTTGTTTTGACTTGTGTTAATCACCCATTGTTCTAGGTGGGAGAGCTAAATTAAAGGACAGGGTGATCGAATAGAGCTCCCATTCAGTGAGAGGAAGCAGGTCACTTCAAATTCCACCGCACAAGGAGGCGATAAGCGGGAATTAGAAGTATACCTGGAGAGGTGTATCATTTAGAAGTAGGCACAACAGCCTAATTTTAACTAAGGCTAAATAAAAATACTTTGTAGTCTTCCCAAAGGTTCAACATCTGCCAGCACTAAACAATGGAGATCTCTGGAATTCTCCTTTTGCCATGAACTTACAGCACCAATTTTCAGAAGTGTAGCACAATGGGAGGATGAAAAGAGACAAATGGGAACAAATGAAAAAAAAATCACCTTGAACGTTTTTTGTGCGTTGTTTTGGAATAATCTTCAGCATGTTCATGACATACTGCCAAATTAGATTGCCATTTCATAAATACTTTTAAGCATGGAGAGAAGTTTGACTCTGTAGAACTTTCAGCCTATCGCATATACTGGGATCTTTCACAATGAGGGATATCACTAAGAATCATTCACTTGGCTGTATTTATGTGCATTTCCTATCAAATAAAAACCAGAAGGTTTTGCAAATTTTACAAGAATGACCATTCTCACAAGATTTCAAGCCAGATTTCCTTGGCCATGGAGCTTTTGAATAAACTTTGCATGTGAATCCAGAAGCATCACATATACCATGATCCACAGAGCTCTTAAGGGTTTGCCAGGCATTCTTCATTATTCATTAGCTTTCCCTAAACTCTGTGGGATCTGGGGATAGTAGCATACGCTTGTCTTCCAGGCAGGTGGGGGGAGGATACACTCTGGCCCATAAGCTACTGAGTTATGTGAGCTCCTGAGTTAAATTAGTGGTTACACCTTTAATGGAAGCTTATGGACCACATCTCGTGCACTCTGGTGACTTCCCTTAGGCTTTTTATTTGACATAGGTACTAAGAAATCCCTTTACAGCGTGTGGAGTGCACCTTTCCTTTATAGAATAAAGGATTCTTCAATAAAGGATTGAAGAATAAAAGGTTGGTATCATATCTATGTCTCAGTTAATTTCTGTTGATGTGATGATATCAAAGTACATCACTGGGACATTCAACAAGATGTGATCTGAAAACAGAGATCAGCAGTTCTCCGAAGACTGATAATGCAATTGCTCCAGGGATAAAAGGGTTGCAGATAAATTGGAAGTGTCACTCTCCAACTACAGGTAGATATAGCATAGTTATTTGGGCATAAACCCTCTTCCTGTGGCATAGTGCAATTTTTGAGGCTTTCAGGCTCCTACACTGACATGTCCTCTATTTGTGATACACTGTCCTGGGATGGATCGCTGTGTTTCGTGGTGTTTGTGAGGAGTGGACATTTTTGATCAAAGCAAGTACTGACAAACTGTATGTGAATTAATAAAAAGGGAGAAAAAGAGACAGATCTGGAACTGGTTTCTGCTGATTTCAATTTAAATATTTTCAGTTTATAGAAATGGATAATACGGTTTTATCCGTGTTCCTTTTTTATTCCATTGAGCATAACCACCAAACATGACCTAAAAAATCAGGATTTCCTATGACCTGACTTTAAATATGATGGAATTCTCTCTACAACAAAGCAAATAGCAGCATTTCTGTGGCTCTGTTGACTGTTCTAAGTCATGGACAGGAGGAAAATAATTGAGCATAACATTGTCATTTGCCAGAAGAGTCCTCAAGTATTCTGCAATATATATTTTTCAAAGGTATCACCTGAAAAATTTATCCTTGAATAAGCTTGAACTGTGAGGTCTGGCAAAGTATTCTGAGTCTGGATTTTTTAAACCCAATTCTACTGCAAATGCAACTACTCTGATTGTTTTGATTTAATCAAAACTGGCTGTTAAATCTCTAATTCTAACGTCTTTTCAATCTTTGCTCAAAGTGACACATACGTACTCTGTGACTGTGCATTGTGAAGTTAACAACTTGTTATTTGGCCTATCAGTTGTTGAATATTCAGCCCCTTGTTGGAATTGTTCAAAATGTAAAACTACTTCTGCCTTTATCACTCCTGTCTCTCAATTCATTCTTAGAGATCATAGTTTTTCCAGAAATCAATTAAGAAAAATACAGAGATGCTGTATTTTTAACTTCTGAGGCTGAAGGTTTCCAGACTCTCTTTGTAGTTGAAGGAGGAAAAGAATTAGGAGGAGGAAGAATAAAGTATATATTTCATCTTCTAATGATAACCCAATACAGAAATATACCTATTTTTAAAGACTTAGTCAACAACTTAATACAGAAATAAAATAGTCCATGTATTATTTTAAGATAACCACAGGAGTTACCAATCAAATTTTTATATGATTACATGATATTCTTTGAAGACCGGAAGATTAATTGAATCCCACATATATTAGTTAATTTTTTTTGGTTGATTTTTTTTTTTAACAGTCATGGAAGTTCATGGTGTCTTTAGGCCTCAGCATAATCAGAGGAAATAATTTTAGTTGGTGAACACTGTTGAACCCATTGAGAAAAAAAACCTGTTTACACAACAAGCCAATTAAAGCTAATATTTAAAAGAATCTTCAAGAAATGAACATTAAAATTTCATAATAAACATTAAGATTTTCAAGTAAGGCTATCAAATCCAAAATCAGACCACTGTAATTAAGGCCAWCCCAATAGTTTTTCAGAAATAATTGCCAAATCTCGCATATGTCGCATCTAGCTATCTACATGCATACTTAGTGGCCAGAGTGAATTGGGACTCTGTCAGCTGATTATTTCTGTAATCAAACGCCCCTTTGATTAAATGAAGCATCGCTTGAATATCATTGAATAGAATTAAACAGAGAGTATTTATTAAATTGTTTCTAGCTACCATCACTGTTGGGAACATTTTAAATAATTCTTGTTCATATTTGTACTTCTTTTTGTTTATCATTGAGAGCAGCTGTCACACATGGAGAAAGTCAGCATTTCTATATCGTTTGTGTAATGAAAAATACTTGTTCTCTTTGCTTAATAAATCCTTAACCTCTCACTGATGAATTATCTACAGAATTTAGCCACAGTTTGTTCACGATAAGTTTTGTATCCTACCAAGCACACTGGAAAAAAAATATTCTTAGCTAAATGATGCAGAATTTTATGCGCCTGGTCTAAATCTTACTGAAATCAGTAGAGACTCCTACAGACTTCAGTAGGCTTTGGATGAAGCTCTAGATGTACATTAGCTTTAGTGACACATTATTTTGATGTTATTTTTGTGATCTCATACCACCTGCCCAATAGGCTTGTTTGCTCCGTCAATGCTAGCACTTTCTGGCCTAGGCTGGTCTATGTCTTCAATGAAAAGATCATGTCTACTCTTATTTAGCTTTGATTAACATCATTAACCTATCATACACTGAAGCGACTTGCAGAGCAAATTGGTAAGCCAATTTCAGCAAGCAACATAAAGCAAAGAACAGCTTGGATTGTCAGATAAACATACCCAGAGGTGCAGTTAGGATGCTGAAATTATTAGGTGAATGATAGGAAGCCAAAAAATCAGTGAGCCACTTGAGCAGAGAGTATAAACATAAATATCCAAAAGCATGCCACAGTGCATGCGTATTTTATGTTGATGTGCTAATACATTATCTGCTAAGGGTTTATTTAAACCATTTTTGTATTCCCTGCAATTCATTTATCTGCATAAAGAAGAGCCACTAACAGGACAGTGCCTTATGAACAAGCAACCCTGTATGTTTTCCACTGCTGTTTATAATTCTTCATGCTCATATCTATAATTCATGAGCAAATTGGCTCGTGAATGTTTCCATAAAGGTTGAACAAAGTATGGTGCTGTTAACACTCGCACTGTCATGCACAGAATCAAAATGTGCCCACTCTCATTCTATTCATCACAGCTCAAAGACATTTTGGCAATGATATTATCCAAATATTATTAAAACTTTGAACCCTGTCCCCATAAATTATAGCAAAATGGCTTCAGAGCCATTAGGCAAGGAGGATGTATGGGCTCCAGTTGCTTTGGAGTAATTATGTGCTTAAAAGGAAGCGTGGCTAAGCATTCTACCAGTAAAAAGAGAAAAGCTATGATCATTTGTTACTGCTTCAGTGCTGTACACAGTATTGCTCACACAGGTCAAGCCAACCTTACAGCAGGACAATTATCTGCCTAGAGAGACCAAACATCTGTTATTAAGTACGCAGAGGCACCACTGCAGCATGCTAGAAATCTTGTCCACTTCATTGGTTTGGCTTACGGTAATGTACTTCAAACACTTGGCTAACTCTGCACAACATCCCCCCTTTCTTATTGTTACTGCAACAGTTCAGCTTTGAAATATGCAGTACCTTCACTCCCCCATTACTTCCTTTAATATGCGCACAGCTGTTAAAGATGATGGTGTAACTTTAGATGAGTCGCTCTTTCTCTTCTCTTTCCTCTCTCTCTCGCTCTTTGCTCTCTTCTTTCTTCAAAATGTGTTTTGAGACGTTCTTGTAGGTTTATAAGTTACCCACTGAGAGTCACTGTGGAGATTAGGAGTGGTGCAAAAGCACAGGGACGCACAGTTTTTATATTATAAAACAAACGTTGCTTGATTTCAAACATTCCCTAAGCTGGCCAAAGAGGCGAAGGATGCCTTTTCACACAATAGTTATGAAATATGTGTTTAAAACAAACAGCAGCAGTGGAACAGATATCACTCTTCTTTCTTTTTTAAAATTAACTTCACAGTAGAAAGTTGATGAAAGAAAAACAACCAGGAAAGGAGAGATGACTTGATTAGTATCTAAGGAGATGGCTAAGTGGATATGTGACTGTAACTGAGACACCGAGAACAGATGCAGCCAAAATCTATTCCAAGTGGATATTGTAAATCCATTCTGGGGTTTATTGATCCAAGGCTGGTTGTTCTTTTGTGGTGAAAAATGTTACTTAACAAAGCCTGCACTCACTGACAAACAGGTAGAATGATCCTCTCCTGCCAGACTGATTATTCTCCTGAAGTGAGGAGATTCTGAACCGTACACAATTTGCTCCACTTTTTAATAGCTCTGATGTTAATAGACAACAGTTTTTCCCCCTCTGATAGAAATTGCAGATGTAACTGACACATTTGCTTTCACAGGGCACAGCAAGAACTCTAAAAAAGAGTAATGAATGGGTGGCAGAGATGTCAGGGTTAGAAATTAGATCTATCTTATCTGTCTTGGGTTTTTCTAAGGCGTCTATCACAGTGCAATAATCAAACCTCTGGAGGAGATGTTAGGTGGGAGAGCTACAGAAATTAAAGATCCTAAGAATATTTTTTCTACAAGCTTTGATGAAAAATGTACAACTTCTGTATTTGCTTTATACACACTGTACTATTGTAAGAGGAGCTGATACAACTGGCAGATTTACGCTGTCCTGAGATTCTATCAGCATAAACGTTTCTTTAAAGAAACCCAGATTTCCTTATCTTAAAAGCAAATGAGAATAATAGTCTGGGATGAAAAACACAGGTCCACAGTGCTGCATGCGTAGGTAGAAAGTAAAAAAAAAGACAAACAGGATCACAAGAGGAAAAAACAATCCTATGTTAAAGACGACATTATTGTGTAATCACCAGAGTATTTTGCCCCTTAGCAGAAAGAAGGCTTCAGAGGAAAAGACATACCTCATCACTATGATGCGTAGCTCACTTCAGCCATTCCCATCTACATTATGCTCTCTTTTCAATATGTGTGCTTGTGAATAAAAGACCAGTTAGGCAGAGAGTTTGAAATTGGATCAGTGAAGAGGAGTGTGTCTTCTGTCTGAACTTTATATTCACTCATGCCTAGCCTCAAAGGACTTACAGAATCAATTCAAAACATACCTATAAAGGAAAGATTTTGGTTAGCTTTTTTTAATTTCAAATTTGTCCGTTTTAAAGCCAAGCTCACAAACTCCTCAGATACAGTCTTCCTCTTGTAGTGATAGCAGACGCTGTATCTATAATGGGTATGTTTGTCAAACAATAGGCAAAGAATTTAACACTTAATTCAAGAGGAGGTATTTGGGCAAGTCTGAAAATGGGTGCACTAGCTAAGAGACTTATTTCGTTGTTCTAAGATGACACTCCTGGTTTGCAATTAAACGTGTACCTTCCGTTGAATCGCCATCGACTCTTATCAGTGATAAGCCTTATAACATTTTCAGTACAGACGGTCTGAATGGAAGAAAGGAAACTGATCCTTTTGAATAGGCCCTTCCAGAAGGTATGTTTCAAAAAGTTCATATACCCTTTCTAGAATTTTTTGGGTAAAAAATACATTGCATGAAGTATCCAGAACTGGCATAGTTTAGCAGTAAATTTGATTTAACTGGGACATACTTCACAAGTATTTGGGAATCATGAAAGTTATCAACTCAAAAGAAACCTCTAATATTCTGCTTCAGTCAAAGTAATTTTAATCATGCAAAGGGAAGAGAGGAACTCACCTGCTGCTGTTCAAAGCAGGTAAGACCTCTACCACGAAGACTGTTCTCCACCATGGAGAAAAGACCATAATACTGCGCAGACTCCTGACAGTCCCAGCTGCAGCATGTTACAAGCCAAAGGCCAAAGTCTGGGTGAGAAAGAGAGATGCCAGGACATCACAAAGAGCCAAAATAACTTCAGAAATGACTCAGAAGTTGCATTGGATTGATTATATACACAGTTAAGAAAGAATTCAAGAGTACAGCACAGGCAGAACAAAATGACACCTCTATAGGTCATAGAGATGCAATTTGAACAGAAAAAATACAGTAACTGGAATGACATTCCTTTGGGTAGAAAAATGATCCTAATCATATGCAGAACTGATCCAGCTGGTCTTACTACACCATGTTATTGCTAGCAAGATATTAGCAAGGTTTTCCTGCCCAAAATACTGATACTCAGATAATTATTAAAGGTCCAATTTTTTTAAATGTGGGTAATACCAAGTATTGTTACCTAGCTAGCAATAGGCACTTTCAAAATGTACCTGTAAATTCAAACTATAGAAATCTGTAACGGGATTATAATTTTATATTATATCTGGTATTTTGGAAGTCAAGTAGACAAGGTAAATTTTTAAAGAAATTCTTTAAGGTTTAGAAGCATTTTCTGTGGAATGTTTATCTGATTTTACTTTGAATCACTTAGTTTCATCCTTCTGAGCTCCTAAGGACAATAAATAATCATGATGGGACATAAAATGACATTTTAAAATGTGGAACTCCACAGAAACCAATGAGAGTTTTGTTTAAAACTACAGCAGCCTCTGGTTACAATATAAATAGTTTTCTGTCTCAAATAACTACAGTTTTTAATAAGTACTCATGATATACCAGTGTTTATTTTCAAAACGAGACTATGACTTTACTGATAAGACTCTTCCAAAAGAACATGTGTATACATATACCATATATATTTACCTCTTTACAAAATGGACATTTACATAGCGTAGATGCATAAATTAAAGATGCATCATGCTCAGCTTTATGGAATATATCAAACCAAGCTCCTAAACTCAGTGTTTTCTAATTCATTTAAACACCATTAGCAACAAAGCAGGACAATTAAAACTATTCTGTAAAATGACACTGTTTATCAATATGTTTACAACAAATAGGGTTGCATAATTTTTTGTGTCAGTGTAAGGGAAGTGACAACAGATGAACTAGAGCTTGAGGCTGGGACAGGAGAATGAAACAGGAGAGGAGAAACCACTGTTATTCTACAAATGCCAACATTTTTTGGAAGACATCCCTTCTGATGAACAAGTCAATTGTCTGGAGTCTCAGTTTTTTCATCAGTGAAATCAGACTGATTGCACTTACGTTACAGGTTATTTTGAATGTAATCCTGTGGGCTGACTAGTGGGCACCAATATTCACAACTAGTGATGCCTCACCTGTTAACTGCAAGCGTACCACTTACAAGGTAAGAAACGAATCAGCGTAAGTAAAGGCATCAGAACAATTTCCTTGAGATCACCAGATAAAAGAAACCCTGTAAATGCAAAGGTGGATTAAAACCAACCAAAAAAACACAAAGAAAATTTCGCAAATAGATTCACCCCTGAGTGAGGGGTGCTGCACACAGTGCATGTTAATTAATTAATGCAGTCTTGCAACTCCCTGCACTCTTTATATTTGACTATTGTCATTGATCATAACACTTTATAAAGCAGACAGCATGCTAGCCACTTGCACAGCTTTCCATATAGTCTAGTGTCTCTAGGCTATTTGTCTATGTACACTTACATGAAAAAAGAAGTATTTGTAAAATATATGATGATAATATCTGATGGCTATTTAAGTTGGGTATTTATTCATGCAGTGATGAAAAACCAGAATCCGTTGAAATTTTCCAAATATTGTCTAAATTCAGATTATAGAGGAATAGTTCAGTAGAAGGAAAGATTAGATATTCTCTGATATGTGAGCCTTTGAAGAGCATGAATAGAAGTGGTGTGGAAATGGCTAAACTTTAGAAAGGGCAAACATTCCCCATTAAGGAAATTGATTAGCACATTACAGTTACCACATCGAATTGCAACAAGCTGTTATTTCTTCTGTAAGTGTGAAGAGGAAAATCACTGGAGTGTGCGCATGTGAAAGAGAAGACTTACTGCTGTGGTGGTAAAATTATTAATATTTGAGATTGAGAGGTCTGGCTAGGAAGTAACCTTTACTAGAAGAACATCCCTTTTGACTAAAAGCTAACAGTCTGCGATTGCTTCCAACTCCCGACTTCTGAGCTAGGATAATACTGGGTGTGCCACTTCTATAGGGCCCACCAAATGCTATCTCTCCAAACTGTCATATTATTTACTGTTTGATTCCTTAGTATTGTGGCAGTTAGCAAGCTACTTAAGGATTCCATTCCTCCCGGCCTTGTTAACACTGAAATTATTGTTTTCCCTCACCTCTTTCCTTTTTATCTGAAACAGTATATAGGTTGAGCCTGTGCAATCACTTGGCAGAGAACAGGTGAGCAGAGGGGGAGATGCTGCCCTCATGTCCTCTCACTATGCTCGTAGTTAACAAAGCTTCTGTCTGACCTGTCCTAAATTGTACTCGTGCTCTTGGTGTCCCTGCCCATGGCAGGGGAGTTGGAACTAGATGATCTTCAAGGTCCCTTCCAACCCAAACCATTCTATGATTCCATGATTCTGTATTATGCACTCGGAGTCCCTAGATTCTCCGACACAGAACATAGAGATGTGACATATAAGTGAGGTCTTGGATATCCAATTAACATCACCTGTGGAGATGCATAAATTGCAAGGAGGAAAGCAAAAAAAGAAAGGCAAACTAGTGTAGCAATCCTCCAATCCTTGGAGTCTAAATTATCTTCCTTTACTTCGGCATGCATTTCTTTTTATTTGCACTTAGCATTTCTGAATTTGTCTGTATTGACAGAGGGACTTGATATCTCCTCTTCCCTTCTGAAACAAGTCTTGGCATGGATAGTACTCTTGGGATAAACAGGCCTTACCTTAATAGTCACTACTGAATTTAGTACCTAATTTGCTGTCAACTTCATTGTGAACAATTAAATAGTATACTTTCATTCTCACTGCCATGTTGCAAATGCTCTACCGTCTTCTGATCGCAGGGGTTTTCCACAGAGCATCATGGCTATGACATGATTTCAGGACTCAGTTTATAAGCATGTTCAATTACTGGCTCGTTACCAGGGTAATGAAAAAAGAAGTCAGAATGGAGAACATTTTAACAGCATAACTCTTTTATGACAGTAAGACATGATGAAGATTATTACTTTCTAAGGGAAAAATTCTTACTCTAGACATAACAACACGTCATTTAGGTCTATACACACAGATAGTGAAATCATGCCTACCCAGTCAAATTTTATGCTCGATCGTACCATTTTCTCTCATTCTCTTGTGGGAGGAAAATTACAGCACACCCAGTCCCATTACATTTTTTGTACAGTGACCAAAAGTTTTTCCAACAAATATCACATTCTTTGTAAAGTAAAAAAAAAGAACCTGGAGCATGAGAGAAATCACTGATAGCATTACAGGGTACAGCTCAGAGTTTATACAGCAATAGTTCATCGAAGAACCTCCTTCTCATGACTGCCTCACCCAAAGCCAACTTCAACACTCTTTCCATGCTCCCAAACTTATTTGACAGGCTAGTGGAACTTGCTTTATTCCATCTGTTAATATTTTTTTTAACTCCGTTTCCATATTTCATTTAAATACTGATTGCCCAAGAGATATATAGCTACTGAAATAGATTTCAAGCAAAGTTTTCTTTATCTGAACAAGCCTCCAGGAAAAGAGGAGAAACCCAATAAAAAAAGCAGGTTAAAAAGGAGAAGCGTGGGAATGAGCTTGTCAAAGAGGGTTTTTGATCTGTCTCACAAAATATTTGACTATGTGAGGAGACAAGTACAAGTAGATGAAATTTTCCGTATAAGAAAACTCCTCCACAGTCTAGTTTCAAAACAAAGAAGTACACACATTAATGTCAACCATTCTGTGCCATCTGATTAATTTTTGTAATCTTGTTTTAGGTTTCCTCTTCAATTGTCAGTTGTAGTTTCTTAAGAAATCTGCATGCAGCTGCATTTTTAAGCACTCTCTCTACTCAAATGAACTAATCTCTTATATTGTATTTGTCAAAAAAACCCCTTTCAATATTCTTTTCCCCCACAAAGGCATAATCTATGGTAAAGCACATTTTCTCAAGACCTTCCCTTATTGAGAGGACATATGTGAAACTGCGAGCATAACTTTGGACTATCTTTTGCCTTCTTGATAACAGACAGTCTAGTCTATTTCTAAAGCACTTCTTTATGCAGGTGGACAGTAAAACCATCCTTCAACCTGAAGAAAAAAATTACTTCATGCAGGTATGATTGCACTTCCAAACAGGTGAGAACAACAGATATTTTTACAAACTTATTTTGGAGCTTTCTTATGTTGATACTACAAAGTTACTGCTTCCTGAGGGCAGCTGCCATGTACTGGTTATAATGTACATCCAGTTTCAGACTCCAAGTTATAAACCAAGTGCCCCCCCCATGAGTATGCAAAAAACCCCTACTCTAGGTATCAAGTAAATTTCAAAGTTTCCATGACAAATTTGAATATTCTTTTTTCCTGTGGTAGCTACTTTCTCTCACTACTGGATTGTGGTGGAGTTGGAAAATAACCTAAACAGTTAACATGCAATGAAAATTCAGTAGCCTATAGGGAGAAATCTTTCAGTCCATTTTCGAGAAGACAAACATCCAACCAAAACATTAACAGTTTCAGTCAGCAATAATCACCCTGGTTAGCAATCTAAGCAGGGATTGTATAGACATGGCGACTAAGCTAAAATCGAATATTAGTATGGTCTTTCTAAATTTAGTTGGTAGATTGAATCGGGAAAAGTGCCCTGTCTAGACAGTCTCAGTTTTGTAAATAAAGGAAAGACCCCATTCCCTAACTGTTTATCCAGTCCTTTTATGTGTTCATGTGAAGACACAGACACACACACACACACATTCACGTTCACTCCAACGTTTAAGAAAAGCAGTATATTCCTTTTAGGAAATATATTGGACAACTTGGATTCAAAATTCTAGAGAGTTTTTGTTGGGCCTTTCAGTAATTCTTGTAATGTTTATATGAGGGTGATTCTGCCACGATATTATTTGCAAATGTTCCTTTTTTGGGGGGACTTGGAGCCAAATTATAATAAGCAAGAGCAGATTGACCCAGATTAAAAGATACAATTAGTCTGTCTGATTAGTAAACCTAAAAAGTACTACTTACACTAAGTTATTGTTTTTATGACAAAAGAAGACATCCCGGCAGAACAATAAAGTCAGTGCCATGGATAAGAACCTTACAATTTACTCCAAACAGTATGAAAAAAATCAGTTTAGAGATACAGCAATTCAAAATCAGGAGAACTGAAATATTACCATGCCAAAGGTAAATCTGACAATACAAGTACATACACATATAACTGTATATGCCTGATTCTTTTTCATATCAAAGCCATTTTACATTATGACATGGGTGAAATTTTAATCCTATTAAAATCACATGCAAAATCCCACTGAATTGCAATAAGACTAGGCTCTCACATAAAATGGATCTTTTCCAGGAAGCATTCAGGCCCAAACCAACTTCTCTTTACAGCTCCAGTGGGACCTATCTTAGTATAAATTGAAATGAAAATTAGGTCTCTATGTGTGTAAATATACACACACCTATATTTTTATTTGCACAGATACTGAATTACAAACTGATTCCTTTAGGGACCACACCTTAAAATATTTTTTATTCACTAGATTTAGCATTAATGACAAACAATGCATCAGTCACTACTTGTGGAGTGGGGGGAGGACAGAACTGAATCCATTTGCTATCTTATTAAACCACTATTCTTAATGTAATAAATACATTAAGAGTATTATACTCTGAAAGATTTTATTGTGATCTTCCATTGTATCGCTTCCATTCAAGCACCTCAAAGCAAAGTGTTGTTCTACCAACATTCTCATCTCTCCTTAAAGCCTGAAACTTGTGCTTTTTATGTGTGCCAGGGCTCAGCTGTGGTTGCACACAACACTGCTAGTAAAGTGAATTGTGGTCATGAAGCATGGGCATCTGTGATGGGCAGCAAGGCATCCTCGGCATAAATTCTTCCCAACTTGGAAAAGTGTGTGGTCGTTGTGACCTGAAAAGTTGCTACCCTAATGGATATCATTTCATCAACCAACTCAAAGTTGGCAGTTCCACCACTTGATGCTTCTGAGAAGTCTGCTGAGCCACATGCAGGCCTGTATTACTGGTTTTACACCACTGGCTTCCCAAATTGCTTGTATAAGACAGGTCATGACTAGGAGCCATGTTCTGTTTTCCCTCTCGGCAGATCTCTGAGTCCATCAAGAAGAAGACGTGTTTTTTTCCAGGGTACACTACAGGATCTTTGAAGAAAGGCCAGCACCTGATTTTGAAAGACTCGTGATAGCAGGATCTCCTGGACAGCTCTCTCAAGTGGGAAATGGCAATTTTATTCCCATGTCTCTTCCATATAGAAAATCTGCTGGTTTTCCCTCATTCTGGGAGACAGTTTCCCATCTGCTGCTGAGTGCTATGATGCTATAAGTGTGACCATACCCTAAGCAGTTTCAGGATGACAATGAAATGTGCATTTTTAAGACTAAAGGGAGAAGGAAAAGCCTGATGTCGAGACAGGAAGCTGATGAGTCTTGTAATAGCTGACTCTGCTATACACTATCTTCGTGAGAACAGGAGATGAGCAAAAAGTGCCTTGCAAGAGATAGGAAGAAGCCCTGGGAAAAGCTTGCTGAATATTTTGACAGCCAAAGAGATGATCTATACAAAAAACTTTCTTTGAGCTATTATACTCATGCTTCGAGTCTAGGATTATTTGTGAATAACATGTACATTTGTATAGGTACATATTATTGCACATCTTCAGGTAGCCATGCAAGGAATTAATCCTGCCTCATACGTCCATTTGATCATACTTCATGTGGGGTTTTTTATTATAGAGTACATTTAGATTTACTAAGGGCATGTGTGGATTTTATGGCAAATGATGTCAGGCATTACAATGAATTGCACATGACTCAAAACCATGACTGCAAAGGTAACTTCAATGAGTTTAAAATAAGTAATAATACACTAAATTGAAGACTAGGAGCAGCAAAAGTTTTCACTGAGCATATAGAATGACCTTGAGGGAAATTGAGCGCTCTGCTGTCCC
This sequence comes from Phoebastria nigripes, assembly GCA_035582835.1. Lineage (NCBI taxonomy): Eukaryota > Metazoa > Chordata > Aves > Procellariiformes > Diomedeidae > Phoebastria > Phoebastria nigripes. The sequence goes on along the minus strand of JAYKAV010001000.1, from coordinate 1,654,772 downwards.
TGGGGGACAAGGGCAAAAAACTTCAGCAAGCCGAATGTGAGGCATTCCTACTTAGCAAACAGAGTAGGTGAACCCTCTGCCAAGCTGGTATCTTAAAGGACAATGCTTGGTTGTATTCCTGCAATTAAATGGGAAAAGTAGCACCCAGTCAGGATGCAAGGAGAATGTAAGTCATCAGTGAGTGGAAAGTGAGGACTTTGCAGATATGCAACAGTTGCTTCAGACAAAGTGCATTATTGTCTACTTTTCCTCAGATACAGCTGCTTTTCAAAAATGTTTTAATAATCACATATTAAAATACCAGATGATAGACAAAATATATATGTATAAGCTCACTAAATAACTGAAGCTATCCTACAAGGCTTAGTGTGTAGACATGGTAGAGTTAAGGTTACCCTTGAGGACCAAACTCTGCTTCCTTTCATACACACCTATTACACAAACATACACTCCCCGCCTTCCCCAAATTCCAGATTGACCATACATAGCTATTTTCCTATTCATAAAGCTTACGATGTGGGAGTACTCTCATAAAATTACTAAAGCAAGCATGACAGAAAGATGCAGGGAASAAATATCACAGCACACAGGTATTTCTGCCTCTGTCTAGTTTCTTGGTAGTATCCACACTGTGATTGAACCCTATGTTCATCCCTGATGCACCTTCAGAGTAGCTACAAAAACCATCCGAAAACCTGGGTAATGATCTTGTGGTTGGCTGAGGATGACTTCTGCGCTACATTAAACCCACAGTCATAGAAGCAACTGCAGTACAAAATAACTTCATGGCATTTCTTAAGTTTTAGAACTTTGCCCTTTACTTTCTGCAGCTCCCTTTACTCTCGGGGAGGTTTTGCAAGGCAGCTGAACTAATGTAATAGTTATCAACTTCAGAAGAGTCGTCTTGTTTCTCCTCCATCCAGCCTAACTGATCTCATCTGAGCATTAGCTCAGGCACTTAATCAAACTTCTCGATGAGATGGTTTAATTTTCTGCAAGCTATTAATTTCTGTAAATGATCCACAAGGCAGAAACAACACCCTCAGACTGGAACTGGGCTTATATCAAAGTCCAAAAATCTACTTCTCTTGTTCAGCAAGTCCAGTGAGCCCAGGTAGTCATAATTCATCTTTCCAGCCTGCGTTCAGCAATGAATAGTGATCACACAGCCTTCTGAAAACAAAAGTGTTATTTATTAATAGTAGTTAGACATTCGCTCTCACCTAAGGCCAGTCATTTCTGGCAGCCTGAGCCGGGCTGCTGCTTCTGATTCTGCCCAGACAGCAGCTCTGCCTCAGTCAGATTGTCCTGAACCACAAAATCCCACCTCTCAACAGATCGTCCTTTGAAAACTTCCACTCTTCTTTTTTTTCTCCTGTGTTTGTGGGACTTTTCTTGCCCTGGTTCAAACGTCTGAAGAGGAACCTTCAGAGTTGACAGAACTTTCCTAAATGGTTCTTAATGGTGTRCTGAAAAGTTTCAACGGGGGCCATTCCTTCTACTTCCCCCCCCCCAAATCCTCCATTAAGTGAAAGCAATGTATTTTTACAATAAACATTCCACTAAACACGTCCATATATAGACTGATTTGATTATTATTGCAGCGCAGCTCTGATTTTCCAAAGCAACTTATCTTAGTCATCACTATACAACACAGAAAAAGTCATAAAATGAGAAAGTAAAAAAGAAACTCAAAACCTTCTCTTTAACATTCCTCGTTGACAACTACTTCTTTATGTATTCCACTTTGTCCTGAGTATTTCCCTAATGCTTTACTAACTCTATGTACTCTGCCTACCACTGAAACTGAGCCAAACAGGGCAAGCGCTTAGCAGGGCACAATTTTTCTGCAATAAGGAAGTGAAATATCTCCTATGAACTTAAATTGCAAAGCTTTGGGAGACTGGAGAGGAGTCTGGGAAAATAGAACCAGAATACGCTCAAAACACAGAGTGACTATCCATACTGTAAAATTACTGTAGAATATATAATTACAAGTACTTGGGAGCTCAGTGTTTAATCTCACCCCCCTTAAAAGCTGCATTGCGACACAGGAGTCAGCATCAACTTTAACTGTGTCACCAATAACAATGACAGTTATTATTACTTTTTATTATACGTAAATTCTCCATTCGTTCCTGCAGCTAATATGTCCCTTAATCTGGTAACAGTATGGCATAGGTGATTTCTGTTTTTACTGGCAACAACATATTCCCTGCTGGGAAAATATGACTAGTCATGGAAAAGGCTTAATCTTGAAATTCAGCTATTTTTTGTTTCTTGGTGGCCTCTAATTGCAAGCTTGAGGCAGTGCACAATAATTATCAGTCTGCAAGCATGAAAAGGAGTAAATGCCAGTCAGGCTCTATGGTTGCTTTGTGCACACAACAGCATCTAAAGAACTCTGCCATATCAGTGTTGGGCTGGCAGCTTGCTTCTTCAGTGTAATGGCAGTGATTCAGGTGGTAACTGGATGAAAAATTGCAGCAGGTTTCCCTGTTATGATTCCTTCATGCATCTCTGTCAATGGCAGTTTACATTCTGGGATTGAGATCATTTGTTTCCTGTTTGCTCACAGCTTCAGGCTTTTCTTGTTTGCCACCACGGATTTACAGCCCTCCCCCCCCCCAGCAAACCACATCTAAGGGGTTGAGGGATTATAAGGCTTGATACTTTACAGCTCAGCACATGTAGCAGAAAGTTAAAACTACTGTAAAAGGAATGATGACTAGATACTCCAGTGAAATAGATACATGCACGTGTGCAGATATGTATATGTCTATGTAGAAAGAAGCCCACAGAGCAGTCCACATAGTGGTGAGATGCTAGACTAAAAGCTTTATTAGCAGTCTGCCTTCTCATAAACTAACAGACAAAACCTCAGAAAAAAAAATAAATACAAATAACCTTTTTAATGGGTTCCTTCCCCTAACCCTACTTGGAAAATGATAGCAAAGTAAAATACACACTTCAAAAGACTTCCAATAGTCAGACCTTTTTATAGTTTAATGAAAAAGATGTTGCTGTATTCATACAGTCATTAAACATAAATGAAAGCATAAACACAAGCATGAACAACCTGATCCAGTACTTACTTATCATACATGCCTAGTAGGAGAGATGTTTATACCCCATGACACCAGCCTATCTGGCCAGATATCTTAAATATTTTACTGACATGTTTCACTACCATCAATACAGGTACCCTCCCAATGCCTATCTGAAGTAGGGAACTGCTACTATGTACATTAACAAATGTGTATATATAAGCAGACACAGGAATGCTAAGGCCTGCATTTAACTTCTGCTAAAATTAACCGGAGTTGATTTCAGCCTTGAAAAATGTGACCCTAAGTACTCAGAATAAAACATGAGGGTAAAGCAGTGAGAATAGAACAAAATGGTGAGCGTGTGATTAAATGGAGACCTGAATAAAAGTTGCCCAATCTACCATCTTTCTTACTCAGCTATCCTTTTTCTTTATCTATGAAAGGAAGTACTGTTTGTCTTTATCACTCGTCATGGTCAGCAAAACTGGGTGAAACACATAATTTATTTGGTAAATGCCACCTGTTTTTTGTTTGTCTATTCACTAACTGCTCAGAAGCAGTTTAGCTTTTCCTTGAAAGTGTATTTGTATTCAGAGAATTATTCGTGGTTGCCAGCTTATTCACAAGCAGCTCATTACAAGCGTTCACTCTTTAAGTACTTGGTTAATTTTGATTAGATAAATGGCTATAGGGTACGTTTCTGTCCCTGACTGGATCTCTGAGTGTTCAGTTTCTCGATTAAGTACTCATGTTTACAAATTTCCAACTCTCTTTCTAAGACTGTTCTTCAATATTTATTTAATATACACTATTTCAAACATTCCTGCCATAAGAAAATAAGCTTTGTCACAGCAGTTCAAGCAACAGTCTCCGGTGACTGAAGTTTTAGAAGGTGCATTACTTGTTTGAGTGAGCACAACTGAGGTCGTCTTATTTAAAAATGCAAACATGATGTATTATATTGCTTAGCTGTAAGAAAACTATTCCTGAGGGGAGTCAAAGTGTATTACGTGAATCCCTCTGAACTCACTAGAATATTTTAAAATACAATAGCACAACCAGATTGTTAGAAATGTTTGGGGATGAAGACCACAGAATCAAATCCACTGGCCTGCCCTGGTTCTTTCACATGGCTCCAGTGATACAAAACAGTTGTAAAAACTGTCTTCATCAGCCAGTTTATTACTGCTTATGTCGCCAGGATGGCGCAAAGAAGCCTTTTAAAGGTGGTCTTAGGCACCTAAAATGAGGCAAAACATTGCCGTATTAGCCCCTTGTTTCTGTCATATTCACTCACATTTTCTGTAGGTTGTGTGTAAGAATTGTAGGAATGGCAGAGGTGCCCTTTTGGGGAAACACTATTAAAGGATCTCAGGACCAAGTCCTGAATTAGGTTGGACTTTAAATATCAGTTCTTTATGTCAGATGAAGTTGAGGGGAAGGGCCAAAAGGAGACAAAGGTCAACCTAGGGGCTAGCAGAGGTGGGCTAGCAGAGGTAGCCAAGGAATACAAATGACAAGAAAAGAAGCTAACTTCCTTTGCAGTGACTGTGTTAAAGCCACTGTTTGAAATGATCACTATCAGCAGATTCTCCTTAAAAGAAAGGCAGGAAAAGGATAACCCACTTCTGCCAACTGAGTCAAGCCACAGTCTCCACGCAAAACTGACACTAAGTATTTTACTCTTTACAAATAGTCTTTATAATTGGGATTTTTAAATAATCCTTCTTAAAAGGGATTGCAGCTGTAATCAATTTGTGGAGGGCTGTTTTAATAAGAAGCTGCTCGAATAGGATTAACTATGAGACCCTAGACCTCTTTCCTCCAGTCCTTAAACTCCTATTTGAAACATTTAGATACCCCATAAATTATTTATTGGTCTTACAAGGTGTCATCAAGCTAAGAAAATGATGCTTGACAAGTTGAAAACCGTAACCATTTCCACCAATTTGTTAACAGCCTCTCCCACATGGCATGTAATGTCTCACTTCTGCCTTGTCTTACAGGAACAGTAGTTATATTCACCCATTGCACCAAAAGCACATGTGTAGATCTGGCAGATCTTGTGCATTCTGTTTATTTCAGGAAATGTATCAGAAAATAATTTATAGATAGCTTGAAAATAGAACGTCAGAGTGGATTTCCTTTTCCTTGCAAGATTCTTAAATAACAAGGGAACAGAAAAACCAGAGTTTTTCACTCCCCCTGTCTCCCACCCAGAAAACCCCTAGTTGACTATTTCTTTGATTTCTGAACTGCACAGATAAATACCTAAATAGGCACACTATAAAAAGGAATACAGGGAAAATCTATGTGGGCTTTTGCCAAGAAAAGACAAATCGCCCCTTCATCTGAAGTACGTCTCTCAACAGCTGTATCTGTCAGCTAAGGCTGGAAGTAAGGCTACTGGAATTTTTTTGCAGGGCTTCTCTGGCAATACTGGTGAGTGAAGACTGGTAAAAAGGTAGTGGGAGAGGGGACATAACTTTTCTGCAGGGGATCTAGCTAAAGGATCACTTCAAGCATGAGACAATTTGCATTTAGCAAATATCATCTGAAGTCAGTCTTTATACCTCTGATTATCTGAGAAAGACACAAACTCACTGCACCTGAAAACAGGTTTTTGCTCATCACTGCTTCTTGTGGGAATGTAACACAAGGTTGCATGCTTTCTTTCATCTGTAGAGTCTTAACACACTGACTCCCATGCTGACAATGTTCCATCATTAATTACAGCAGTTTTGTGGGGGTCCTAGGCACTAAGCATTTTGTCTAAGAGTTTGTTAGTTTGTTTGGTGTTTGTTTTTTTTTTTTTTACAGACACCATGAGATTATAGATTTGATCCGTAGTGCAACCAGTCTTTCTACCATGAAGCAGTCTGTGTTAGTGTATCACATAAAGCGATTAAAAAACTGGTTAAACAAAGACTTCAAAGTGTGAAGCTCTAATTTATTACATGCCATTTGTTTACTGTATTATTCTACTAATACCAGATCAGTCAGCCTTCAACAGCAATAATAAAACTGTCCATGGGACCAAGGCTCGTGGGGGAGTGACCTCTAGTTTTGCAAGTGTACAGTTTCCACAGACCGAATATCTGAAACTAAATCCACTTAAAAGCACAAAACTGGGGAAACTACAGAGGCACCCAAGTAAGGTTTTGTCTGATCTACTTCCTGATATAATTTCAAGTTCACTGAACTTCTTTGATGTTTGGTCATTTTAAGAGACAGTGACTGCTGAAAACTTCTCTTCCGTTCAGTCATGGTGCAAGTGACACAAAGGAGAGCAACAACTATTACTTACGAACTATCGTGTACATCTGAGTTCATCAGACATTTTAAATGTTGGGACTGGGTGTGGTCATTTAATAGAAAATCCCTCTGTGTCTTAAGAAGTGAGAAAACAGAATATGAAGAAGTGAAAAAAATTAAGGACATAAATCTATTATTACTTTCAAAAATATTCAGGCTGTTTGTTTCTGTCTCCTTACAGACTCCATGAGATTACGGGTTTGATCCTTTGTACAACCCATCTGTTTAGTATGAAGCAGTGTTAGTATATCATGTAAAGCAGTTAGAGAAACTGGTTAAACAAAGACTTCAAAATGTGAAGTCTCTGGTAGTCCTGGCTAAAATATTTAAAATACAATACAGTGCACTGTGCCTTTTCCACAAACTACTCTAGGAAACAGATAACTCCCAGTAGACTAGAAACATTAGCTGAGATGTCACTGAAAACATAAGTTTAGATTCAATGCAAGAAAGTTGTTGCCCTCCATCATCTAATTTTTAAACGCTTGTACATGATTGACTTTTGTCAGTACTTCAAAAATAAGTACTTCTGCTTTAAATTTACAAACTTAGACATGATGATTTCAGAAAGATATTGTGTGAAAGCAAATAGTGCTTTCCCATTTTTCTTTGAAAAACCTGATCTTTACTGTTAAAGTGTACAAATAGTCAGCCATAAAGTTACTGTAAATCACAAAAGGAAAACACATCTTTTAGAAAGCTGCAGTTTACAGGTGAGAAACATTCAATAAGAAATGCCTGAATATGCAGAAACATCTGTATATCAGTTCTTCCTTGTTCCAGGTGATTTGCAGAGCTTATATGATACTACAGCTCTGGTCATTCACGAACAAAGACATTTTGTGGTTTTAGGCATACACAGGGAAGTAAATGAGTTTAAAAGACGTAGAACGCAATATAATTTAGCAGGGGGAAAACGAAGAAATTCTTGAGCTGCTAATAGAAAAGAAGCACGTTGGCCTAGAAACCCCTTTTTGTTTATAATTTCATAAACGAAGTCAGTAGCCTGAGACAAGCCTGTCACATCTTTGGCTTTGAACAAGGGTCAGTGATGGATAACTGACCTCCTTTCTCACTTTTATCAACAAATGTCAAAAAAGGCAAACAACAGCAATGACATCCTGCCCAAACAGCCAAGAGTGTTTCATTTTCTTTGCACTTCTGTTTCCTCTGTGCCTTTAATCAGGGCCGGGGGATGTAATTGCTCTGTCTGGGCACAGCTTAAGGCATGCTGTGCAACTAACAATTAGTTTAGAGACTGAGATCTATAAATTTTGAGAAAAGAGTAAGAGGATTTGGTGTGCTTGAGCTATCCTTTCTAATGAAGAAAAATATCACACCGGAAGGGACCCAGAGTGTTATCAAAGCAACTTAATATCATCTGGTAGTGATTTGTAGGCCCTGATAATCTATTGTGATCATGTTGAAGGGGGAGGAAAAAGTCCACGTGTTCCACTATTTATGAGATTTCCAAAATGATGGCCGCCATCTGTGCAAACGCCACTAATCTCAGCCACCGTCTTCATGGCAAATGGCTCCATGAGATTGTCCGAGGGAAGGGAAACACTGCAGGAATGTTGGGCTATTTATTGTTTATAAAAATAAACCAACTGGACTAAGACATATGCAAGGAATTTATATCAAACAGCTGCAAAAGCAAGTTGCCTCAATAGGGAGGGTGCATTGATGATGCAATCGGACCACACTGAAAGATTTTCCTATTAATCTTAGAATATACATGGCACGCTTGCGATGCTGATTTGTCCTCATCTACACCCAAACTCACCTTACATGGATATTCTTAAAATAATTTTTGAAAACAGCTTATATAGACTGAAACTAATTTATTATGTGAGTTTATTAACTAAATAAATATAAACAAAGTCTAAGAACACTCTGTCCCCATATAAGCTTACCTCTCTTAAACATTTCCTCCTTGCTGTCTTAGTTAAACAAGCACAATGCAGATGCTAATACTCACTGTCAGCAAACCTTCACCTCATGTATACCAAGTTTCTAGGATTCGAAAATTCCTTGTTTTATGGTTGGCAGTCTAATCCCATTAAAGTCCTTTCCTAATTTCTTAATGAAGATGACCAAATCCATCACAATAAGAAGCAACATTCACTGAGAACAAAGAGTCAAGGAATAACAAGATAACACCAAAATGATAAATGGTGTCACAGCAAAACCACAAAGTACAATATTTTAGTATTGGGCCTGCATAACAGCATCAGACAAAGGGGAAAAGACATCTAAGAAGAGAGACAAGCTTCTTGCCTTTGCAAAGCCGGTTTACCAGACATGCTTGACACTGGAGAGAATCTTACTTATTTAACTGTTAATGGGTTGGTATATCTACAGCAACCTCTGGGAAATTATCTTTCTAGGTCTACATGCTTGAGAACAGCTATCTTCGCTTTTCATTAAAACTGCATGCACTTTGAAACACCTGCCTTCAGGAAAACTCTCAAGCTGATTGACTCTAACATGAGAATTAATTCAGGCTGCTTTAGTGCGTGGACAAGGCTCCACAGAACAGCGTGTTGGTATTAGGCTTTTCCATAATACGAACTGGCAAGGATTGCTCTTTTGGGAATCCTGCTCAGCTGGAATTCAAGCACTTTGTTTGACAACCGACTTTCAAGGTGTGTGTCCTTTTCTTTTAAACAAACACATGATGCTTGAAAGCCAAGGTACAACAGTGCATATATACATATATATAAATGAAAAAAGGACAGTTCCTAAGAAATCATTTGCTATAGTTTGTTGAGTGTTACTTACCCATGCTGATGCCAGAACTTTCTAGCTAGAAGGGAGGAAAAATGTTTTGTTTGCTTAATTTATTTAATAAGAGTGATCATAAAAGCCACTGGTAGATACCAATTGTGTTTTCTGACTTCTAGGAGACTCTAGAATTTGGGTCTTCCTTTTTTTCAGAGAGAGAATCGTTGCACAGTCACAAGATATTTTAGCTCAGACACATTAACAGTGAGGTACACACTTGAACTGGATGCTTGTTAGCAAAAAACCCCCACAAACCCAACCCCCACCCCAAACCAAAACCCTTAAACCACTTGAAGTATAGCTTATGTGTTACAGGCACACTTGTGCATTGGTCACACTGTTTCAGTGAGTGATTTCTCTGAAGCACAGACCCCTAACACTTGCCCGTGCACAATGMCAAACATGCCACAAAGCTTCAAATTTCCGCTGCAGACCTTCCAACTCTGCCTCTTCCTTAGCTCTCACACACAAATGTTCTCTGTCCACGCACCCATGCAATTGGGCACCCACCCCCAATTCAAAAAGCACACACTTGGACAGTGGTTCAGGTCATAGTTTTCCTACAGTTATGGCTAATCTATAAAACAGCATAAAGGCTGTTTAAATTTATTAGTGAATCTGACAATAAACTTGCCCTTTTAGAGGCAAGAGGTGGTTGAGAAACAAGTTCAAAGATATCTGCTGTCTTAATAATCACTGAAATGCAATCTCGGTGTTGCTCAAGGTGTAATTACCTGACATTTTTCTCTGACAGTAAGGCATAGAAATTCTTGTATTTCCTTTTAGTCTCTGACTGTTCATTTCTGTTCCTGTGCTGCAGTTAATCCTCTTTGCTGTGCTGAAATCTACAGAAGTGGCCTCACAAAAATCTGCAGTAGCACAGCAAAGGTGGGGTCTGTGACCCAGAAGCCAGGGAACCACCAAAGTTGACTGCACCACTAAAGAAAATAGATCCTAGAACTGCATCAGCAATAGACTTCATTTCTGATCAGATTCTAAACTGGCTTTAGTTTGAATACATGCAAAGTCCTAAAGGCTACTGTAGTAAAACTCTCTGTTTCAAAGCATGCTAAGTCTACCTTATTTAGTAAAATAGTCTAAGAAATTAAGCTGGGAGCATTTAACGATGTCTCTCCTAGAACTGGATTGAGACATTTTACACGAACAATGGTCCCATCAGTATTAAAACAGTGTGCACAGAAGAATTTCCTTGCATCAATGATTCGCTCCCTCTTTGCCAATACCTGATCACCTATTTGAAGATGCATATATATTTTTAGGTCTATTACCAAGCACATAAATGTTCTTAACACACTTAGGATTGGTATGCACAGAGACTCAGAAAAAAATTAAAGCAAATTAACTAAAGATCAATGTGCATAAGATAAACCGTGTTTAGCCTACAGGTGGGTGCTCTTATGCATCAACCCATGGTCAGACACTGTCTGCAGAAGCAGCTTCACCATCCTCCCCCCATTTGTTTCTGCTGTTGGTGGAAGTTAACCAACAGGATGGGTGTGAGCACACCTCAGTTCAGTTTCCCAAAAGGAAATCTCCTGCATTGATACACTTGTTCCCATCTCCTGCCGCAATTTATTTCATTCTGAGTTATACCACTCCAACTGTTTATGAAGTCACGCTATAAAGTAGGTTGTAAACCGATCTGGGTTCAAAAGCTGTTGTGAATTGCTGGCGGCGGGAGATGTGAGGTTGGCAACAGTCTCTTAAATCAGCTGTGCTACACAAGAAATAGTGGAACCATATCTAAGGTTATCTTTTCCCTGGCAACTTTTGTGTGTCTTATGTCACTAAATTCACAAACAGGTCATAGAACCTGATGGGAAAAAAATTGCAGAGCTTTAGCCTCACCAGCGAACAACGTTTCCAAGAGGAAACGTTACACTGGCATTGGTTTGCAAAAATATATGCAGAATGACCCAGGTAAACCTAAGAAGCCCCTAGTTTTCAAATATAGAAACAAGCATAGATTGTGTCCTCCTGTACACGCATGTCAGGAAAGTACGATCATGCTAGAGGATCTGAAATGATGCCTGTTTTTTGCTCCCATTATCTCAAGCACAAAACAATCACAAAATAAAATTCGCTAGCTGATTGCTTTTTAGGCTTCATTTAAAAGAGATCTTTATAAGTCCAGTGTACTTCCTACTCCTACTTATTCCTGCATCATCAGTCATCCACAGCACTGTAAAATACCATGTTTGTCACTCTTCTGGAATATAAAGGTATGTGATATGTTGTTTCAGGATAGCTGAGTGATTCATACTATGATGAATTCATACTATGATGGAGGACAACAGGCATTTCAGAGTATGCCAGTAACTAACTTTTTTCACAAGTTATTTATCAATCTTTCAACAGATTACCATATTTTTTCTATTAAAACACACAGAGCTATCACCCAGGAGCTAGTGGAAATTGTGTTATTTTGCTCCTGTTCACAAAATATAGGCGAAAGTACTGGTAACCTAGAAATATATATTGCTTTTTATTGTATATAGTAAGCACAAAGGGTTGCAGACTGCAAGATGCACAATTGTTTCATTACAAAACGAATAGAAACGTTCCATTTCTGCAAAGCCTGGATATTATTTGCATGCTGTCTAACACGAGGAGCCTTACATAGAATTTCCTTCTAATTAGCAAGTACGTATGTCCAAGACAATTGAGAAATAGGACTTAAAAAGCCTTAAAAATAACATATTATTTGCAGTGCTATTATTCCCACCATTTTGAACATGAAAAGATTAGGTTAACAAATACAGATACACAGTACAATGCAATTTAAGTGAAACACTGATGGCTAAGATCTACCTCTTGGCAGAAAAGCCCATGAGAAAGGAACTTATTTTTATAAATTAGAACACTTCATTTAGCATTTTTAATAAGCTATATGGCAGTTTTTTAGTTATATGATTATATGTTATATGACTAGTTAATAAAAGCTGTCTATTGTGAAGAGTGACCTGGAATAGACAAGATAAAATTTACGACTGTTTTCTATCAAAGCCAGCTGAATCCACTGGAAACTTGAGGAGTAAACAAAAAGTCTTAGTCTAAACATTAGAGAGACTGAAATTTAAATGTTATGATAAAAACTCATTTCACGTGTAAAAATCCTGTAATGGATAACAAAAATAATTTAATGCACCCATCATCATCAGTTTTTGCTTTGATCCTTAATACACTCCTCCTAGCCTACAAACCTGAAACCTTCCAAAACAACAAACTCTGTGTGTGTGTGTGAGAGAAACTGTTGCCACAAAACTGAGAATTAAATAAAGGAAAAGGCATTTTAAGATTCCAGTCAATCTTAAGCAATATCACCACAATATGATACTTTGCATCATCACATATAACGACCAGAGTAGAAACAGGGGGTTGATCATATCAAAACCAAAAGGGGAGAGGAGAATCACGCAGAGCTGTCTGCATTCAAACTGGAGGTTGCTATCCAGGCAGCTCCTCTGGCAGTGTGGCTTCCTTAGAGTCCAAAATGCTATTTGACATTTATCCCAAGCATGGTGAAGTGTGGTTAGAAGCCAAAGCTGTTTTTCACTTCTGATAATGCTATTTTCTGCTGGTTTCCACACTCTCTGTGGAAGGGATTGCCTCACAAAATCACCTTTTCCTTACATTGCTTTTCTAGTTGCTTTGCCTTTCTGAGGTTTTGTGGAGTAATAAGGGTCACGTAGTATTGAGTTTACAATCAACAAGACCTGAAAAAATACTCTGTATGACATTAGGAGGCAGAATATGAGCTGATTTTTCAGATTGTGCAGTCAAATAAAAAAAATAGTAGATTAGCGTAATGGAGTGCCTTTTTTGTTCATATTTTCCTATTCTTAAAAAATAAAACTGTTTTTCAGGTTTCAGAAATGAAGGAATAAAAATCAAAGTAAGGAATGTTCTCAACATTCTTGGAACAAGTGATTCTTCATATTACTACTTTTTATGGGAGTGACTGTCAATCATCAATCTTCAAAAATGTCATAAACACCCACACATGCTATTTCAAAGATACCTAATGTAGGATATATAATACCATATTTCAAACTGGATTCAAAGCTTTTCATCTATCTAATAGTTAAGAACAAGGAAAAACACAAACATCAAAAGACATGAAGTGTATTTGTTGATGCTAACTGCAAAATATTCATTTTATTCATTTTATAAAAATTAATAGTCTATTACATATCCCTTTAAAAATAATTTTTCATGTCTGAATGATGATAGTGATCCTGAAATGCCTGCATCCATAGAGAACCACTGATTCCAGCAGGTGTTCTGCCAAGCAGGACCAAATGCACGTTATGACTTACTGATTTCTTAATTTCTAAAAGAAATGAATAATCTTTCACAGATTTCATCCCGTTCTGACCTGATCTTAGTTATTCATCAAGAATTTACAATCCACAGAAGTGGGGAGGGAAAATTCCACAAACTCATATTTGTGGAAGGTACTCCTCTACCAAAACAACACAAATATTCATCACAGCTTCTAGCCCTTCACAGATTCTATTAGCAAGGTATATTAAAGACAGGAAAGATGCACATGACTGATTTTCACCCTGTTTGCAAATTATTAGGAAAAGTAATCAGCAACAGTATATTTGGAGCTGTACAAGGCAACAAATTATAGTTTGTTCTTGTAATTGAACCAAGAGAGAAGCACCATAGAAAGGATCTACTGGGCAATCGAGGGACAGTTGTAAGCAGGTCTACACAATCCCATATAGGGTGACTGTTTAGAAAGAACAAAGGAAAATACACAGAGTGAAGTAAGGAGAAATTATTAGGAGAACAGATAACTTTAAAGTGCTTTGCTCTCTGATCATCTTTGATGTTTTAAGGGACCAGGTAGTGTTTCATCTAATCCAGAAGGTTTACATATTACTGCAGTGATAGCACTGTTGGTTGACAACCAAATGGACCAGAACTGTCTACGCCAAGTTCATCAAACAGTCCAAGGACATGGTCACAGAGCACTGAAAGAAGTGGTCAGAGCTTCCCTAGAGGGACTGGTGATCCCTCACTGTGCTTTGTTCCAGCAGGCCAAGGACCTCACAGGATGCAACCAAGCCCGAGTCTACAGGCAAGTGGTGTGTGGATGCTAAATAAAAGGAATTACAGATTCAAACAATATTTAACCTAACATTCTCTTTTTTTCACATCCCTTAAGTGAAAAAAGTTCAACTACGCATGGGGAGCCTAGGCACTACTAGCAAAGACATGGAAGGAACATCATGGGCTTGCCTCCCCGTTGGCTGGGGCAGGTGGCAGGGCCACACTTGCACCGCGTGCATCTCTCTGCAAGGTTCCTCTCTCCGATTCGGTACATTAATGGAACTTCAGGGCCACTAAAAAATACTGGATATATTTCTCAGTCTTAACTCCAGCTTTCAAATGAGTGCATTATTTATTCATTAGTACTACATTCAAAGTGCTGTTTCCTTGTTACTTGGTGAAATAAATGAAAGAACAGCAATATCACTCTAAATCCCAATTTACAGCTCTTGGAAGCCCCAGACGACTACATCATAAAATTCTCCTTACCCTCCCCCCCTCCACTCTTTTCTGCCTTGCATCTGATTGAGAGAATAACTGCCCATTGCAAGGAGCTAAAGGCTGACCTGGCAGCCTTATCTAACCAGGGGAATCTATTATAACAATAAACAGATTCCAGGTAGGAGGAAGAACAGTCCTGTACTTAACATCCTGAGCTTGGATCAGAGGATTGGGGTCTACACRTGAGGTGCACCTGCAAATACATTTCTTCTCTGGAGAAAGACTGGGTTGAGAAAGTAGGGAAGACTGAACTGTCAGAAAGTACACCATACAGACACAGTTCACGTACTTGGAGAATTTTTTCACTTCCTTGTTTGCTTACTTACTATATGGGAAACAAAATATTTATCTAAAAACATTTAGACCTGATTACTTCCTGAATCTTAATTTTGATTTATTTTGGGAGAGACACTAAAACATCACTGTTTCTCATGCATACCTGAGCTTCTCATGACTGTAACACACGGTTCAGTCCCTTCTGCTCTCATAAGCTTCCCCTGGCTAAACTTGCAAAATTACTGTCTGTTCCTGTGCTATTGTAAGAAATACAGCAAAATGCAGGCAGTTTAAATTGTAGGCAGTTTTCAAATCTGGTAGCTTTAGAACAAGCTTCATATTTTATGTTCTTGGTCTTTTATAATTATGGGAGAATTCTAGCTTTGACTAGCCAAAAAATTCAGCACAGACTGGACTTGGGGTCCTAATCCCTGCTACTTTTGACACATCATACTTGTAAAGAAAATCTTAAGCCCAAATGCTTATATATCAGAATAAAAACATTTCAAAAGTTTCATAGTTTTAAAAATCTGTGATTTTTAAACCCCATCTGGTGATTCTCAGCATCCTGTCTGCTGAACACTGGTGACAAAGCAATGTGGCTGTCAGAACCAATCTTTCAGTCGGACACGAGGGGAAACCTTGCTTCAGACTGTCCTACTGTTAGCACTCGAGAGTTTTTGCTAGCTACCTCCACTGCACTTCACCACGTGTTGTGAAAACCTTCCTTCATCAATGGGGTGGGTGGAGGGGTGGGGGTGTGATTTTTCAAAGGGTCGTAGTTGTTGAGCACCCGCTTCTGACCAACTTCTGTAGTGATTTAGACTCCAAGGAGCCCTATGTGTCATCGAAGAGCAATCCTTAAGGGCAATATTATCTATCACCTCTCACCTTTCAATTCCCTAGGAGCTGCTTTTGACTATTAAGACAGTCAAGTTACTTTAGTACCAGGAAACATGAATTTGTATCTCCCCAAATATTCAAGCTCACAGGAAGTAGCAGATGCTTGACCCGCACAGATGTATACGTGTGTAATTGTATGGGAAAGAAGGAATGCATGTATGTGTAAGAGTGTGACAGTCAACTAGGAGATGGCTCCTGCTGTTCACTTAACTGTTTAAACACACCCAGTTACTTTCAAACGGGCAGTAAAATAATAGCTGTTTAGGAGATGCAGACACGTAAACTATGACTCGAGAGGAGGATCTAGTGTGACAAAAGCAAATTTAGTCTTTACTATTCGAGTAGGCAGCTCAAAGAGGCCTAAAGTAGGCAGAGTTAAATTAAACCAAGGTCAGAATGTAACCATTGCTAAGACAGATTTAGGCAGCAAACCCCAAATTGCTTGAGGACACAAAAACTGGTAGTTTATCTTGAAATCTAACATGCACTATCTGGCAACGGCATTGTTTCAATTATGAAACAATTCACATCTCGGCTGACACATGTAATGAAGCTTGCTACTTGCCTAGTACATAATTTAAGGTAAAAGAAAAGAGGGTATGTTTTATCATGGTCTATCATATCTTTGTCTATTGTTCTGCAATCCATTTGCATACCTAAAGGGAAATGGCCTTTTTAATTTCTTTCCCCTCTCCTAATCATCTGAGGCCTATTAAGAAGTGTTCTGTATCCTGTAATCAGGCAATTTATACAGTGTGCACCCTTAGGCTACAGCCATTACAAACAAGCTGAAAAACTCCTTTACAATAAATGATTAGCATGGGAAGACACCGTTCATAATTAATTTTTTTCTGTTTGCGTTGGCAGATGGTCCCAGACATTGAAGCATGGCCTATTGCTCACACCTTTATTCCAAAGAGAAAAGGGCAGCCTTAGAAGAAAAAGAGAAATGTCTGTAAGACTGCTTCACTTTGGGAATAAACATGCTCCCCAGCTTTTCATGAATTTGTGCATGTTAAAGACTGGATTCAAAGACTGTGGAAGTCAAAGGAAAATAAATCCCATTAGCTTCTGACCAGGACCTGAGTTAAAAATCACAAGAAAAATACTGACTTGAAGGACAGTATGACTGCTTTTTTTCATCATTTTCCCTAAGGGTTATTCCTAAGGCAGCTTAAGCAGACATATTGTGCGGGTGGATTTGAAAATGATCAGCTTTGTATTTCTGAAAGCTGGGTACTCACCGAGGCAGCAAATAAAAGAGAGTTCTGCTTTTAGCCACATTTTACAACATGCATTTTCCCACTTCCACAGAAGGACAGCTGATGACAACTTCATTCCCCATTTACTCATGTATTTGCTCACTGTTTACATGTTGCTTTTCAGTACTTTAAAACAACTTCTGATGCACTTCTGAGTTGTTGGCATCACTGCAAACTCCCCCAGAATGAGATCCAGCCAAGCAGACTGTCATTTTAGTGGTCCGTGCCAGCATTTTCTTGATGGTGACAGGATAGTCCTAACTACTACATAGCAAATTCCTAACTTAAGAGTAAATAGAGCTTTTTCTGTCATGACTCAGAACACTCTGACCCTCCCTTTTGCTCTGTAAGAAAACAGCAAGCTGCATTTCCATATGTGATCTCTAGAATGTGATCTAATCCAGTCTCGCTGAAGTCTACAGTGTGTTTTGAGTGCTGGTACTGAAACCCAAAGTCATTGACTGCCCATTAAACTCATCTGTTTGGATTTACACACACAAAAAATGTAAAGTCCCTGGATGAACTCTGAGGCATGGCACAGGGMTTACAAGGTTTTATCTAAAAATTTAATTAGCTTTAGCCACATCTCATATCTGTGGTATCTAGTCATAGCTATACTTGCCAGGAAGACACATTTACCATAGCCTCCTAGGGCCAACATCAGATAGCCCAGGTGAGCTGGACCTTCTCCAAGGAAGACATGACATTGTATACTTCAGGTAGTAACACTGCCAGAGAGGGATCACACAAAGTTAGAGGCCATACTAAGTTCTAGCCTGCTTTTGCCTCCACTCACCAAGTCTCCGTAGGCTTTATGAAGTTCTGGCTGTCGACTCCAGGTATTTTTCCTCTGAAAATGTAAGAGTCGGCTTGTACTAGCACCTACAAGGCATTATATGCTATGTTATAGTTTCTAAAGGAAAAAGAAAATAGGAGCATTTAGTCTCCAAATATTTTCCTGCCCACTGAAGCTAACCTTCAGCATTGTCCGATTTCAAACGGCAGAGTTAGGCTGGAGAGCCAGGCACAGGGGATCATCCCAGGGCGGTGCAGCCACATACAGTCACTTCCAAGCAACACATGTGTGGGAGAATGGGAACTGGGTACAGACTTTCCACTGTGGTAAATCCTACTGACTTCTGCTTTAATAGGGTTTTGGGGATCACCAGAGTTGCTTAATGTTGCTTTGGTATTCTCTTTTTCCCATTGTGCCAAAGCCTGCTTGCCTGACAGATGTTTTGAAATACCAATGGGAAAGCTGTTTTCACTCTAATTTCAACCTGGCTTAAACCATCAGTTTTACCACCACACCACATGGATTTCCATATGAAAGCCGAAGAGTTTCATCTAATTTGGAAAAAAGAAAGCTTTTGAGTTTTCAAGTTTTGAAACTTGATCATATGTTTGTGTTTGATCATATGTGTCCTAACCCTATCAGTCCTATCTCAACAGAGAACTGATGAAAAAGCTCTCTGAAAATCTCCAATTCTGAAGACATAATCAACTGTTTTGAAAATGGCATTGTTCCCTCTGCAGCTCAGAACTATCTGGATACTGGCAGAGAACTAGGAGTCACTAGATATGCCACTGGCCCAAGGAAATGTACTTTCAAAAAACCAATCTGCTTCCTTCAGACGAATACATTACTCTCTTTCTCGCTGTTTCTTGCAGTTGATGCAATACAGATGTGTTCCTGCCTCTCTATGCAGTTTTGGCAATACCTGTAATAATAGTAATAGGTTGCTACTGACCTTCAGAATGAAAACTAGCTTATTTTATTAATACGACCTCAAGAGGCCGTTAAAAGATTGTTTTCTTAGCCCTTCATTGTGTATTCAGTAGAGATGGTAGCCAAGGCTCCTGTCTTTTTCCCTTTCCTTTCAGCCACAGAATAGTAGCTTTCTCTTCTCCCTCCCTCACTGATAAGACACTTAAAATTCAAATTACAATTATGCTAGACCATAACAATATACAGGTAAGGCAGATGTTGGGAGCGAGCTACTTGACAGAGCCTCTTTATTTGTTTGGATGACTTAATAAACTGCAGAAGCTGAGGTCATCAAAACCTCTCAATCATGTTGCAGGCTAGTGCCAACAGCTGTAACAGAAACTGATGATGTAAAACATGCTAAACATGCCAAACCCAAGTTTCAGACAAGGCAGTCTGTTACAAGATTATTTTCTACTTGAACATTACACAGCAGTGTGCTCAGGTTTATTTATGCTGTTCTTAACAGTAATAACCAGAAACCCTGTTTCACTTTTTCAAGGATGAATGCAAAGACTGTTTTGTCATGAAACAGTGTGAGATCTACATTGCTTTCAGTTCCAGTTAGGCAGAACGCAGGTATTCAAATTGGATTTTAGAATTTGAGTTTCATCTTTTGTAGGAAAAAAAAAAAAAATCTCTTCTTATTAAAAAATACTAATTATTACAAGATTTGGGGGAGAAAGAAAAAATAAATTTATGACCTTCACCATTTTCTGCCTCTTACTTAATTCTTTACAACCCTAATTCAGTTAGTCAAGAATGCCATAAAAAGAAAGCATGAAAGGTACAAAAACAAAAAAAAGGAGCAAAAATGATTGATCGCATAAAATAAAAAGGCCTTAGGCAGGATTTCAGATAGTGAAAAACAATCTACAGGCAGAACATATACAAATTGCTTTATAGGTAAAGCATATTGCAGTATATTAAGGGAAAGAAAGTAAATAGAAAAGAGAGTAGAGGCAACTCTACATGGTTTTCCTGGGACACCACTGTGGCAAAGCCGAAGGGTCAGATTCCAACATCTAACGCACAGCACGTATTGCCACACAAGTCTAAAAAATTCTGCTGACACTCGTAAATTGCCACATGTTTGGATTTCCAACAAGATCTCACAACAAGCTGTGTTACTGCAAGTCATTATTTCCTTTGGGGGAAAAAATGTCTCTAGTGATGTTAAAACTCATGGCAGGATGTACTATAGTGTCAGGATAGCTCACCGGGGAGCATTCCTGCCTCAAGGCCAGGAGGTTGTATATAAATTCTGCACCTGGCTAGGGGCTGGGGGGAATGGGACTAAAGTTTATCCAAAAAATGTATAGAGTCAGTGATTGTGGACAATGCCATACTGACAAATCCTGAGAGTGAAGGTAGATAGGAACAGTGCAAGCCTCCCATTGCTTACGCATTTCAGAACTCTCCTGTGTGGAAAGTGCATCTGAAAGATRCTTACGCCAGCACTTGCCTTTTCAAAGGTATACACTAAGCTATAACGAGCTTTYGAGATTTTTCTGCCAGAGACACCCATGCTAATTAGCTAGTCTGCATTCCTCCAAAATCACAGACCAAAGAACCGCATCTAATATTTTCCCATACATACGTGGTATGTACTCGGTGGGTTTTTCTGGAATATGGAATCAGAAGAAAATGACCAGAAGCACTGAGTCAGCTTGCTGATTGTCTGTGGTATTTTCAAACTGRTTCACAAGATCCCAGAAATTCTTAGGTGCTTTATATTTTATGATGTCACACAAAAATATGATTTCTTCCAATATGAAAAAACCCAATAGAAGACATTGATCTGGAATGGCTTAAAACGAAACATTAACAGCCTACCCAAAGCTCAACATCTTGCCTGTTTTGTCTATGCTATTGCTTTAAAAGCACATAGATTTGTGATATATTGTTGGTCTTGGCCCCCCTGTTGATGTGTTACTTCAATGGCCTATGGTTAGGAGTTAGCATACAAAACTGTTACTGAACTTTCCCAAGTTTGGACACAGAGAAAAGGGGAGAAGTTTAAGCACCAACTTATCAGTGCCCTTTGATAGGAAAGAAGAGGCTGAGTTACCCACACAAAGTGTTTTTAAGTTCCTCAGTAGAGTAGAAATTAAGCATCTTACTATCGTGAACTGATTTTTGCCTTCATAACCCTGCTGAGAGACAGGGAAGTGCTGCTGCAGTCTTATGAGGGGAAGCTCAGAGTTACCAAAGTGATCTGCCATGGACACGCTGGATGATCCAGGAGTTGAACCAAGCGGAACTGAGTCGCAGCCCAGTGCCATACAAATAGCAGTCCAAGTGCTCCCAGTCCAACTCACACCAGGTCCGCACTCACAACTGCATGCAAGTAAGGACTGGCTCAAAGACKGATGAGAACAACCGTGGACAGGTTTTTCACAATATGCCACCTGCACTCATTTGGCTGAATTCAGTTTTCACAAAGCAGCTGGCAACAGCCAGTAGCAGATAGTGCACAAAGATCCATGGAAAACAGAGTTAAAAAGCTGCCCCAAAGTAACACAGAACTGGATGTCAAGGCAGGCCCTGAGCATCAAGACGTTTGTTATCTTTCAAGGATGCATCTATATCAAAGCTGAAATTGAGGTCTGTTTCTGCTTTTTCAAATAATGTCTGTRCACAAGCCATCACATACCAAATGATGACTATGGCATTGTCTTACATGAGCCCCAATACATCATACTAAAATAAAATCTAAAATGTCATATGTGTGAACGTTACTGCTAATGGCATGTGATTGGCTACTTCTGCCAATATAACGTTTGCCCTGAAGTTGATAGAAATCTTTCCACTGGTCTTAGYGGGCTTTGTACCACTGTAAGAGCCAGTAATACCTCGTCAAATATTGAATAAAAAGCACTCTGATGAAATTAGGATATGAAAATTCAGATCTTATTCATGCATGTTATGCAGTACAGTGACAGTCTTTAGAATCAAAACTAAATGTTTATTTTTTATTATGTTTTGAAGCAAGAAAACCCCATATACTTACATTTCTGACTACTGTTTAATTTAGTACATTAAATTCTCCCAGTGACATGCCTTTCTCTTACTCAAAAAAAAAAAAAATTAAAAATATCTTATACACTGACTTCTGACTTCAAGTGGAAAGAGAAGAAATGCTATGAATGTAATACCATGCTCCTCATTTCAACAGTACTGCTGATTTCAAYCACATGGTATTGTTGAAGTATATAAAAAAAAGTTTGTCACAAAACCCACTAAAAAGCAACAATCAATTCATTAGTGAAAAACAAGATAAATTTAAATTAATACTTTGCCTGYGAATCATATGTTATCTTCTCACAAAAATCTCATAATTGGCTTACGTATTTATGCATAATATTTACAATTAATACAAAAATGAGTTAAACAAAGATTTGTACTAGAAGTATAGGCTTGACTTCATTTCTTAAAGAGGCGTTTTATTTTATACACAAGAAGTATTTCTGTGTGTGCAAACTTAAGAACATAAATTAACTTCTCATGCGTAAATGTGCTGAGTCAAACAGGAAAAACCTATGAAATAATTTACTGTATAAATCTCTCAATTTCTATTAAAACACCTGGATATTATAAATATACCAGCAAAGGACTTCAAACTGGGATAGGTTGGAGTTCCCCATTTGTTTTTATTAGACTAATCACTCATTAATTTTWTATATATATATGCTGCCAGGAATCTACTGTAGCTTAAGAAAAATGTATGATYCACAATATATGCCCTGGATATATATGTACATATCCTACTGAGAAAACTAACTTATTCACTAGATTTATAGCGGGTGGGACCCAAAATTACAAGACCATCTAGGCTCAAAAGGCACATCTAGTGACGTTTGAGAAGGGCTTAATTCCTGTGACAATCCTTGGAGATACTAACCTGCATCTTCATGCCCCTAAATCTGACTCCCTGTTTGTATCACAGAAAGAGGTCAGAGCCCATGCTTTAATTGTGCGACCTTGTAATGGGACATAATTTAACAGGACTATCTCAGTACAAAAAAGTCTCATATTATACMCTTTTGGCTGAATAAAAAACAGTTTTCCCTAAACTTGTATTTAAAGGCCTGGCCTTTAAGTACAGTGAAAGCCATCCAAAGTATTCTGAATTTATTGGACTTTGGAAGAGCAGTTAAGAGGTCCTGATTCAGAAAAGCCCTTTTTCATCTTAATCTGAACCATGACGTATATTTAAACTTTAATCAGGAATGTGTACAATGCTATCATCAATGGGGTTGAAAACAGGAGGCTTTAGGACTCTTAGCACTATATAAGTGGTTAGGCCTGCTCTTCATGGCCTTATGCACCACGGTTACTCTGATTTAGTTGTATTTCACACAGATTTTTTCAGCAGATGGAAATGATGAGAAGAAAAGGCAAAGGGCACAGCCTAACGTTTTATGAAGTAACCTTATGAAACTCTTGAAGAACATTTTGGAAAATAAATATGCACTCTTTTTGTTTTCATAAAAGTATGATGATAATGTGCTTTGCAATGGAGGATTTTTTTTAAAACAGAATGGCAGATTGACAATATTATGAAATAATCTGTTACACACGTATATTCCTCAGTTTTAATAAAGTCCATATAATATTGCTCTGCAACAGTTTTGACTCACTATCTTCAGTTATGCAGTTGTAGACAACAACAATACTCTGAAAAAAGTTAAATAAGATTCTTACAGCTGTTTCCTCATGCCCACAGGAACTAGTGACATGAAAGGTTTATACGACTGTTTGAATGGAGACTAATATCATTTCTTTAAGCTAAGTTTGCTTTTTTCTGTTTTGTTCAATTGTGAGGTGGAAAGAAAAAAACAGAAATGATGGATTTTAACAATATATACTTGTACATGCACACAAGCACACAAACACACACACCACACACACAAATATATATAGCACAGATACTATTATTTCTGAAAACGTACCAGACTTACAATGCTAGATCTCAGTCTTCCAGAAACTTACAGCATTAATTACCTTATGTTTATGAATATGTCATTTGCATCAATGAAACTAGGTATGTGTCTTTAGATAAGCAGATGTGTAACAGCATGTAAGGACTTACTCACTAAAATTAGTGGGGAAAAAGCAAGCCCATTAGCACACCTATTCGTAATTTACCTAATATAAGACAAAATATAGTGAGTCAATCCCCTGCTTAGTATAAAACAGCACACCTTACCGACATGAATGGAGCTATGCTGATTTACACCTATTGAGACAGCAACCTAATAGGTGTAAAGATAAATCTGATCCTTGACACATTGCAGCAACTTCCATCAGTCCAAATATGGAATCTTGTTACATTGTTATTTTTGAAGATTTAATCAACTGGAGAAGGAATGTGAAAATACTGATTATTTTTTCTTGTCAGATGACTAGTTAAAAAAACAGAAGCGAAATAAGTTGTAAAAAAATCTCACAAAGAAAGTTTAATTTGGGGAAACTAAGAAAAAGAAAGTGAAAAAATTATAATTAGATACCCAAGGATTATCACCCAAAGATACTCCGAATATAGCTTATGATGAATTCATAGAATCATAGAATAGTTTGGGTTGGAAGGGACCTTGAAAGGCCATCTAGTCCAACCCCCCCGCAGTGAGCAGGGACATCTTCAACTAGATGAGGTTGCTCAGAGCCCCAACCAGCCTGACCTTGAATGTTTCCAGGGATGGGGTATCTACCGCCTCTCTGGGCAACCTGGGCAGTGTTTCACCACCCTCACTGTAAAAAAATTTCTTCCTTGTATCTAGTCTCAATCTCCCCTCTTGTAGTTTAAAACCATTCCCCCTTGTCCTGTYGCAACAGGCCCTGCGAAAAAGTTTGTCCCCATCTTTCTTATAAGCCCCCTTTAAGTACTGAAAGGCTGCAATAATTCCATTCCCTTCAGCAAATAACATTTAAATACTCCATACAAAGGAGAAGACTCAGGATGTTTCACCCCAAAGTAGCTGGTGCTGTGGGGGTAATACAGTTCCTTGAGACATCGGAGTCCTTGGTTAAAGTTCAGTCTCCGCTGGATTCAGTGCAGGGGCAGAAATTCAGGCTTTTCTATCTTCCTAGCACGTTTGAACTACTAGGATGTGAGAATGATTCCTTCTCTGCTCAGTGATATACAAGTCGACCATGCAAAGTGGATCATCGTCAAGAAGATGAGAATCAGAGTACACATCGTCTTGTGGAAGGGTGAGGGCACTCTCCTGGAAGGCAGGAAGACTGAGATGTGCTTGAGCCAAGGCATCTCACGGCATTTATTTGGTAAGAGGACAGAGCCCTCAAGTAGTTCTGTGAACTTAGCCTTTTATTTCCTTGGCTTCCATTACAATGCAGAAAACCAAAACATTTTGAAATGTCAAAACAGTTCATTTTGACATTTTCAAAATGAAGCATTTCAACATTGTGTTGAAACGTTTTTGTCAGTTTTGTTTCTACTCAGACTATTTGTCAAATAGTTTCAGCCACTCTGAAACTTCTTTGTTCAGAAATAAATGTTACCCTGATTTTTTCCCCCCCCCCCAGCTTTGATTTTCAAATAGCTTAGCCACAGCCCTACTTATACTTGGTAAAATTTTTGTTCTATTTTATTCCAAATGGTGATTTTAAGTACAAGGCTTGCTGTAATCTGCAATGCAACAGACTGCTTAGTCAACACCAACCCTGTGAATGTTTAGGAGACCCTATGGTGTTTAGAAGGAAACAGGATATGTAACATTCTGCTAATTGAATAAGACAGCTTTTATTACTAAGCAGTGTCTTTCCATTTCCCACTATAGTAAGATATTTACATACACCTAATGCTTCAATTTACAGGCTATAAACAGCCAAGTCATTGCAATGCAATTAATAATTGCTAGTATATTTGCATGGAAATTATTCAGCAATTAATATTTTACAGGAAAGAGTAACAGCTAATTTTGGCCTCACAAGACAATCTGTCTAATGACATATTTCCTAGACCTCAGAAGCAACAGACTTAAAAAAACAGGTTGACATTGGTATAAGATGACTAAAATCCAGAATTTTCAATAATTTAAATTTAAACATTTAGATGTGCGATTTATTTAGGAGCCTTAGCTGTAAGTTTGAATCAACAGTAGAAAAGCATGCTGAAATGAAATGCCTGTATGATTCAGATCAACTGAAATGAACAACACAAGTTTCAAGGAATCTCTATAGTCTTTTAGTCAGTGTGTTTTCATTTACAGAACAGAGCAGAAAGGCCAGTACTGTACCATCTCACAGCAGGGAAATTGCTTTAAAATGTGTATTTTGGGTTATTAATCTGTTTTGAATGTGTTGAACATCCAATGATATCAAAATATATCTTACAAGCTTTACTGAAATCTTAAGAGAATGTTATATAAAAAAAAATGGCAGAATCAATACAAATGATGGCATGGGAGTGTATATGCTCAGGCTATGTAACTAGCTGGAAAGACAATTTAAAGCTAATGCTGGATTAAATGTTCTCCTGACTTTAAGGGGAAAATTTCAGCCATACCTAAATATGAGCACATGCTGCTAGACACATAGCTGACTATTTCTTTCTTTCGGCAAATGTAAATATTATACCGTGTACTAACTGTAGTAGGAATTAGGGTGCATGTAATTTTCACTTACAAACAGAAATGGAATTTGTAGCTGTTTAAAGACATAACCAATGTAAAACTACGAAAATTTTAAACCAAAAGTTTTTTTTAAGCAAGAAACTACTGCAGTTTATAATCAGCCTTATCAATGCTACTATTATTAATCCTTTGCACTGGAGTTAYTTTGCTGATTCTACAATTAATCATCATCAATATCACTTCCTTTGACACATCAAAGAAAATAAATTAAAGCAGAAGTTTTTTACACTGAATAAAAAAAAAAAGAAAAAGAAGAGGTCTTCATTACACGTATGCTCTAAAGCCCAGTGAAGTCAAGAGGCAATTTCACAGTCTTCAAGGTACTAGGTATTTCAATTCCTAAATTAAACTAACAGTAGCAATTTCCCTATCATTCGCCCAAGCCTGAGTGCTTCACAGGGATAAAGAAAATACATTTAATCACATTTACCTTGTTAGTAATTATGCATTTTATCAACTTTTTTATGCTCAGCCAAACCCTACGATCTAACATGCAAGGAAATTTTGCAAATATGAGTTGGAAGTCACTGAAGAATATATGAGAAAGGCTCATAAAATATGATTCTACAAAGGCTCAGACCCAACTTACAGCCAACAGGCTTGGAGACCTCATCAGTGACTGCAAATAGTGAGGACGACATTTGTATGACTGAATTATAAAGAAATATTGTGTTTCTCTATGTCAATACGATTACGCAGGAACTTCAGTGAGGCACACATTCTTAGCTGTTTGCGGGATCAGGATCCTATATTGCCACTGGTATTTTCTCCAGAAACGTACACTACTATGATCCTCTAGAATCAATATTCAGAAGATGCACTCTGACAATAAAATTAAATTTTCTAACAGAGTTTCAAAAGCCTGCTAGAGACTCTCKTAAAACTTCTATCTTCAAAGAACAGAGCAAGAAAGTTCAAAGATTACAAAGAAAGGAAACAAGCTATGTTTCAAAATATCTGTGAAAAAAAATTAAAGCTTGTTTTTTTAAGCTTTTCTTGTCATCATTCATTAATTTATTTGCTCACTC
Organism: Phoebastria nigripes; assembly: GCA_035582835.1. NCBI lineage: Eukaryota > Metazoa > Chordata > Aves > Procellariiformes > Diomedeidae > Phoebastria > Phoebastria nigripes. The sequence continues at coordinate 1,627,139 of JAYKAV010001000.1, read as the reverse complement.
AAATCCCCAAGAGAGTAAGACCCAAATCCTGACAAAGTCACTGCACAGAACATTATTTTTAATTTTGCATGTGTTGCTCAAAGCCTTGTGCTCAGAGCTACAAGAATATGTCTAGTCTCAGAGTCAAACATGGTGCAGTTCCTTACATTGACTGGTAACTGTTAGTAATACGAGCAAAAGACATTGCACGGCTGGTGCCAAAGCTTTGAACAAAATTACTTCCTTTAACACACCGCCACCTTAATTATGTGCTGGGGAACATAAAGCAGGTCAGACAATTTGTACTGGGACATCATAATTCCATCAGTATAATGCTGACATTGCTAAAGATTTATGAATGGAATGTCGTAATTATTTTTTTAGTAAACATATCAAGTTTCACTAATGGGGGGGCTGGAAGTACTAATTAGCTCTTTTTTTTTTTTTTTTTTCTTTTCTTCTTCATTGTATCATATAAGATGTGGGGAGCAGAGGGTGGAGGGGAAGGATCTGTGACAAAAACAAGCACACACACAATTTATGTATGGCCTGTAATTCAAGCAGATGTTCTTATATAAGGGCTGCAGGGATTAAAGCCTTTCTGCACATAATTCCATTTGCTAACTACCTTCTGTCTGCACAAACCTTTCAGACTATGACAGACATTTGCTAAGCTACATTTCTTTAAAAGCAAAAAGGAACAGAAGAAAAAGAATCTTAAAATTTTCTGCTGTTAAGTACCAGGGTTTGGCAGCTTAGCTGAGGCTCTTTAACCTTTAACCAGCTGGGTGATTCCACTGGAAGTTCCGTTGGAATTATTATAACTGCATCCAACAAGCTACGACTCTGGCAGAGTTTCCTTTGGAAATCCATTCAAAACAGCACTTGACCATAGTAGACACATATACACTGGTACTGCAGGAAGAAATTGTACTCATGCTAAATCTGAAGAATGCATACTAAAATAATATCCAGAGCCTCCCCCCTTGGTGTCCATGCACAAAGATTTGTCAAGATAGATAGATAGCTCAAACAGAAGAAAGAAAGAGGTAAAACCAGTTAAGTGGTCAATATTACAATACTACAATATGGTAATATCCTAATACAATGGCAATACTACAAGTTGGGGGCAGAACATTCCAAAATTACTATTTTTAATACTTGCCTGACAGACACACTGCATCCAAAATAAAAGGACTGGTCATAACAGTGAAGAATTCTAAAGCTTTCACTGAAAATTATATTCATGTATCTAAAGAAAAAAGTTGGCCAAAAACATTTCCTCAGACACATCGGTGCAACTCCACCCTGACATCATTGTAGTAACTCAACATTCGCATCAAGCAATATCCAGGTATGTCTTCAGGCAAAACCTTTTTCTGTGATCACTTGTAGTCAGATACTGGACTTTTTATGAAGGAAATATAATAAATATAAAGATAATTCTTGCAGCAAGAAGGAACTGTTCAAGACTTCAGATCTCTATTATTCTTCCTCCTCCCTCTTGAAAACCAGAAAAAATACACCAAGATAATCTTTCTAGAACAACGTCATGACTTTTCTACCACATTTCCTTCTTAAGAGTAAGGAAGGAGAAACAACCTGAACTAATTCTTCTTGCACCCTGTCATGCCTCTACAAACGGAATGCTTGTAACAATAGCACAGTCCTTGTACTGTCTCTTAAATAATGCTCCGGCTCTCCCTATATGCAGAGAGGCAGAAAGGAAAGGGAACAGGGTTCAGTTCGCAAAGTGGAGCTGGAACTGAATTTTCACAGTCCTATATGTCACATTGTTAACTAGCTTAATACATTTTTTTAAATTGAATAGAAAAGATTGATCACAATTTATCTCTGATATAGGTGGTGTAAATTGTGGTTTTGTTTGATTTCATAAAAGAGCTAAATGTTGCCCCACCACCATCTGCAAATGACTTAAATAGTTTTAAATACATAGTTTCAAGGACATCTTTACCCACATTTACAGATAATGGACTGACACAATCTAGTTCAGGAATGTTTTGTATAATCATCTTTTACAGTCTCTCTGCTTCATGAAAAGTTTCCTGAATATGTTTCACAAACGCTATGGATTCTTAGCAGCACACACCTCAGTGCATCTCAACATTTCTCAAATTATCTTTGAAATAAAAGAATTCCAAGTAAAGCACATAAGTCAAGGACATGATCCTATAAACGTGACAGCTAATGTACAGTGATAGGATAGATATCTGATCTTAGAATAAAGATTAACATTAAATCTTTATCCAGATATTGGCTTTCAATTATCCTCATATTAGAGCACTTCCAAAGAAATCTGGATAGCATCCAGATAGCTTGGGATCACTTATTTTCTTTGAAAAGGCTTTTAGTATGTTGTTCATCATAGACACTCCCATCTTCTTGTGCTTCAAATATGTGACAGAAATGAAACTTCTTTTTTTTTATGCCAGCCAGCTGCAGCACCTGCTCTTGTGTTCACTTTTCGTATTTCACTAGTGATTTGAAGCTTTTTATAACAGCTCACGGGCACGTTATCTAATTGTAGTCTTCCTATTTATGCTTTCGTCTTCTGAGTATAAAATGGAGAACGGTACTGAATTGTATGCTTCAGTAGTATCAGTATGAGCACCACACGTAAAGGACGGCTTTTGTCCCATTATCACACTTGAACTGCCTTAGAAATTTTGCATATAAAGGATGAAAAAAACCCCAATTATTCTAGAGACAAAAAGACAAAGCATACTTATTTGTCTCTGGGTTATATTGTGAATAAGATACTAATTCACAGATTTTTTTTTTCAGCATGTCTGAAACAACTGATCCTCAAGARTTGTGTTTAGTCAATGAAAGTAGCACGATCAGGGCATGACAGTGGAAGCTTCTGAGAATAAGGCAGACATTCAGAGATCACCACTCAACTGTGAGATCTCCTTCAGTGACACAATGATCAGCTGTACATGGTGTCAAAGGAAAACCCTGGATAGGAACTTTCTTTATAATCTCAAAGGAGAAAAACAATCCTCAGAGGGATTTAAATAGGAAACAATGTAGTCTGAATCTTTTTTTATCTTATTCTTATTTATATTTTTGTTTGCAATCTTTGTATGCTTTTGCATCAGATATTAGAAGGATTTTTTTTAGCATGAAAGCCTTAGTTAAAATGAGATTAAGGTGAAACTACTAGCCCATTTGACATCTATTTTTGGTAATACAAGGTAGAAATTGTTTCCTTATTCACTTGCAATCTAAAACCTGCACTGAATCCAGTGTGCCTAGACAAAGCATTAGAAAATCTCATATGACATTGTTGTAGTATTTTCAAAATTATTTCATAATTATTTTTAAGTACTTGCTTTAAAAATACTTACACCTTCACTGAAAGAAAACGAGTGGGGGAAACATATTTCTTCTTTTTTATATCACAGACTAATACCTTCTTCGTACTACTTTTAAACACTTCGTTGGGGAAGAGCACATCACGAGAGATTAAAACATAGGATAAAAATACAAACTGACATCTTGGAAGAGAGAACAGATGGTGAAATGCCAACATTACTGGTAGTAACAAGGAATTCAGAAGTGTAAGAGGAAGCAATAGTACAGGGCACAGCAACAGCACCAAATGAAACTTTTCTTCTGTACAGCTTTAAAGACTATTACTTGCCTGGATCAAGGACTTGTGCCACCAGTGGTCTTGATAAGAAACATATGGATGCATTTTACATTGGTGTGAGGATGCGATTCTGGTATTATTAGATCAGTCGACAGCATTCCCCCCAGGCAATGGGCATATTGTGAGCGTAATGGTATTAATTCTACTTCATTTGCTACAGCTTAGTTGTTTCCTTAGCATCACAATCCTCGTAATGAAAAGACATGGGTCAGAAAGTTTCCTAGCGTACTGAAGTTCCACTGTAAGCCTTTTGGATGCATATTCCTAAATCACTCTGTTACAAGGGAGAAGTTATTAAAAAACAACACATAATTTTACTTTACTGGTTGCAAAGACTCAGTTGTGCCTCTCGGTGCTGTAACCTCTCATCACATAGAGTGCCAGGTACCATACTGTTTTGTGAATATTTGTGCAATCAGACTGCACATGAATGGAGGGTGAGTAGGAAGAATCCACTCACGTATATGGAGTACTCTGAAGGGTTGGTTTGGCAACAAAATCAAGTTTCATTCTAACAATCACAGAAGTGAAAAACAGATATTTCACCCACCTATAGCTGTTAGACAAAGGGATTCTGAGCTGTCTTCAAACTTTACCTTTCTCAGCTACAGCTTTTTCTTAACCTAAAGGATTTTTGCACTCAAAAAATCTATAATGCCTGCTGTGTACAGAGTTTGCAAAGATTTCTAACGAGAGCAAACTCTTAAAACCCCTCTTCTTTTTTTAGATAAACATATTTGATCTTTCCAGTCATTATCATTTTAACTTGCAAAGTGACATTATGCCAAAAAGAAGGAATTCATAAATTAGTTCCAATTTAGAAAGTTTTCTTGTCATTGTATAAATGACAGATCTTTAAAAAGACGACTTAAAATGAAATGCAATAAAAAAAAATTCACTTTTGTGGCAGGTTTTTCTTTTCTCTTTCTTTTTTTTTAAGACTGAAAGAATAAAACAATGTGCTATCAAAAAAGAAATGAGTAGTACAAAAATTACAAATGTGCGTGGACAGGAAACTCATTTAAATTCTCAGATTGTTTTAGGAAAGCTAAATTTAGTTGGGACAGTAACTAAATAAAATGTAAGCAGAAAACACTTTGCAAAGTTAAATTCACTTGTCAACAGAAATTAATAAAGCAGGATTCACATCCAGCTTCTTATTTCAAAACCTGCTGGTGGCTAGAGCTATTGATATTTTGGATGCAAATCTTCCCTGCTGAACTCAACTAGAAATTTGCTAATCATGTTACTAAGCCAGCGTGTCACCCATGCGTTTTGTTTCTATTCTCTTTAAGGACTGTAAAATTTAGATGCCGAGTTAGGTTTGGCTTTCAAATACCTTCAACGTTTGGGAGCGCTTGACTTGAATTCCTTGTGCAGAGTGCACTTCTGTAATGAAAAAGATGCTATGTGGAGAAGTACAAAAAAAGATCACGAGCACAAGTGATGCCAAGGTGACAAACAGAGTGGAAGCTAATGGAAGACTTCCATCAATGAAGGGGAGAAAACAAATTTAGGGTTACGTGTGAAGATTTTTCACACTAGGAAAGCATTCTTAGTTTTGAAACATTCAAACAAGGTGCCWCTCCAGGCAGTGACTACAGACAACTCCTGGGGCTTCTGGGACCAAGGCGATCCCTCAGTGGATTCATTACTTTAGCTTGATCTCAGCTCAAAGCGTTGTTTATCAGGAGTCCCACATGGCTGTTCTGGACTCATGGATGGCAAACTCATCAAGATACTTACCAATGTACTGAAACAGAGCAATTTAACCACACAGCCATTAACCTATAGGAAATAACTTCCGGACATCTTCTTGTCTCCTGTGAACTATCCAGAGTTACATACAACCCTTTAACTCCAAGATCTACCTGGCATGATAACATTTACTTTCACCTGTAGTAAGCACGTGTTTGGTTCTGTGATACTGAGATTTTACYACCCTGCTTTTTTATTTCTAGGTGTCTTTTCTGAAAGTCTAATAACTGCCAAACCTACAATTAAAATTAAGCTAATCAGGGCTCTGTTCAACACTTCAGTTTTTGACTATTCATTTCTCAATGAGTTTTCATTACTATTTTTTATGAGTTCTCACACAAGAAATTTTAGCTTCAAGTTTTAGGCAAAAGAATTTTAGAAGGGGGCTACTTTTTCTCACTCAAGATTTCACACTACTGTTTTATGATTCCTGCATCACCACACAMTGTGAATGGCAAACAAATTAATTTTTGAGGCATTTTCATCTTTTGCAGCTCTGTAGAAGCTTCAGTTGAAAAGCAAGTCTTTAGGCAGCTTAATGATAGCAATGTGCAGGTTTAAAAAAATACGTCTGTCACAAGCCAGAAGATATCAAAATACAATAAAATACTTTGGTGTCCTTTGTATTGCAAATTGGTACATAATTTATAGAAAACAGGTTTCAGTAAGAAGTCAGTGCTACCATCAGCTAAGAGAACACTATTTRATGTGCAGATCTACTGCCATAGTACTAGTCATTTTAACATAATCCATTATTTCGATCTGTAAAAATAGTGATTGCAGGACACAATTTCCAAGCTTTCTTTTTGAGTGCCTCTTTCACAGTGTGACAAAATTTGTCTGTCAACACCTGTTTTTGTAAGAGAAAGCTGAACATACAAATTTTCTGGATGTAGTCTAAAACTATATTTCAGACTACTCATGAATGAATTATTAAATCTTGAGGTGCATTTCTTCTAAACAGATAGTTTTTGGTTACAAGCAGGTTCCCTAGCTAGTTTGACCAAATGCAGAGAATCATATAGTGCGGTTACGGCCATTGATTGTCTCTGTTTATATGGGTATACGTGTGTGTGTGTGTATGCATATGTGCACATACATGTATACACACATATATGTACAGAGTGATGCTTCTGAGGAGAATAATTGCAACTGAAGACTTCTAGAGCTGAAAATACATTCTACAATATTACTTTAACAGCTGCTGTGGCGAAAAACTTGCTAAAATGCTGTTAGAAAGTGAATAAAAAAAGGAGGAAGCAGGACACAAAGAAAGTAACATCTAAAGGTTAAAAATATTTGCCAAACTCGTTTGTAGTCACATCTGAGGAGAATATTTGTATGAGAGGACATCATGTACTATGATCACAAGAAATAATTCTTTGATTCACAAAGGGATTCTGAAAACTCTGCTTTCCTGATCACAAACTTAGAGGAAATACAGGTTTTGCATTACGCTTTTAGAAACCTTGAAAACAACATTTTAGAAGTGAGTTTCAGATCAGAGTGGGATGTCTATGAGGATACACACAGCCACGTTAAAAAAAAGAATGGGGAGACAGCCTAATCAAGTGCCAGCCAGTCTCTGAAAAGTCTGGRGATAGATAGGAAACAAGTATCAGCCTTTAAAAGAATCTTAATAAAACCTTCAAAACCTGTCTTATTAATACTGTACATGAGATGGGACACCTCTAAGCAAACGTTAAGAGGGCAAATATCTCATGTTAAGGCAATAAGATACAACCGCATAGTATCTGTTGAGATACTATTCTAGAATAAGCTTAACAAATAACCTAGAGCTAACCTGGTTTCAGAAAAGAGCAGTTTAGATTCTGAATACAAATGGGTCATAAAAAGAAAAACATTCTAGTACTCCTTTGCATCTCTTATATTAACTAGAAGCAAGGTAAATTGAAAAAGTTAGGATGAATTCCTGCCTTTACATAAGGAAATTCCCTTGACTATGTTGAAGCACACATTTCACCTTCAGTATTGGATATACAGGGGAAGACCATCAGAACTGGACAGGAATACAATGACGCTACTGGGTCAGCTTCCAATGATAATCAATTTAATTTTTTGAACATTAACAGCTGCCAAAGTATAAACAGTTCATAGCCTTTCAAAGGTTATAACGTCATCTTCATTCTTCCAAAGTAATACGTTCAGAAAATGTCTGCCTCTTCAAGCAACCAACCTTTTTTCAGTGGGGAATGTTGGATCTGAGTCTATCTAGTACAATTTCAAGATAGTGAAAGCGCAACTGATAGAAACTTCAACATGATTGGAATGMTCTGTTATCCCCATGTATAAACTTTTCTGTTTTTCATTTTTTCCTTGTGTAGTAGACCTCCTTTTATTACTTTAATGGCTACATTTAAGGCGGAAAGTGAAATAATTTCTAGGATAATGTTTTAGTGTCTGTTTCACAATGGTTTTTATTGAGCTGTAAAGCACTTGCATGCACAGAGAAAAGAAGGTGCATTTTAGAAATAAAACTATTAAGTAACATTATCTTGCCATGGATCATTCCCACTGGGATAGAGGAACCATTTGAAAAGCATAACTGAATTCAATTAAAATATGATAAATTTTGATCTCCATCTTACCCACATTTTCAGCATTGCATGCTGATCAAGAAACTAATAAAAGCATGACTGTTCATGTTTAGAAGCTTTTGTCTGATCATATGTTGTACAACGCCTTCATATTTTTCCCCTGCTACTTACAGTAGGGAATAACTTCAATATAACAGCCTCCTCCCAGAAAGGTGGATGGACACGTATGTCCCCATATCGAATTACCAACATACAGTCCAGCAGTAGCAATCAATATTACATGTCATTCCCCAGAAGATACGCCTTTGCATATCATGGCAAGAACAAGTGGACTCCAGATAACAGAAYGAAATGACTGCTTGTATCTGACACAAAATCACAGAAATGTGTATCCAAAGTAAAATTCACAGAAACAACTTCTTCATAGCTTTTCTGGGGGCCAAATCATAAGTATTGTATATATCTTCTTTTTTGTAAGCAGACATTGACAAAGACCTTGGAGATATGCCTGTTAATTATCTTGAAAAGATTGTTTCCTGATTCTCTCTAAAGAAGACAGAAACTGTCTTCTCCAGTTAATTGAGAGTTACATTAGTATGTATTTCTGAAATACAGGCCCCATATCCATTTTGTAGGTCACTGGATCCTATGAGTGATCTGCACACAGGAGATTAACAATGCCTTTTGAAGTATATTGGTTCTCCTATCACACTTATGAACACTGCCTAATATAGAAAAGTAATACTACAACTCAAGTACACAGTAGGGAAACACCATTTCTGCTTTACAGATGGCCAGCTGAGACATGAAGAAATTAAGTGATTTTTCCAAATGTCAAACAAGAAACCTGTATCAGAATGGAGAAAATCTAGGCCTTCTGAGTCTTGGCTGATTTCCTGAACAATCAAACTATTCTTCTGTTCTGGCATGAATAAACCTCTGGTTGCAAATTGGATTGGTGAAAGCATCAGTTCATCATGGGATGAAAAACAAAAAAGAGAAGAACCATCTGACACAGTATAATATAACCTGTACGGCAGCTTTCTTCTCCAAAATTCTATCCCAAAGTCTCATATAAAGTTAAATAACACAGTAATTTTAAAAAAAAAAAAATTCTATCCCAAAGTCTCATATAAAGTTAAATAACACAGTAATTTTAAAAAAAAAAAAAAAAAAAAAAAAAAAATTAAAAAAAAAAAAAAAAAAAAAAAAGGCAAAAGAAAAATTAAGTATCTTAGACAAAGAGAAAAAGATGTTTCAACTGAGGCATGAAAATAAATGTAGATGATAATTATCACTTATGCAATGCTTTTCATCTTCAAAATACTGTAGAAATATTACTTTAAAAATCCTCACAACACCTCACGAGGTGGGTAAATATTAAGCATAATGTAATAATTTATACCCTCATATGATTTAAACCAATTTTCATTCCAGAAAACCAAGAAAAAAAATGGCTGGAAGGCTAAAAGAGTTTGTTTAAAGCACCTGAGCTGGCCACATTCTACAGGAAAAAACCCTACACTGCCATCTAAGAGGGCTGTAATTCTCACAGGCATACATGAACTAGCTTTAATTAATCTAGTATGGACTCAGCACAAGCACGGCAACTAGGGTTCAACAAGACTATAAAGTCTATCCCAGACTCCAGGCAAATACTGTAGGATAGTTAGCCTGGATTGCATTCAGTACTACGTGGTCACTAGCAGGATACAAGTTAGCTAATTAAAAGCTGACCTGAGTACCTTGTACAAAGGGCTGTCATACGTCTAGAATGTAGCACAGGTAGATCCAACGCTGGGACTGGAACTGCAGAGCTGGCTCTGAAGTTTTCTCCCACAGCTCGGGGGCAACCAAGCAGGCACACACAGCAAGGCTATTTCACACATGATGGAGCTGCAGTGGAGATGGAGCTTTTACACCTGCAAAGCCTGCCAAAATAATGTAAAAGGGCAAAAGGGAAGGTGGTAAGTCTAATCAAAGACAATGTTTTGAGCTGAATAAAACACTTAACTGCATGGAAAATTCCATTAGGTTGATTAGATACTTGCCTTAGGGCCCTCTTAAAACAACTGTTAAAAAAAAAAAAGATAGCTATTGCAACGCGGCTTAAAAATATTGGAAAAGCAGGAAATGGAGCTTATTAGAGCTCAAATTAGATCYGAGATTTATGTGAAGAACATTTGGCCTCTTTAAAAGGCCTGCTTAATCCCTAGATGGTTTTTATTGTTTCTATTATTATTATTTATTTATACAGTGCCATAGGTATACATGGCACTTTACAGACAAATAAAAAAAAACATGGGTCCTCCCCCAGAGAGTTTACAATACCTGACCCGGCAAAGAGTTAAGTACATGAGTAACTTCATTTGCAGGACTAACCTCCCTTGGAACCAATGAGATTTAAAAAAAAAAAAAAATCAACTTATTGACATGATTATCTCTTCCAGATCAGACCCTCTGGTCTCAGACATTCAGTCTTAAGTCACAGGTGTAGAACCCAGTTCACAGGAATAACTATCTGAGTTTCGATAACTTCTGTTGAGCAAATCTTACAGTACTATTTTGTTCCAGGTTATGTATGATAGAGATAAGCCAAAGCAACAAAGGGGTGAAGCTAAACTGTTCTTGTATTGCTAAGTTGGCTTCAGTGAAAGTCCTTTACTAGTATTTGTAATATTTTCCCAACTGGAGCAGCAAAATTAGTCAGTGATTGAGAAACAGCTACATGACGTGGTTTAGTGCAAAACAGGGAAGCTGCATTTTGTTTGCGTTCCTTCTTACTGTACACTAGTGTTAACGAGCTGTTTTTTCAGGCACAACTGGCCAGATCTCTCTATCTGAACTCTGAAACTACTGAATTTGAACATCATTACAACACATGTATTATACTCCAGGTATAAACTTGAAGTAATACTGTACGGAAGTGTTCTTCCTTATTTTACTTTGCAAAAGAAGCACTTCTGGTTCTCATTAAAAAAAACAGTATACTGATGGTTTTTGTTTGGAAGATGAGGGGATCCTATTCTCCTTCTTACTGTCCTGATGCCCCTATTTCCATGAATGGAAAATTGGAGCTACCTCAAGCTACTCTTTTGGAGGGTAGTAATGACTACTCCAAATGTGCAACCCTATTTGCCTGCATATAAACTTTTAATAATGTTYATTAAACTTTATTAGAATTGTACGTGCAGCCAGATCAGGGTTACAAATTAAAACCTCAATCCTGCAAACACTTAAGGAGCTTTATTCATGTGAGAAAAAAAAAATTTCTCTTTCTATACTCACACACTTAAACTGAATCTGTAACCTAAATATAATGCTATTTTTCTTTTAATCCTGTGGTATTAATGTTAAAAACATATAGGCAAGGAAGAAATTATATGTTACTAGTGCACAAAAGCAGCAAACAACTCCCCGACTTTTTTGAAATTGCACCTTTTTAAAAATTATCATTGTGTGGAAAAAATTTCTGGTGCAACAGACTTGGAAAAGTCAATGAACAAACGAACTATGACTGTATGCACATAATGATATACAAAAGTCCYGGTCAGAAGAGACACCAGTCTGCAGAAGTTTTGCAATAAACTTTACGGGCAAAAGGATCAAATGTACAGAGCCTGATACAAGAGCCCAATAAAACTAGTAAGAATTTCCCCATTGATAAGCTTTGAATCAGATGCAGAGTGACCAACAGAATTGCAGGTAAAGAAGCAGCCATAAAAGCCAGAAAGAGTTTTTAAAAAAAATGGACATGAGTTTCATAAAGCCAAGGTCAAACTCCATCACCAAGACAAGTGTGCATGAAAGACTTACACCTCTTCTAGGGCTAAGTACAGTATTTATGATTATTTATTTATCTTGAAACAAAAGGTAAATTAATCCATTTATTTTAAAAAGCATGTTTTTATTACATTGAGTAATTTCCTTTGAAAAAGAAAAATGTTTCCTAAAACCATTAGCAGTTAAACTAGATTTTTTTTTTGTTTATATCTGAGATGAGACTGCATATCATTATTCATGCATAATCTGATTCCAAATGATTCCTTGTTTACAATTTGTTTTGTGTATTTTCTTATGTAAGCAAGAATTAGTATACTCAGGCATGGAAGAAATATGCTATATTATCTTTTATTACATTTCTTTAGAACATGCCATACATCTTCTTTAACTCTGCAATGACATTCAAAATAGCCTGAGGAAAACACAAATAAATACACATATAAACAAGGACAAATACACTAATAGGAAGATGATATAAGATACAGACTTGCATATAGGTACATTAAGCATGTGTAATATAAGCAACGGAAGTCATAATCCGACTCCAAATTTTTGAATAAGCATAAAAAATTACTTAATGTTTGTCTAGCTTGGATGATAAGCAAAGTCAGAGTACTGACACAGAGTCACAGCTTGCCCTCCTACAGCAACTAGATCAGATCTTCCATTTCGATTTCTCCGTGTGGGAAGACCCCATCACAATTAGTATACTCTTTTCTAAATACTAGCACCCTCCAGTGTGCACACCCAGTAACATACACCCCATCCCTTGCTGTTCAGTGAGCTTCCTACTGCAAGGGCTGGAGCCCTCCGAGCAGGAATGCGGATTAGATGTGAAGTAGCAGAGGTTTTCATACAGACCCAGGACTGCACGATTCCAAATTGTGGTGTTCAAGGAATGGTGGAAGTATATAAAGATCTGGCAATTCTGATAGTCGGAATAATTCGGATGAGAAATTACTGTGAAAATTTGGAGACATACCTTCGGATCCACCCTTTCTAACCCCACCAGGTTTCCTATCCTCACTCTAACTTCTTCCACCTGCTATTTCTCTTACACATTTTCAACTAGTTTTACGTGAGTGGAAGTCTCAGACCACCTTGACTCAATAAAACCTACTTGATTCTTTTCCTTTTGACTTTGTCATGCTTTTTTATCATGGTGAGTCACAGAGCCTGAAGCCTTTCATCACGTGTAGGAAGGCATCTCCCCTGAATTCCTTATTGTTAAATAAGGAGGAAAAAAGGACAAAAGTATTTCCCCGCGCCCCCACCCCCATCCCCGCAAAAGAATGTATCCATTACATTAGATGAATTTGGAGTATGGTAAGACTCAAAAGGTTATGTCCCACGTCACCGATTTATGTTCATTCCTGTGCTTCTTATTGCAATATAGTTTTGATACTACCTGTGATTTTGGATTTTGAGTATATGGAATGACAGGAAAAAATTTTAATGTTCAGAATGCTAAGAGACTGTTTCTCCTTAAGTAGTTAATAATCCAGGGGTTTCTCTTTCTTGTTCTTTTATCCTTAGTCATAATCATCTTTCCCTCTCAACAGTTAGCTTGGTTTTTATTTATTTTTACTATGGTTTTTTTAAAATATTTGCAGTTATCATTGGTTTCTGCCTACACGTAATAGTATATTTTTGTGGCATTTTAAGAAATTAAATTTTGTATGGTCTATCTTTCCAAACCGTAATTCTGCAAAAGTAGTTCTCATATTCATGTACAGGAAAGATGAAATAGATAAAATATCTCTGAAGGAATTATCTATGGTAGTAACTGGGTTGTAAAGTTTGACCTTATGAAACAAGTAATGTGATGACCGTTGGAAACTAGACTGTTGGAGATCTATAGTATTTCAGGCCTGCCACAGCGTCCCTCTGAATGCTCCTCAGAGATACAAAAGCTGTCTAACCTGTTTTGCAACTAAAATTAAAGTTTATTCCTACTAATCTACTCACAGCCCCAGATTCTAAGGGCAGCTGTGACTTAACATAATCCAGGCCACATTCATCTCTGTGGAAGAGATCTAAGAACCTCTTTTCCATTTCAGAATGTCTCTTTCAATCTAAAGTTTAACAAGAAATCAAAGATTTTATTGTAAATTGTTTATAATTAAGAGAATATACTTCTCACCTAAATGTCTGACTTATATCACTACAGATTTTGCCAGTAGCGTTTTCCAACGTGCTAAAACCAGTCATATCCTCGAGTGAGTACTGCAGATCTTCAAAGGTATTTTTGTGCCCAAATTCTAATGATTTACTGCAAAGTAGCCACCTAATGTCTTTCAGGATGTAGACTGAGATCTTATATGATTTTTACTGATAGATTAGTTTTGATACACAGAGTCTTAATAATATAGCTGCTTTTGAAATCTGTACCTTTGGTATGCCATGTACTTGATCGTGAACGATGAAGCAACATGTTGACTTTATAGCCAAATCTGGCCCTGGAGGTGAATCTGAGAGATACACGTGTGTCTCTGAAGGCAAACCAGCTACATGCAAATCAATAAAATCACACAAAAATATCATAAGAAAACACTCCCAGGGAGCTTACTACTAGGTTTTGCAACCTGTCTTTTATATTTAGATTTATCAATAAACTAAGAACCGTCACTGTCTATTATCAGGCACATAAGCTTCAAGCCTTATTTTTCAATGATACAATTTTCATGAATATTGTCTCTAATCAAAGTACCCTACCTGCTAATTCATGTCCTGACATGGCATTTCAGAAGAGGGAGCTGGATTCCCTGACTGTTTTACAATATAATGAAAACTGTTTGAATATTCATATCTTAACATACTTTCAAATGGAAAACTCAGCTTACTTTTACCTCTAGAATTGTGATCTGTTTCCAGAATATTAAAACCTCAATCTTCTTTTCTCACGAGTAAGGTTGATATCATTTTATTCCCTTCTTAGGATTATGGGATAATTCAGGTTGAAAGAGGCCTCAGGAGGTTTCTAGTCCTACCTCCTGCTCCAAGCAGGCTCAGCTACGGTCTGTGAGGACTGGTCAGGGCTTTATCCAGTTTGATCTTGAAAATCTCTAAGGATGAAGACTGCACAACCTCTCAGAGTAACCCGTGCCCCTGCTTGGCTGGCCTTGGGGGGAGAAAGATTTCTCCTCATCTCCAGTCTGAACCTCTCTTGTTTCTACTTGTGCCTGCTGCCTCTCACCCTTCCACCATGCATCACTGTGAAGAGCCTGGCTCCATGTCCTCGCCAACCGCCTTGCAGGAACTGGGGGCTGCTGTGAGGTCCCCCCAAAGTCTTATCTTCTCCAAGCTGGACAAGTCCCAACACCTGAGCCGCTTGTGGTGGCCCTCCACTGAACTCACTCCAGGTTTGTCAATGTGTTTCTTGTTTTCTTTGATATTTACTAATAAACAACAGCAGCTATCACAAACTGATGGGCAAAATAGAATCCCAGAAGCCAGTATTGTCTTCTGATTAAAAAAATGTTTTTTACAGGGCCATGATATCACCGGTAGATTCTATTCTGATGTCTATCACTGGCACGCACACTGTATTTCTGAGTTTACTCGTTCTTACCTTTGATATTTATAGTGTCTCTCCCTCTTCTAGGCATTTAATGACTTATATGTTCACAAGTCACCTGAGAAAAAAAGATGACATAGTAACATTTTTGTACTTCAAAGTAATAGAAATAATGGAGAGATGGTACTTATTAAAATATGACCACTGGCTTGAACTCTATAGAATGGACATACTTATAAGAGAAAATAATTCCCATTCTCGTCCTCCCAGGAGCAAAGCTGTATATTCACTTCTGTTTTCAGTTCCAAATCGCAGGAATGTTCAACTGGAAAATGCACCTATTTTCAATTATGGCACTCTTCTGTACTCCCGACTGCTCTTTTCCAGGGATTTAACTTAACTGCAGCAGAGAGAGGCTGGATGAGAGGGGTGAGGGATGACATCACATCTGTCTGAATTAACAAGGTGATAAATAAGTATAGTAAGTTCAGCTGAATGGATTAACCAATAAGTAGAACTATGCTTTCTCATAGCTGCCTAACATAAATCATGAGAACTCCAGTCTTTGGAAAATTCTCCTTTAAAGCAAGACTAATTAATTTCACATTCTTGTTTTTTGTACATGTTAATACCTTTTATAGGTCCTTAGCCTGAACAGTCTTTTGACTTTTTATGTGTCATATGTCTTTAATAAATATCTGCTCGGGTTGTTTCTTCCACCTTATTTTTCTCCTATTCACACCATACATACTTCTACATATTTACATTTATTACAAATGCTGTGCCTACTGTGTCTATATTACAGATGTTCTACTAGGTTTTTTAATTTCACTGATTAATACTTTCATTCATTGACCATGTATCAATAGTTTTAACCAACTCTCTTGTTTTCAACCAATGGAAAAATGCTCACAACTAAACAACAATAATCTTTCCTTTCATTTTAACATGTACAATGAAGACGTTTTTTGTTGGTATGCATCATGTTTAGAGCTGAGAAACAAGAGTCTGGAAAAATAACTCCCATCCTTGACTTTGCCACCAACTTCCTTTCTGATCTTGACCATATCAAACAAAACTCAAGCTAAAACTTTGTCTTCAAGGTTTCTTAATATTTGATTCTGATACGCTGTATGAGGGACTGAAGCTGCCCTTCAGGGACCCTTAGGGCAGTGACGTTACTATGGCAGCTTGGCCTCCTGCCTCCCCAGAGGAACTGGAAAAGAAATTTATCCACACAATGGAAAAGAGCCATTGAGGATGGTTAAGAAGCATGTTTTCTAGGGGTTGGGTTATGGAGTTAGCTGGACAAGAGCCAGGATTAAAAGAACTGCAATAACTCTACATTGTAGGTCTCAGCTGATTGTCCACAGGTTTGGCTTAGTCCAAACCACTCTGAATTTTGGCAAAACCTAGGTTCTGTCTCTTCATTTAAATCTCATTAACAATTTCAGAGGCATGATTCTTACAGAAACATTACCAAAGAAGCATGCACAAAGAAGAAAACGAGAGGAAAGGTAAAGGGCTTTTGACAGATGAGCTTCATGATCAAGCATATGCAAGTAATAACGGGCAGTTTTAAGACTTATGTGGCCTGGGCTGACAAAAGTTGATAAGTAAACCTCACTGGTATCTCTCAGAGAGGAAGCTGTATGAAACCCCATATTTGAGAAGATTTATGTTACTGAGTTGAACATTCTGAAAGTAGACTGAAAATCTTGGCAAAGTCTTCATTTCCAGTGCTAAGAAAGAACTAAAGAACTGGACCTGCTCCCTAAAACTGTTTTCCTACTTCATTTATTTCCCCTGCTGTTTTCCTACTTCATTTATTTTCCCTGCAGAGGCTTGGGCTTCAGCGCCACTCTCTAGATAAACCATATCGAGAACCGATGGGGTAATATGTAATTGCAACATCAGAGTGTGCAAATCTGTAGAAGTTCTCTGTGAAGAGAACCAAGCAACCAACCAAGCTTGGTGTTAAAACTCAAAACATCTTCTGATTGGACATTCTGGCTCTTTGCAAGCCCTGCTGAAGCTGCAACATYGGAAGGGACAGATTTATGTTTAACATTTATTGATTGATATTTAGTAATTTTTCTATTGCAAAAATAGGTGCAAGACTGCCAAGTCCTCCAGTCCTTGTCCTTCACTACACTTGTTGCTAAGAAGAGAAAACTGCATCAGATCCTTGGCTGATATAAATGGGAATAGCATTCATGTCTCCAAGGGAGACGTGCGAACTGAAATTATGGAATAATTAGTTCACAATATTGTGATGGTTCATAAAGAACTCTTACAAACTAAATGAACTGCAAGCGGTCTTACTTTTTTTTTTTTTAATTTTAACAAATCCCATTCACTCCCATTCCTTCCAGGCTCCTTTCCGGCTCCTTAGGACTCCAGTGGATTGTAACCATAAGGGAAAAACTCCAGTACTTATTCAATGMTTGTGGTGTGATAATACCACTTGGTACACTTAATGGTGATAACAAGAAATGATGAAACTGAAGGATATTTTCAGGATTAGTCAATSTAGGTCTCAAATCGTATTTTCTATAGCTAATTTTCACAGTTCCACATCCAAGAATGTAGAGAATAGGATTCTTATAACAACACTTTAATGCCTGTTGGTATGTAATTACTGACATAGTATTTTCACAACAGACCTCCAGGAAAACAGGAACAGATTTTTCATAATTTTTCATTTCTAACAGGCAAACTGAGTAAGACAGAATAAAATACTTTTTCCAAGAGTCATAGATTAAACTGGATCAAAAACAGGGGCTCTTGAATCTCTTATCTCCTTTTACTCAGATCGCTAAACCTTTTTTCTGAAACCACTCAAGGCTGTCCAGGTATTGCGGACTGCTGATAAAGCTGTTGCTCTTCTGCAGCACTGCTATTTCTGTGCAAAGTGGTAGAATTTAAATGTACAACTTCCACCACTGCTGTCCATATATTGCTCTTTGAAGTCCTTAGTTTTGTTTAATATTAGGTAACTGAAGATAACGTTCATAATAGTATAGCACCACATAAAATTACCCCTCTTCAAGAAAAGCCCTATTGCACTAAAAGACACTAACGGATTCCTAATGACACCATTTTGTTAAGGAGTCCTCTCAATTCTTTACTTAAGGGTGTTTTAGCATGCAAAAGACACCAAGAAATAAGTATTCTTTAATACAAACCTTTCCCTGCTTTATTGGTCCCATTAATGCCCCACTCAGTGTTCACAGAAGCGATTGCTCAGGGAGCTTATTGAGCACTACGAGAGGGAAAGAGGGGGCATATCATGTTCCCGTGGCAGTCGTCACGTTGGCCCACACACTGAGCACTTCCAGGGCTAAATTAGGCACCTGTTTCAGAGAATCCTTCTACAAAGTAAAGATACACTAGATGGATCTGGGGCTAGTCACCTCTAAAAAGTTAGAACATATAGAGACCTGTAAAACACATTTACCATTTTTGTATAAGAGACTGGTTGCTGCTGCCCAGACTGCTCCTGTATAATTTGGAGCATAATCTTAGCCAAATGAGGAAGATATTTGCATTTTGCAAATGACTGGCAATAGTCTAAACAAGAGATTACGATGACTATATAATTTCTTTGCTCCTTCACCAGAAACAACTGTGTTTCTATTTACCAGAAATCTCCTACATCAGCAGTTATTCCCAAGTGAAGCTGTTCTACCATATGTATCAGATGTTTTAGTTTCCCTAAAAAAAAAAA